>CM028352.1:22448522-22860838 GCA_016618105.1 Dendrobium huoshanense | reverse complement strand
AGAAGACCTTCTCAATCCCGCTCCTCTCTTGCTCTCTGCATCGGGACGGAAGGCACATGAGACGCACGGTGGAGTCGTTCCCTTTCTCTCGCTCGCTCGCTCTCTGTGTATCGGGACGGAAGAACGAAAGCCACGGGGGATCCGAATGGCGTTCCCCTTTTGATCTTCCGCTGCTTATGGGACGGAGATGCCCATCCCTACTCGAGCATTCGCCCCAGAATGAGACTTTTGGCGCAAGAGATAAGAGATCTCCGCGATCTCTCTGCTATAGCCGCCCGCGGGAATCGAAGTTTGACGAGTAACTAAGGGCCGCAAAATTTGAAAATCAAGCAAATCTTAGCCGTTGATTTCAATTTCAGGTTTGGCTATTTGATTTAGCCCAAATTGGACTCGATTCAAATCGATTTGGGTCGATTTGGGTCCGAGCGGGTCCGATCAAGTTAATTTTACGAAATTAAACTTAAATCGACGCCGAATTGTGTCGAAATGCGTCGAATTGAACTCGACAACGCTCGACGGGGTTTGATTGATTTGAATTGGATTGATTTGATTTAAATTAAATTAATTTGATTTAATTTAATTAAATTGAGGCTCAATTTGGATTAATTTCACCTCGACGATGATCAATTGGGTCGATCGAGCGCGGTCGAACTTTGTCGGGCTCAATCGGGGTCGAGTCGATGCGAAAATATTCGTCAACAATAAAAAATAATAATAACTCGAGGAGATGATTGTTAGGCATTCAAGCAAAATTGAGATGATCCAATAGGATTTTATATAAAATCAATACAAAAGTCTTAAAATATGATGATGATATAGACCAAGAAAGCACACATAGAACATAGGATAATTTAAGGCAACTATATTAAAGGATTAAAGTATTTATACTAGACTCAATCTGAAAAGAAAAAAAAAAAAGAAAAATGCTCCAAATAAGATGTTTAAATACATCTGAGTGTTGAAAGCTAATTGAAATCTAACCAAGAATATTTTGAAACAAGTTATTAGACCTAAATAAAATAACCAATACCCAGTCTATAAGCATATCACTAATACAGGAATTGACTCCCTCAGGGAGTGCAACACATATGGCTTTCATAATCATAAAGTGAGATAATAAAATCCATAGGGCAAGTCAATATTTCTATCAAATAAATTTTGATGAAGATTTAGCCCAAACCTTGTTATCACTAAGTACATGACATAAAGAACTTAAGCACATATAATTCTAAATTAAGTTCCAAATAGACATTCAAATAAATAATAATCAATTTATTAATCATAATAAAAGCATTGCTGCCATTTTGGTATATGAGATTCATCCTTCGTATAGGGGCTTAATATTGAGAATCCTATTCATCATAATTCTTAGGATAGTAGCCATTAATAAGTATTGTGGGTTGTTGACAATCAAAGTCTACTAACTTGAGTCACTTTCATAGACCCTCTCGATCATAATGGGGCTTTTTCCTTCTTATGTAGGCTTAAATTTACCACCTATTTTATGGCATGCAAGAATGAGTTATTGTAATGCTAGGACTAAATCTCTTGCTCTAAAAGCCATATGTTAGATTAAGGTATCATGGGCTTGAGCCATATAACATTAATATAGCTCAAGATTATGAGATTTTTATAAATGTGTCTCATCTAAAGATTGAAGTTCTTCCAACCTTAGATGGGTTTTCTCTTCCTAATGATATGATAACTAAGGGAAAACCTCAAAAAAAAAAAAAAGTTATGCTTATAAAGGAAAAATAACTTCACTTCCACATACCAAAGTGAATGGGATAAATAATAATTAAGTTTAATATATGTCAGGCAAGTATAAAAGGCCTCAAGAAAATTTTTAAGCCACTCTCATTTATTATGAACCATGATGTTTATAACTAATAAGACCAGCGGCTTATTGAAGATTTCAAAAACACCATTAGCCTAACAATAATAGTTGAATAATGCTAATTAACATGATAATAATAGATAAAGCTATTAATCTTAGAGCTCAAATTCTGTGTCAATATCTTACATAATCATGTTAGCTACACAAATTAGCATATAATGTGATCCTAAAAGAATTGTAATATGGGAATAGACTGCCTTTGATAAGGGAAAGCATTTTTCCACTTAAAAAATTAGTTAGTGGTTGCTAAAATAAATTTATAACACTTCAAGGGAGGAGAATATATAGAACTGATGATACCTACCCCTTGCTCTCAAAAGCCTAAGAGGCAATTAAGAAGAAGGGAATTTAGTTGCTAGTGGAGCACAATGAATATCAAACTAATGATATTAACAGTCAATATCCACACAATCAATAGATATTAAAGGTTAATAATAATTTAGGTACTTAATTTTATGCTCTATCTTTGGGTTAAATTTGTGGGCTCCACAAAATTTAAAATGCACCTCATTCATGATCTTAAGAGCTTCATCCTTCCTAAGGTAATGTTGCCACGTATCGTTAAATGAACATTGGCATAATGTATAACACTCTTCTTGATTTAATAAGCAATCAGAAGTATACCATTAAAGAAGTAATTTATGAAGGGTTGTATCTAATCAACCTCTTCACCTTCAACTATAATAATGATCCCACTATTGGGTACCACACCATTTATATGTTTGCTATCAAGATTAATTGGGGATATAACTTGTCTATTCAAAATTGAAATGTTCATAAGATCACTATCTATGAAAGATGGCCATTTGTCAATTTAGAGAGTTCACATTCCATGTTATTCTAATCATTGGGCACTTGATTCGAAATAACTTTAAGGATGTGTTGGAATAATTTCATGCTTATTTGTAGAATGTTAAAAGACTAGACTTAATGCCCTCATTATTGAAATAAACTTAAAAAATTTCTCCAAAAAGCACATCATTCTTTACTTTTCATTACAAGAAATATCTATAATATTTATAGCTATTTTTTTAAATGCACAACAAGATGGAAAGTGAGAGACGGCTAGCCACTAGATTTTGAGGGAGAGTGATGTAACCGATATGCAAATACCCCTTTCTTTTTTTACTCAGGCTAGTCAAACACGAATGGATAATGTTTATTTGATTTATTTTATGCAAATAAACATTTTTAAATTCATGAATATAAAATTCCCTCAATATTTAAAAAAATTAAACTAAACCTTAAGTTTTCAAAATCTAAATATTTAAAATTCAAAATTTTAAAATTAAAATCAACATTTCAAATTATACTTGTAACTATAAACTTAAAATTACAATTACACAATCTTAAACAACAATTATAATACACATAAAATATGAGTTCTGCTTACTAGACTGCAGTTTGCTCCTTGACATGGCAATTGAAACATTAGTGCCTCTCTTATTGTCTGAGCTCTAATTATTGGTCCATTTCTTTTTTACATGGCACCTTGTGCCTCATTGATCCCCTATATTTCAAAAAACTCTTCTTTGAAGCATTCTAATTAATGTAGTCATCAATAAGTTTTGATGTAACCTTCTCTAAGTCATCTATAATAAATGAAGTGTCCTTTATTGGTGGTTTGTCCTTCCACCTTATAAGAAACTTATGTCCCATCTTTATTTTTTTTTCATCTCATCTATGATAATACAATCAACCTCAAAGTAGGAATATGGGTAGGCACTTGCAAGCACTTGTAAATGGTGATTTTTTCCTCTAGCACAAAAATCATCATGTATATATGGAGTTTTGCTAACTTCCTAATATGATATCAAATTCCTCATGTTAAAAGTAAAGCTAATAAATATATCTTTTGGCAATTCAAGAACATATGTGTTTGTGCTAAGTTTGATAATAACCTCAAATGACCATGTACTCTAGCTTGTAAATTTTTAAATTTTGTAGAGGAATACCTCTTAAAGTCTTGTTCTAATTAACACATGATCTCTAATTTCTTTAAAAATATTATTTTATTTCTTACATCAATATATTTTGTATTATTCACTTCTAATTATCACATAACATTACCATGAAGGTTTAATTTCTTTTTGTTGTTGTTGCAAAAGTTAGTGGTAAATATGAAAATACATGTGAAGGTATGCTACCAAAATCAATTGGTTTTTTTTGGGATGTATTCATAGACTATTTCAAAGGGTGATATATTTGTGGAGCTTGAAATAGTATTAATTTATGCAAACTCTACTATGAGGTGTAAGTATCAATTTTTTAAGATTTTATCCACCAAACTTCTTACGGGATTTCCTAATATCCTATTTAGTATCTTAGACTACCCATTCATCTAAGTGTTAAATGCTAATGAAAATATTAATATAGTGTCATTAATTTTCAAAAAAAAATTTAAAAAATATGATATGCATTTAACAACCATATCAAAAATCTTTGTGATAGGAAGCCCATGAAGTCTAACCTTATTATATGGGATGCATCATCATATTTTGAGCTAGGAAAAGGATGAGATATTTTGGAGGAAAATAATCAACTACAATAAGTATGCTATCATATCTCCTAGAGGATCAAGGAAGGCCAAGTACAAAGTCTATAGAAATATCTTTTTAGGGCTTAAAGAGTATAAGAAAAGCATGGTATATATTTTCTTGATTTTTATTTTGTACTTTTGCTTCCCTATAAGTATATCACTAAGTGACAACCTCCTAATGGTCTCTTTTTAGAAAGGCTAGAAAAACTTATGCTGAAGCATGTGTATAGTTTTGAACTTTCCAAAATATCTTGCTACTTTCCATAATGTAATTTCATAATGACAAATATCCTCGTAGATATCATAGGAAGACATAATCTTCTCCCCTTATATAAGCATCCCTCAATCAACACATACGAACCATCAAAAAACATGTCTTTTTGGACATGCTCTAAATATATCTAATGGAATTCTAGACATTTATTATAATCATTATTTTGTTTTTTCAAATTATGAAATTTAAAATTCTGAAGGCATGAGTTCCAAAGAAAGCTTGAAAAGAGCATTTGTAGTCTTATTTTCTACTCAAAGTTTATATTTAAGCATAAAGGTAAATTTTTTTTTTGGTATTCTTCCCATTTAACATGCCTAAAATTTAACATAATCTTAATATTTATAAATTTAAGTGCATGGTGGTTTGTATTGAGAATAAACTCCTTGTGTAATAAGTAACGCTTTTGATGTTTGAGAGAGTAAATGATTACATATAATTCTTTATCATTTGATAAATATATTTATCTTGCATCACTCAACTTCTCACTATAGAAAGCTGCTAATGATTCTCTTGAATAAGTATGCCTTCTATATGTTCACCAAAAATATCACAAGTGGCCTCAAAAGTTTATTAAAGTTTGGGAGCCTAAGACAGGAGCTAAGGTAATGAGAAAGTCATGAGAACTTTTTTTTTGTTTCATGACTTTTTGTGTTTATGAAGTTCTTGCCAATTTATCATTTTCTAGGAGATTTATTATAGGAGCTACAATAAGGCTAATATTTAAATATAACTTTGGTAGAAAGTAGCCAAACCATAAAAACTTCTAAAATTCGTGAAATTTTTGGGGTCAACTAATGAAGAATAACCTTAATTTTTTAGAATATATTTTCAGTCAATAATACATAAAAATTTCTAAAAGATTACCTTAACCTAACTAAAGAAGCACTTCTTAATATTGACATGAAGCTGGGTCTCTCTAAATTTGGAAAAAACTGCTTTCCAGTGATTTAAGTTAACACTATTAATTACCAAATTGAACTTTAGAAAGGGTTGATTTGAATCAATTAAAATATGATTAATCAATTGGAATGGATTTCAAAGGGTTTTATAAGCCCAATATGATCAAATTGGTTTGAATGGCCAATGAGATTTCAATGAATCAACTTAAACTAAGTGGGATAATTGGCTAAATCAAAGAAAACTCGCACATAATTCATATTTTTTTAGCCTATTGGATTTCATTTGAACCCACCATCCAATCAATTTGGCCATTTTAAAAGCATATGTCCCATTGGGCTTACAAGGTCTATTTTGGCTTAATTGTGTTAAACAATCCAATTAGGCCACACTAAAAATTTATTTAGTTCAATTTGCCCATTTCTAATCTATTGCTAACTATTGGTAGGATTAATTAAGGTTAATTATCTCAATTAAAGGGGTTGGATCCTATTTACTTGATTATATTCTATTAGGATAAAGTAGGGTTCAAGACATCCTGGTATTATTTAATGGTCAATTGGGGTTAATTCATCTATAGTTTGATTATTAGAACCCTACGGGAAGGTCTTCTCCAATCAATTGATTTAAAACTATTAATTGAATTTGGTGCTCCAATGCTTTTGGCCAAACTTAGGCCTAAGGTTCAAGCTCAAGAGATCCAATGGCCAAACACAATCAACATAAATGAAACTAAATCATTGGGGATGAAAACTGAATGCTTATATTACCAATTACGTCTCTTAGTCCAATTAGGGTTAAGCTAAATTTATGTCTAATATTGGGTTAGCTATGGCCAAGTATTATGAAAAGGATGAATTTGTTTGAGAATTGAATGATCAATATTCTCTCATGTAGGTTTTGTTAAGTTCAAAGGATCCTATGATCATTCTAAAGCTTTGTTCTAGGCAACTTAGATTATGGGATGGATAGGATTTCAAGCCAAGCCAAGCTTGGTTTCAACCAAGGAATGAGTTGAGGTCATAAATTGAATTAAAATAAGATAAATAGCTTTCATCATCTAAAAAGAAAACTAAATGATCATATGAATTGGCTTAGTTAATCTCAAATGATATAGATTGAGCATGACCAATTTATCCTACCATGAGAAACAACTTGAACTCAGACCCAAACAGTAATTAGCATTGAGAGTTTTTATAATTTTGATATCAATAAGGGGGTTTTTTTTTATAACTTTTGCATGAATTTTTGTATTGTTTCAATTTAGTTGATGTCTAATATATGAATATTGGACAAATTAATCATTAGTTTAATTTATTTAAGTTGCCTCAAAACAATTTTTTTTTACCTCAAATATCTAATTCACATTATATATATATATATATATATATATATATATATATATATATATATATATATATATATATATATATATATATATATATATATATATATATATATATATATATATGATTTTAATACTAAAATAAAATGTGAATAAATATAAAAAATTAAACATTAAATACATATTTTTATATATGAATGGAAATGCCCTAATCTTGTGCTCATGCATTAATAGGATCGAGATGTGCTAAGCCGAGTTTTAAATGTTCCCCGCAGGAGCTTCGCCCACACCTTCGTCTTCTTCCGCTTGCAATTATCCTCCTGTACTCGTCAATGGCTATTTTATCCGCTTCTCTCCACGCGTATGGCCTACAGGCTTATTGCGACAAGGAGGGAATAAGAATCTGGCAGGTTGATGAAAGGGACGGGCGAGAGAACTTGGCATCCGGCCGGTTGAGGAGGATACTACGAAGGAATTCGAATCGGGCTCGATTTACGTCCTCATAGCCCTTGTAATGGATTCTCTTCCACTTCCGCTTCCTTTAAATTCGAATTTCTCGTCTTCTTCGCGGTGGAAGCTTCTGTCCAGAGCTCCGAGATGTCAAATGATTGATTAAACACTCCCCTATTCTTCTTATTGTAAGTGTGATATGTTCTTTCTCTTTAGTTTGATCGGTATCTCAAAAGAGCGAAGTGCAGTTTTGGATTTTCTTTTTAAAATGTTAAAACTCTTTGCATAAACGAATAAACTCGCGTTTTTAATAATAACATAGATTAAGCCATTAAGTAATAATATGATCATCTTTAAAGGAACGTTTAGTTGAGTTCAACAAGTTAATTGTTAATAAATAAGTCAATAACATTCAGCCTTCGTCTGGGACTATTTTTTTAATGCATTATAAAGCTGCTTTTTAGCAAAAAATCTTTTAAAAATAAGAAGAAGAAAAAAAAAAAATGTTCTAAAGCTGTCCCAAATGAAGCCTCAATCTTCTTCATTTATATGGGAAGCATTAAAATTTTTGTCCAAATTTATTCATTATCTATATAAATGAATATAAATAAGTTTTGTATGAACGGGGATCAAATTATTCTTATTCTTGCATATTAATTCATTGAGAGCATCCATGATCCAATTTGAGTATTTTGGGCTCCTCACCACTCTAGAAATTAAAGAAAGAGGAGAGAGCTAATAAAAAGTTGAAAATTTTGATAATTTATTTCATGCTATAAACCTCCCTAAGTAGGTGTATTTATAGTAATAAAAGAAAAAGAAAAAAAAGAAAAAAAAGTAGGTGTATTTATAGAAAGCTAACTCCAACTAACTTGCAAACTTCTAAGCAACTAAAAATCCCCTGATTTGCATCCTCTCATGCTCGTTTCGTTGGATTATTTGAACGCTGGCATGTAAAGTAGTTACATATATAAAACAATAAAAGGATTTTTTTTTAATATAAAAATTATAAGGCAATGGAAGACGTTTTCATGCTATAAACAAACCAGAAAGGAACGTTAGTTGCGTGCAAACGATGATGATTGGTTGTTTCTCTATTATTTTTAAGGTGCTTAACGTTTTCTAAAAACACCAGATTTTTAAATTGGGCACTCTTTGTCCACCACCGTCATTTATGGAGCCTGCGTTTATTTAGTGATAGGCCTACCTATTTGTTTCGTCCAGCTGTGGCCTTTAGTTCTTTATGTCGTTAGAATGTCTTCATCCTTTGTTAGGATTGTTTAAAAAATAACCACTTAGCCAATATGCCTAACTTCTGTTATTGATTCCAGTATTTGTATAAACAAATGGCGCACTATTACTAATATTTTCATGCATGACAAAACAGTCAGTTGCTGTGCCTTTTTTTTTCTTTTTCTTTCACTAATTTCTACTTTCCAGATTAATGCCTTATAATATACTTCCCTTCCATAGCTAATCTTCACCTGGAGGATCCCAAGTGGCTGGGTAGTGGGCAGCAAGTGAGCTTGAAAAGGTATAGGTACAAAACCTCGGTCACAGAGCCGAAGGCAGGCAATTAGCTTAATGAATTTTTTTGTTCTTCTTCTAATTTCTTTTTAATCTGTTTTGTGTTGGACTACGTCATAGGCCAGGATGAATGCATTGGCTGCAACAAGTAGAAATTTCAAGCAGGCAGCCAAGCTGCTGGGTTTGGACTCGAAGCTAGAAAGGAGCTTGCTTATTCCTTTCAGGGAGATCAAGGTAAATGAAATGTAATGGCTGAAATTCTCTTCTTTGCTCTAAGGTTTTGTTTGGGATAGCTTTCTTATTGCTTCTTAAAACAGCCTTCTAGTACAAAAATTAAAAATTTTGTACTAAAAAATTACTTTAAGAAGCAGTAAGAAAGCCGTCCAAACGAAGCTTAAAACACTACGCCTATCTTCTATTCGTTCGTAAACTTTCGCTGTTACTTCTGAAGGACAGTGTGCATCAGGACATTTCATGTACTGATATGTCACTAAGCAAGTGCGGGAACTTTTTATTTCTATTTTTGTTTTACAAGTCTGGATTGAATTGTGGCTGGGAAGTGCTGATGCATAAATTTATTTCCATCATGATCTATTTCTTAATAGTCTAGTATCAGGATATTGGCCATGGTCATCGATATATTCTCTTTAATTCGTTCTCCTCGCTGTATTAGACATGCTATGTCGATTACTTTTATCGGTCACTCAGCTTTCTATCCTCTTATTTTTTGAAAGAAACTACAATTTTGACATGCAAATAATCTTTATTCACTCATCAGATACTTATCTTACTACGAGCTCTACTATTTTGGATGCTTTTATTTATCTTAATATGAGATCTAGTTGACAGTGTATGACTGTCTAAGTTCCTTATTTACAGTGAATGATAGTTTCTCTTGTAGTATTATTTTCACCCTGTTCATTTGTTCCTGAGCTATATTCAAATTTTGAATACAGGTTGAGTGTACAATCCCTAAAGATGATGGTACGTTGGCATCCTTCGTGGGATTTAGGGTGCAGCATGACAATGCTAGAGGCCCTATGAAAGGAGGAATTAGATATCACCCTGAGGTCGGCTCATGATCATTCTATACCCTTCATCGTATTCCCCTCTATTTTTATTTTTGTTTCATAAACCATCGCTAAATATAATTAGCAGTTAGAAGGATGGTGGTCATATTTCTTGCTTTTGTTTTATCATTTTCATACGAGCTTAACCGCATAAGTTGGGGGGAGTATGTTGGTGTTATTCTGAAAAAAATGTCTGCAGGTATTTATTAAGGAATCTAAGCAATTACGGACATAGTTTATAACATTGGCAACTTTTGGTGGAAGGATGTTGCTTAATCGTTCATTGTAAGGAATTAGTTTGTGCTGTCACTATGTGTTCGGTAATATTATTCTTTTGAAAAGATTGTTGTTGTAAACCACTATTTGTCCCTTTGATTAACAGAAGTTTTTAAAATTAAAAAAAGACAAATTAAGAAATGATTATATTAGAGGGATGATTTAAGTAATATTTATTGAAGATAAAGTATTTGAAAATATACTTGTTTGATTTATGCTCGTCTATGTTGCACCGACACACCTACTTATGAAGGTATGCAGTGTTGGACGTGTGTTCGAGTAGGACACGTGTCAGACAAGGCTAAAAGGTGTCCGATTAAAAAATATTTAAGTTTAAACGGACATGTGTGTCCTAATATTTTCAATGATATTTAATTAAAAAAATTTAAAGTCTTTTAATTAAATAAAATGAGCCGAACCGCGCACATCTATGTTATCCTGTATCATTTCGTATTTGAAGTCTTTTTCATTTCAGCGAGAAGACGAGGGTTTTGCGTCATCTTCTTCGTTTACGCAAGCAGGCTAGGTCAAAGGAGCTTGCGTGTTCATTGCCTTGTTTATTTTTCGAAGGCAAACGAAGTCGAATGTTCAATTGAAGGTTGGTGTTCATCGTATTCTTCATTTCCTCAAGCAGATAAGGACGCATGAACATCGTTCTCTCGATTGAAGCTTGCTTGGTAGTCATCTTCGTCATTTCCGTAGGCGACTAGGGCATCTGACTCGTTTTATTGTATCTGCATTGTAGAAAGTAAGTTTGTGCGTATGTTCTGTAAGTTGGCTTAGAAGATGTAGGATGCTCTTTATTTATTTTATCTTTTCAATTTCACACTCTTATTTGTCATTTTGGCGATTGTTCTTGATTTATTCTAAGTCAATAGTGATTGACATTCTCAGCCCCCCGCAACTAATGATCTAAGTTAGGAATAGCATATGATCCCAAATGCAAGAAGTTCTTTTGAGTTCTTGGATTAAGGTTTACAAAACCATTCAATTTGTTGAAGTTCTTTATTATTATTATTTTTTAAATTAATAGTATTGTGGGCTCCGAAAATTCGGCCCCGGCCTCCGCATCGCTTTTCTTATTCGGCGAGGGAGTTTTAACGAAATAAGTTCCGAGGTAAATTTTGGAAGGCAGATGGGTTTGTAGATAAGACACTACCCAGAGATTTCGCCCTCATTTTGTGAGGACTTTATGATCTGAGTTCTGGTTTCCTATAGGCGCAAGCCCCTATAGTTAATTACCCCTCCCGATCACGAGAGAGAACTTTCGATTAAGGCTAGTCGTCAATCAGATACGTATAGAGATACGTGTTATCTGGCATATAGTAGCAGCAATGGTTTGGATATTGGTAGAAATTTGATTTGGAAATTGAGTTTGGATTTAGAAATTTGGAAAGCATTGAAAAGTTTGATATTTAAAATGTGAAATTTCACCACCTAACACTTAAAGCGGATGGTGGGGGAATGGATGATGGGCCCGATCAAGATCCCATGGTTCCGTCGTCCCGGGCCATCGTGGTCCCTGGTCTACTTAGTCAGAGGAGGTAGTCGACCCAACCTGACAGAAGGATCCTTGTCGGCAGCCATGGGTTGCTTCGTCCAAGGGAACCTTGTAGACCGGGGTTGAATGTTTGTCTAAGGGGACAAATTTGAATCCACCTTAGCTAACAAAGGGCTTTGTGCCCTATCGATCATATCCTATTGATTCATATCTCAAGGATTTAACGCCATTAAGGAGCGTATTGGCTCTGGCCATAACCGCTATCTGTGGTGCCATTTGGCGGCAAAATCACTCGGTTCAGAGGGCCCCGGGTCATAACCGTTTACCTGCAGTGCCATTTGGCGGCGAAACTGCCGGTTAGAGGACACGTACCACGTCCTTACTAGCAAGAGATTGTTTGAGAATGGATCCTAGTGATATTTTCGACTAGGCATTTCGCTCTTTGTGAGCTGAAGTTGATTTTAATTTGTCCACCTCGACAAACTGTTGCGGAGGGTGGATGAAATTTGCTTTTAAGTGATTAATGGGTTTATTTCAATTTTAAATATTTTTGGGATTTTTGTAGAGTTTTTGGGTTTTTGGATCTTTTTGGATTTTGGGTGGAGCTTTGGATTTTGATAGGCATTTGGAATATTTGGGATTTTTGGAAATATTTGGGAACCCCTCCGGTTGAGATATGCATTCAACACGGCCATCATCGGGGTGTTTGGGGTCATTTCCATTTAAGGCTTGAACCTTGTCGACCCTATCAACTTATCGATAGGGGATCGGGTTTCTCGTAGGCTTTGTGCCTTTTGTAGTGAATTCTCATTGTTGTAGGCCTTGATGGCCTAATATGAATATTTTAAAGCAAATATATCGGTCGCCACAACTTTATATTTGCTTAATGGTTCGAACCCTGTCGACTTCTATTGACCCGTATAGAAGGATCGGTTTCGAACCTGAATTCACTTGTCAACCCGCGCAGCATCCCTAGACGTCACGTGTGTACCAATAACACGCTTGCCGGGGCCCATGCGGGTTTTATAATTGTTTTTACCCCTTTTAGTGTACCTATGTGTATACAATTTATAGTGCACGTGCAGGGGGTATTTTTGGAATATTTATAAACGCCTTCTGTTTGCTTGTATGGAGGTTGCAGATCCGGTGGCGTGGCGTAGCAGCTTCTGAATGGAGTTATTCGCTGCTTCGTACAGGTAGACTGTCGTGCACTATTTGTTGATTTTTGTAGGCGGGTCATAGTGCACTAACTAATCTCCTGCCTTGGGTTGTAGAAGCTCGTAGGAACTTGTATTCTTTATGCATATTGTTGTGATTTTGGTCTTTACAATACAGCCATTACTGTCCGAGGTAGATGTATTCATCTTTAGACTGAAGTTGACTACAGGATACTGCATTTACTGTAGTCTTTATGCATCTACACAGGGGTGGACATACATCTATGTCAGTAAAGAGATTGTATGCAATGCAAATCTTATGTCATTCTCTCTCTCATTGTAGTTGATTGATTGATACAAATGTCATTCTCAAATAGACTTAGCTGGATATTCTAAGCCCATTTTATATTTTCATCATTCGTCATTTAAATGCATTGAGAGTTTGATGTGTTTGCTACGAGCTCCTAGGAATGTTCGTAGAAGAACCGTTGTTTTTGCATCATATCCACCCTTTCACCAATCTCGGGTGGGATTTGTTGAGATTGCACTTGTTTGTAAGAACGGATCTTTGATTGTTGGTCTCCCGTATTGCCTTCTCAATCAACAGGCGTTATAGGGATTGTCATAGGAGATTTGCATCTTATTGTGGTCATTTCACATTCATTGACATTTGAATCAACTACCTTCTAGTTGCAAAGAACATGTGTATCTGTCCTCGATCGGATGGTTATTGGCGCTAACGGGCATTTGCTTTCATTGTGTGCTACGCTGAATACATCCGTAAGAAGTGTTGTGGTTTGATTGGTGTCGAATGTGAGGGACCAACGATGTTCAAATCGGACTCAAGCCTGAACTCTTCCAAGTCCAGTTCAAATCAAATTCATGAGCTCAATGCACAAGATCATTTCTATGTCCGTTGTAGTCCAACTCAAGTACTCGCTTGAGTTTGAATTGTTCAAGTCATTAATGTTCAGGTCCAGAGTACAAGTTCAAGTTGATTGTTCATTCACATCCTTGCTCGTCTTGCAAGTTCAAGTCTTATAATTTGATTCAAGTCATTTGAGTTTGAATGTTCAATATCAAATTCTTGCTCGAGTCCAGTCCAATTTCATATTCTTTTCAATTTTGAATTTGAATTAAGTCTTTTATTAGTGTCTTTGGAGTTCAATCAAGTCCATGTACGAGTCCCATTTTTGTTCATTTGATGTGCAAATCAAGTCCAAGTACGGTCCGTCTTCACCCGAAATTTCGGCAGCCTCCCGGCGTCTCCCCCGTTTAGGGGAAAACTGCGAGAAAACTGGGCCTTTCCCACCACGCGCAATAAAGACGTGTATGGTAGGTGCCCTCTTTCGAGGACACCGCGGCCGTGATTTTTTGTTCCTCCCACCACGCGCAATAAAGGCGTGTATGGGGTCTTTGACAGTACCTGTTTAAATGCACAGTTTGCTTTCCCCCCGCTCGGGGGTACTTATGAATGACACAATTTGCTTTCCCCCCGCTCGGGGGTACTTATGAGTGACCCCGCCTCGCCGTAGGTGCCGCACCGGGGTCCCTTCCCACCATGTGCAATAAAGACATGTATAGGCGGTTTTCCGGTGCGCCACGAACGTCGAAGTAGAGTTTAGGCGATTGCTCGCTTCGTCGTAAGCATCAGACCGGCGTCCCATCCCACCATGCGCAATAAAGGCGTGTATAGGAGTTTTTCCGGTATGCTGCAAACAACGATGCGAGAAATCTGAGTTTAGAGAGTTCGTACCTTCGCGGGCCTTGTCGGTGGCTCGTTTAAGAATGCGCAGTTTGCTTTCCCCCCGCTCGGGGGTACTTATGAGTGACCCTGCCTCGTCGTAGGCGCCGCACCGGGGTCCCTTCCCACCATGTGCAATAAAGACATGTATAGGCGGTTTTCCGGTGCGCCACGAACGTCGAAGTAGGAGAGTTGAGGAATTAAGTATTTTTTTTTTGTTTTATTTTCATTATTATTATAATTATTTAGTAGTAATAATAATTAATTAGAATAAATTAAGTTTAATTAATTATAAGTAATATATGCTTAATTAATAATTAATTATTAATATAATTAAACATAATTAAATCAAATTAATTATGATTAATTAATGATGAATAATAATTAATTATTATTTAAAGATAATTAATTATAACTAATTTTAATTAATTAAAATTAATTTACAATTAATAAATTAATAACCATAATTAATTTTGATTAATCATAATTAACTTTAATTAATTATGATTGATCAAATATTAATTATAATTAATAGAATTAATTGTAATTAAATTCAATTAATTAATACTAATTTATAATTTAAACTAATTAATTATTATTTAAAATAAATAATAATAATAATAATAATAATAATAATAATAATAATAATAAAATGCCCAAAAGGGGCTGTTTGGAACGGGATTTGGCCGCAAGAAGCACGCATAAGGGAGAAATCTACCTTCACAGCCAGCGGCTTCCTGTTCTTGCTTCCGATCCAAACAGGAAGGGAGGATCGTGGAAGGGGCGGAGTCGATCGGCAATGGGGAGCTCGGAGTTTGGCCGTGGATTGTAGAGGAGGAGGTTGGCCGTCGGTTAGGGCAAAGGTCGGGCAAGGCTTCGGATGGAGGGATCTAGGAGGCGTCGGCTTGGCTACAGCAAGGGAGATCGGTGGAGGAAGGATTCAGGTAAGCTGGACTCTTCCTCTCTTTCTCTCTCTCTCGGCTTCTTTCTCTCTCTCTCTCTATGCGGAATGGAGGAGTCGGAGCAGGTAAGGGGCGACGGGATGGGGAAATAGGAGGAAGAACTTGTGCGTGTGGAACCGAAGGGAGAAAGGGTCGTATGGGAGGAGCGGAATGCTTACGGGAAAGAGTAGCGACTGGAGCTCGGCAATGGGAGAGAGTCGTGTCTTTGGGTTTGTGGTCGGCTCGTGGAGGTTTGCAGGAGAGGAGAAGCAGAGATGTCGGGAGAGGGGAGAAGTCGCTGGAGAGGAAGGAGTTCGGTCGTGTCGAGCAGCGAGTGTGGAGTCGAACAGAGAGCGGGAGAGTTACGGGAGAAATGGGCGAGTTTGGTCGTGTTTTAAAGGCGGAGGCAGAGGCGGGCTCGAGGCGTGCGATCGAGACATGCGAGGCGACATTTCGGCGCCGTTGCAGACTGCCGATAGGGTGTAAGCAGGATTTTTGCCAGGGATTCGGGATGGGCTTCACGCACAGGTAATGATTTTAGGCATTTTTTTATTCTTCTTTTTATTTTGTCTTAACCGTTGAGGTCAACAAGTATATTATTCATTGTTGATTATTTATCCCAAATTTTACTACTGGTTTTTATACATAATAGAATATGAGTTTTGCTTGCCTATGACAGCAGACCGTTAAAAACTTCATCTTGTATTTTAGTTTCTTTTGTTATCATCTTTCAAGTGGTAATCTATAGGATTTCTGCATTTCTAGTATAAGATCTACACATAATCCTACTACATCAAGTTCAATATTAAGAGCATAAGTTGCATTTTATGGTCTCTTAATATGAAAATCCTATTATTCCTTTTAATGAGTAGTTAAAGTTTGATGTTGTACTAAATAATTTTTACTTATATTTTGCTAGACATTTTATATTATAAGCTGACAAGTAATTATGATATTGATTTATTATGGATTTTCATTTATAATATGATGTTATATTAATTTCTATATACTATTTAAAAATTATAATGTCGTGTATGTAATGTATCAGTGTCCTATATTTTCATTTTTCAGTGATAGCTGTGTCCCGAGTATGTGTAGTGTCATGTCAGTGTCACCGTGTCCATGTTGGTGCATCATAGATGCTCGTACAACATGGGAAAAAATATGACAATTAGATGGGATGAAAATTAAGTATTGAGAGATTATGATAGAAAATAAGTAATAATAATATGGATAGAAGCTATTCAAAAAGGTTTGCAAAGAATATCTTTAACACATCATTCAATACTCAACATGAACAATTGAAAAATGATGATTCATTGTTGAACTCTAACCACTGATTGGCCCCACTTACCCAAACGAAGCTTTCAAACAAGGCTCACGCATGATATTCCCAAGCATGTTAAGCCCAAACAACACCCGCTTGACTCCTCTTAATTAAAGATGCGTAAAAACCGCTTCCCCTCTCATTCCATTCAAAAAAACTCAACCACATGCTCGCTCCCTCTCATCTCGTGGTCATCTCCCTCAAGCCACACATGCAAGGAAGCCGCTCGAATCTCCCTGCCCGCTCCCTTGCACGCGATATGCTGGCCCATCTCCCGCGTGCACAACCCTTCTGTCGACCCAAGACTCTCGAAAGAACCCTTCCCTGTTCGACTCCTTTCCACACTTTTAACTTGAAGACTTGTGTCGTTGTATACTTGTATCTTAGATCTGGTCGGTAAGAATTTGAATTGAAGACTTCTCGCTGTCGTATCTTAGATTCGACAGGGAAGAACCACAGATAAGTGCCTCCCAACCTCCCTTCGAGGGGAGGGGATGTCGGGAGGTTACCAAAATTTCAAATGATAAAGGACCTCCATATAAATTATAAAAAAATAATGAATAAAAAATAAAAATAGTATTTAGAAAAATAAGTTTCATTTCATAATTAATTAAAAATAAAAACTATACAAATTTCAATTAATTTGAAATGAGGCAAAAATGATCTGATTCGATTTGAAATTGACTTGATATATGGTGCATAGAAATCTATCCTATGTTAAAGAAAATTAATATATTAAGGATTGAAATTGGTATCAGGATCTTTAAGGAGTTAGTAATTTTCATTTTTTTATAACTCATCAAGATCTTGCACTTAAAGAAATAGCAAAATTGCTTGGGCTACCCTCAAATCATGAATGATAATTATTACATAAGCAAATCATACACCAAAATCACTTGCAGGATAATTTGAAAAGAACACTTATGGAATTATAGTTTATGGAGATATCACTTAATGGAAAATCCTGATAGATGATACTGCATATAATGATGAGTTTGAAAAACCTATGTTAATTCAAATCAATCTATTTTATATTTCAACTTCAGACGGAATCTGCTAATGAGCACCTTCTCTCAAGAAATGCATGCTATTATGACCTGGTTCGGAGGCTCGAATTAACGAAGCGGGAAGTTTATGAAAGTGGGACTGATTTAGGAAGAGATTAATTAGGAAGAATTTCCTAATTAAAATTCAAATTAGAAAGAGAAATATATTAGGAAGGGGGTGGGGGGTGATTTTGGAGGGACATAGGAGAAGCTTATTTAGTGCTAAGTTTAGGGTTTGTTTGGTTTATGCAGAATTTTATTTGAGAGTTATTGTAGTTTTCTTTTTGTGAGGGCTTTTTAGTGGCTTCTATATTGTTTGGGTGAGTTGATATACCTCTCGAGATCGCTTGTATATTTCTTTTTTATGGAAGTTATAATAAAAATTCAGTCATTTATATCTATATTACTGCAGTTTTTTCATTGTGTTTGCTGTTTGTCTCCAAGATGTATCACATTCATGCTTATGTAATTCTATATGTAATGTACACAGTGCACGGTCTGGGTGTTTTTCATGATCTATATTAGGTATCTGTGCTCTCTTAAATATTTAGTTATTTATGTTGTAAGAGTCCTGATTTCAGTCAAATTTGCAACAAGAATTCAATTGCGATGTAAAAATTCAATTGATTGTTGATTTTTGTGGATAAAATTTCTCATTATTTGTTGGATTTAAACGGTCATTGTATTATCTTTTTAGTTCAATTTCTCGTAATTTCAGATTTACTCCTGAAGGTAGATTTTTTTTGTATTAATGCTTTTTGTGAACTTAGCAGCCTTTTATATATGAATTCTCATTTATTTGGTGTGATCTATATTCATAGTGTAATTTTGATTGCATTAAAAATCCTAAAACCCTTATGCATTCTCCATTATTGCACACATGCAAATACTAATTGATTCTGATGGCAAATACTAATCGAGTCTGATGGCTCATTTACATACCCAAAGCCCTTACGTCTATGCTCACAGTTCACAAGAACACAAAAAAAAACGCCCAAATATAGTGGAAAACTTCAAAAATAATTGAACACAATCCTGTTAGAGGTATATCTTATTCTCCTCTATTTTCCTTTGTGCTAAACATATCTTGTTAGTGTTCTTTCAAACTATTTTTAAATACAACCAATATATTTTTTTACATTTTCATGTCAAATCAGTCACTGTTGCTTCTTGTATTAAATTATAAATCTCTGGTTCTGAAATTCGGGAGATTTATGAAATGCAGGTTGACCCAGATGAGGTGAATGCCCTGGCACAATTAATGACCTGGAAGACAGCCGTAGCAAATATCCCATATGGAGGAGCAAAAGGTGGAATAGGATGTGCTCCGGAACAATTGAGTGTTTCAGAGCTTGAGAGACTTACTAGGGTTTTTACACAAAAGATACATGACCTAATTGGAATTCATACTGATGTCCCAGCTCCAGATATGGGAACAAACCCACAGGTCCCTGCAAAAAAAAAATGTTTTTGATTTTTCCCCCCCACTATTTTGCTTAAAAACTTCTTTATATTTGACTATACATAATTTAATTTTCTTTTGTTGGCATACTGGAAACAGACTATGGCTTGGATACTGGATGAATACTCCAAATTCCATGGCTACTCGCCAGCAGTTGTAACTGGAAAACCCATTGTAAGTAACAGCACAATTATATCTAAATTATGCCAATTATTTTTGTATCCGAGCATAGAATCAGTAATTTTGCTATGAATAACAAAGGTTAGATCAGGGAAACATGTACATGTTTTCCTGGCTGGCTGATTTGTAGTTTCTTACTTTGTTTTTTTTTTTAATCAGACAGACATTTAGTGAATTCTTTCTCTGTTTCCTTTTGAATTTACATTGTGAAATGAACTTATCATCTCTTTTAGGGAGAAATATGTATTATATATATACCTTGAAGCTTTTTTCAGCAAGGCTCAATGATTAAAATCAACTAGTTTTTGGGAAATTGGAATCCATAGGCGAGTGCGCTTGATGGGAAGGTTGTATTTAAATGGAAGATGGGGAGAGCGCTTATACAAAAGCTGTGGTTAATTTAAAATTATTGGAAGAGCTTATAGATCTTTTCCCTATTGTCTTAACCTTCACAATATTTTCCTTGCTTCATGAGGATTGGAACTCTTTATTTATTTTTTGATGGGTGATTTTGTAATATAAAGCTGTATCTGATAACTCCTCGTTTCTTACTTTCAAATTTCAGTGTTATAATAAAATACTTTTTAACATATGAAACATAAACATGCATATGAATTTGTTGAAATGCATGTACATATCTATCAATAATCATGCCAACTTCAAAATTTAGGTCCTTAAACTAATGAAGATTCTTATTCTAGATATTAGGAGTTCATATAAACCCCTACTGCAAGTGCTCTAAGATATACCAGTTGCATATATTTCCTGCTTTGAATATAGGATTTACTGTCATGATAGTATCACATATCTTCTATTTAATTTTTCATTTATGGTACTTTGTTTTTTTTTTTTCTTTGCTTGCTAGATATTAATCATTATCCTTTTTCGCATTGAAGGATCTTGGTGGATCTCTGGGTAGGGATGCAGCTACTGGAAGGGGAGTACTTTTTGCTATACAAGCTTTGCTTGAAGAGTATGGGAAGTCCATCTCGGATCAGCGTTTTGCTATTCAGGTTCATATACTGATTCCCACGTTTGTAGTACACGATTTAAAGATTATTACCTGCAAATATTCTTGCATTGATTATTACCTGCAAATGCAAATGTTCAACGCACATTTAAAGTGAATATCTATTTATTATTATTATAAATTTATTTTTTATTTATAATTAATATTTATACTTAAATTAATTAAAAACATTAAAAAAATTTGGAATCTTTAGCATGAGCATGTTTGCCCTTTTTGTTGCAGTAAAATGTCAAATTTTATCCTTTTAATTAATTAAAAAAAAATTTAAATCTTAAGTCTTAACCTACCTGATGGGGACATTAGAGCATGGAAAGTCTATCAGAGACGTGGCCGTCGATCTACGGCCACGATTGAGTCGATGTACTTCTGAGTCGTATTATGTATTTTCTTTATTATTATGTTATGTTGTATTTGCTTTATTAGTATTTTCGTTTTTACCCCTTTACTTAAAGGAGGTCATATGTAAGCCCAGAGGGCATCGTCGTCTTTTAGTTTCTTGAGTATTTTGTATGATGCTATATATAGCCACCTTGTTCTCTTTTCATGTTAATAAATGATTACTATTGAAATTCCAGCTTTTGTATTTCTTGGTGAGTTAGTGAGTTTTGGAGAAGCCTTGGAGAGGCTAAGCGTATTACCCAACAACCACCCTCGGGTGAGTTCTTGATTCTCTAACCTTTCCCCCACTCTTCTCTCCTTTGTACCCGTTGGCCAAGGATCACCACCAAACCCCCACCACCCACCTCTTAACCGCCATTTCCCCAACCCACCGCCGGCCCACCCTAAGCCTTTCCCTCCTTGTTTTCTTATTTCCTAATATAGATTGAATATAATTAGGATTAATTTTGAATTCAAATCCAAGTAATTTGAAATTCAAAATCTTTCCTAAAATATGGAATCTATTTTAGGAAAGTCTTTAAACCTCATTCAAATCAAATTTCAATTGAATGAGATTTAATTTCTCTTCCCTAATTTAAGTTTCCCAATCAAAGCAAGCAATAAACACTTGCCATAAACCCCTCCCCCTCATTGCCGCCGGCCCCCCTTATTAAATCCCATTGGGATTTATTTCTAAATCTCCCAAAGCTTTCTTGGAAATAATTTTGAATTCCCCTCCATCACCCTTGGCGGAAATTTCCCAATCCCCTACACCCCTTTTTTCCTTCCAAAAGCAAACATTGAGATTTGGAAACAAATCCCCTAAACCCCTTATATACCTGCCGCCCCTACCTTCCCTCTCTCTTCAATTAATTCCACTCCTAAGGATTAATTATAGGATTGATTGACACCTTTTTCCCTCCACTTTAATTTCCCACCCCTTGGCCGGCCAACCTCTCTTGCCTTCTCATACTTGAATTCTTGAGAGAAATCTCTCTCTTTCAAAGGAGAAACGACAAGGATAGCAAGGGGGCATTTCCTTCAACGCTTCGACCCAGCGAGATCGATGCATGGCTGATCCTAACCTTGACTATGGCCTTGCCTATGACGAGCAAGTTTTCGTTCACATTCTTCATTTAATGTTCTTCGACGTCAATCCGAATATCGACAACACCATCGAGGAATACGTGGATCGCATCCTAGATACTCTTGTCGAAGTTATAGAAGAGCAACTTGGCACCGTTCAGTGGAGGGTTGCAACCCAACTGTGATAAAGGTTTACCGATCTTCGTTCTCTTGTATTTTCATTGTCTAACTTGCTCTTGTGATTTGATTGATTCATGAAAATCTTGTTCACTTGTTTCTTCCAAACATAGTAATCATAGGACTTGAGTTTGGTCTCTATGCTTCTAATCTCATTGTTTGCGTATGGATTTTGTCTGAAAGCTACTTAATTTTCATGTTATTGATATTCTACATAATTTTGATAAATCAAGCATTTGGCAAGCGGCTTAGCCTTAATGTAAGCACCCCTCTCTTATTTTATTTTGTCGTTTTGGGTTGCTAAAAGCTTTAATCCTAATTGTTTTATTCAAGAGATAGTGCAATTTCTCAATGCATGCAATTAAAACATTTTAGTCCTGCATCACTACCCCACTCAAAAAAAAAAAAAAAACTCTCCTTCCACCTTACAAGTAGCCTTCCAACCCTTGCTCGCACATGACCACTCACCCCATGCATTACGTTGCCCCCCTCATGAACCATCCGGCGTTGATGCCCAAGTAACGACAGACAACGCAGAACCGTCGTCCCATGCACGCCTGCGCGCGACCCCACCGCTTCGGCCTCACATGGCGCCTATAGGCCCACCACTAGCCGCCTCCTTTTCCTCATCTTTTTCTCTCTTTCCTACTTTCCTCGCTCTCCTTCTTGTTCTTTCTCTCTCATACTCCCTCTCTCATCCTATCTTTCTCTCTCTCTCTCTCTCTCTCTCTCTCCAATCTCTCTTTCCTCTCACCTCTCTTCCTCTTTCTCTAAATCATAAGAAAATCCTACTCTCTCTCTTTCTCTCTCTAAATATAGAAAAGTCTGTCTCTCACTAGCCCACTCCTCTCTAAATAGAGAGAGAAACTCATCTTTCTCCCTCAAATCCTCTCTAACCTTGGCTTGCTCTCCCTAAAGTATTGTGGGCTCCGAAAATTCGGCCCCGGCCTCCGCTCGCTCTTCTTATTCGGCGAGGGAGTTTTAACTGAACTAAGTTCCGGGGTAAATTTTGGAAGGCAGATGGGTTTGTAGATAAGACACTACCCAGAGATTTCGCCCTCATTTTGTGAGGACTTTATGATCTGAGTTCTGGTTTCCTATAGGCGCAAGCCCCTATAGTTAATTACCCCTCCCGATCACGAGAGAGAACTTTCGATTAAGGCTAGTCGTCAATCAGATACGTAATGAATACGTGGTATCTGGCATATAGTAGCAGCAATATATATGGCTTTTGAAATATTTGGAAGTTTGGATGTTTGGATTGAAATGGTTTGATATTTAAAATTAGAAATTTCACCATCTTGCACTTAAAGCGGATGGTGGGGGAATGGATGATGGACCCGATCAAGATCCCATGGTTCCGTCGTCCCGGGCCATCGTGGTCCCTGGTCTACTTAGTCAAAGGAGGTAGTCGACCCAACCTGACAGAAGGATCCTTGTCGGCAGCCATGGGTTGCTTCGTCCAAGGGGACCTTGTAGACCGGGGTTGAATGTTTGTCTAAGGGGACAAATTTGAATCCACCTTAGCTTACAGAGGGCTTTGTGCCCTATCGATCGTATCCTATTGATTCATATCTCAAAGATTTGATGCCAACAAGGAACGTATTGGCTCTGGCCATAACCGGTATTTCGTGGTGCCATTTGGCGGCAAAACCACTCGGTTCAGAGGGCCCCGGGTCATAACCGTTTATCCTGCGGTGCCATTTGGCGGCAAACCGCCGATCAGAGGACACGTACCACGTCCTTATTGACAGGAGATTGTTTGAGGATGAATCCTAGTGATATTTTCGACTAGGCATTTCGCTCTTTGTGAGCTGAAGTTTATTTGAATTTGTCCGCCTCGGCAAACTGTTGCGGAGGGCGGATGAAATTTGCTTTAAGTGATTAATGGGTTTATTTCAATTTTAAATATTTTTGGGATTTTCGAATTTGAGATTTTTGTGGAGTTTTTTGGGTTTTTGGATATTTGAAATGAACTTTTTGGGAGACAATTAAAAGTATTTTGGGAACCCCTCCGGTTGAGATTTGCATTCAACACGGCCATCATCGGGGTAGGGTCTTTTTCATTTATAGTTTGAACCTTGTCAACTCTGTCTGGATGTCGACAGAGGATCGGGTTTCGTAGGCTTTATGCCTCTGTGAGTGAATTCTATTGATTATAGGCTTTGAAGGCCATAATATGAATGTATTAAAATAAATACACCGGTTCCCACAACCGTATATTTATTTGATGGTTCGAACCCTGTCGACTTCTATTGATCCGTATAGAAGGATCGGATTCGGACTTGAATTCACTTGTTGACCCGCGCAGCATCCCTAGGCGTCACGTGTGTACCAATAACACGCTCGCCGGGGCCCATGCGGGTCGAGATCGTATTTTCCCCCTTAGTGTACCTATGTGTATACAAACTACGGTGTAAGTGCAGGGGGATTTTGAAATATGTTAGTTGTGCAAGTAATTGTAATTTGAATGCACACAATATTTCATTTGAGAGATTATATACGCCTTCTGTCCGCTAGTACGAGTGTTGCGGATCCGGTGGCGGGTTGTTGCAACTTGTAGACGCCTTCTGTCTGCTTGTATTTGTGATGCAGATCCGGTGGCGTGGCGTAGCAGCTTTTGAATAGAGTTATTCGCTGCTTCGTACAGGTAGACTGTCGTGCACTATTTGTTGATTTTGGTAGGCGGATCATAGTGCACTAACTAATCTCCTGCCTTGGGTCGTAGGGGACAAACCTTCCAGTGGTGATGTGCCTACTTTAATTAAGGGTCGTGCAACCCGTGACATATAAAAGTGCGTTATTTTGTTTCTTTTTGAAGACATGATCACGGGCTGTACGAGCTGCCTAACTTTAACAGCTGGTGTGCACGCCACTTAGAGCACCCGTGACTTGCAATACGACGGGCACATTTTATTACAAGGGGTTCAATCAGAAAATTACCGGGGATGTGCGAGGATTCCTATGTGTTTACAATGATCACAAAAGTATTTTGTAGGAAAAGTAAATTTTCTTTTTACTTTTACTTTTACTTTTATCGCCTTCCTTTCTAAGATAATTACTCGCCATATCAGGGTGTATTTACGTTCGTATTTACGTACGTATTTCACTTGCTAGTGAATACTATAGGAATCCGATGCCAGAGCCTCGAAATGGCATCTTAGGATCCTAAGTGGATGGGGCCCACAGGTGTACCTTCTCCTGTCTTGTAGCAAGGGATCCTAGGCTGGTGGGGCCCGCGAATGATTCAAATTCAAAGTTATAAATATGAGGGGATTTCAACTCATTTCTTCCCATCCCATTTCTGTGAGGAGATTTTGGTGAGGGACTTAGGGGTGTACGAGTCAGGTGCTAGGAGGAAGAGGTTTGAATCCTACCTACTGGCGACTAACTAATTCCCTCGAAGACTCATTGTATGTTGCATTTCATGTTGATTTATATATATATATTTTTTATTTGTTTTTTCAGTGTCGGGAGCCTAGGGTGTCGTATATTTTATTTTTGGTTAACTTAGAACATTTAAGTGGATTATGATTTTCTTTGAATTTTTCTAAGTCACGGGTTTTGTTGAAAGTTTTGGCAGCACTCCGGCGTCGTCCCCGCGTAGGGGGCTGCCTCGGAGTGTGTAAGGCCTTCCCGCCTGCCAAGAAAGGCAGTCACGGTAGGTGTCGAGTGACACCGCGGCCGCAGTTTTAATCCCCGCTCGCTAAGAAAAGCGGTCACGGGGTCTTTGAGCGCAGATTTAAAATATAGCATTTTTCCCCGCCTAAAAGCAGTGACGGGTACTTAATTAAACAATTTTTTTTTACAAATAACAAATTTCCCCGCCTGCTAAGAAAAGCAGTCACGGGTACTTATGTTTTCATGCATACGAATTTCCCCGCTCGCTCAGTGCGTCACGGGTACTTAAGTTTTTCCTCGCCCGCTAAGAAAAGCGGTCACGAGTACTTATTTCATGCACAAAAAGTAAATACTAATTTTTACCTTGGGTGTGCAGCAATCGAGGCGGCGAAAGCGGATGACGGCGACGTAGCAACCTGCGATGCATAATTAAAAAAATATTTTACTTGTGCAATTTAATTAATCATATTTTTATTTAAAAAAGAAGCTAGAGAGAGAAAAAAAAGGAAGAGAGCTCTCTTTCTAGAGAGAGAAAGAGAGGGAAAGAGAGGGAAAGAAGGGATTTTTGGTGGAAGGGGTTTAGGGTGTGTAGGAAATTGGGGGAGTGAAGTTAGAGAGAGAAAATCTCTCTTTCTCTAATTTTTAGAGAGAGAAAGAGAGAAGGAAACTCTCTTTCTAGAGAGAGAAAGAGAGGGGAAAGATGGAATTTGAGGGGAATTTGCGTAGAGAGGGTTTAGGAGGTACAAGGAAGTGAGAGGAGCAATTTAGAGAGAGAAACTCCCTCTTCTCTCAATTTTGGAGAGAGAAAGAGAGAGTGTGCAATTGTTTTCTCCCTCTAGAGAAGGAATTTGGAGGTATGGTGGAGAGGGAAGATGTTTGGGGTGGAGATGGAGCTATTCATGAAGAGATTTCTAGAGAGAAAATTTTCTCTCTCTAGGTTAGAGAGAGAAAATGAAGGACGAAAATTTTTTTTTGTTGGAAGGATGTAGGAAGTGTAGGGAAGTGTTTTTTGTGAAGGAATGTATGTGGTTTGGTGAGTGGAAGTGAGAGAAAAAAATAATTAGGGTTAGGGTTTGGTGTAGGTTTTGAGAAAAAAGGTTGGAGGAGGAAGAAGAAGATGAAGGAGAGGAAGAAGAAGAGAGGGGAGGAAGAAAATTGAAGGAAATGGTGAAAAACTTGGAGGGATGAAGAAAGAAAAAGAAAAATGGGAGAGAAGAAAAGAAGGAAGGAAGAAGAAGAAGAAAATGGAGAAGAAGAATGGAGGAGGAAGAAGAAAAGAGGAGGAAGAAGAAGAAATTTACCTTGCTTGGAGGAGGAGGGAGGCCGGTGGCTTGGAGGATCGCAAAAGAGGAGAGGGCGGGCGGCTTCCTTGCGTGAGAAGTGTCGTGAGATGAGAGTGGGGGTTTCGGTCATGAGAGTTGTGAGGGTTTAGGGGTTAAGTGGGGGCATTTTGGGTATTTTTAGGATTTTTTATTAAAAGAAAATTGATTTTTTTTTATTTAAAACCTCTTTCTCTCCCTTTTTCTAATTTTTTTAATTAAATTGCACAAAAATAAAAAGAAATTTTTAATTTTGTATCGAGTTGGTCGTCGCGTCGTCGCTCGCACAAGTCGTCGTCTCGATTCGTGCACCCAAAATTTAATTTTTCGCCGACCGTCGACCCCCATCAATATGGGTGTCGATCTTAGCTGTTTCCGTTGCTCCGGACGCATCGGCGCTGTCCGTTTCGCGAACGGAGGTCGTCTCGGAGATTTTGGGTTTTCGGTCGACACGCGTCGGGTGAGTTTTTGCGCGATTTCGAGCTCTTTCGCTTTTGAAATCCTCCTTGCGCGGTCGACTCGACCCCGACACTAGTATGAGGGTCAACAAATGCCCCCCAACAAATGTGGTTCGCGCCTAGAGCGAATCACGTTTGTTGTATGCTGATTGACCCTGTGGATCTCTAGATATTTGTTCTAGATGTCACACTAGGGCTTTCATTTAGTGGATCTCCAAAAGCTTATTTGAATGTCACACTAAGATTTTCTTTCTCCATAGATTTCTTTGATGTACCAATAGATGGTTGAGATACTGATTTCTTTTGCCCTATGCTTTGTGCTGCGGACAATGATATAGAATTTTCTGATTTGTCTTTATTGACTTGTCAGGTGATTTTTGTACCTTCGGCCCTATGCTTCTTGCTTTGGCGGGCTTGTTGAAGGAGTAGATGCCGATGACCTAAACCCTTAGATTTGTATTAGGTCGATGGCGAAAAGTCATCGGTCCAGAGCTTTGTGCATAACGGACTTGTTGATGACAGAATCCTCTTAGTTCAACCTTAGGCTTTGTGTGAACTTTGAGATAATTTTCTTCGGTCCTCTGTTTTGTGCTTTGGCGGACTTGTTGAAGAAAAATTCCTTCGATCCTCGCTTTGTGCTTTACGGATTTGTTGAAGGATTTGTAAGTTTTGGATTTGGCCGATACTATCAAATGTTGGTAGTATCTTAATTCTCAACCATTTGAGAAGACTTTAATCTGAATCACTTGAGTTCATCAGATCGGGAGAGCTAGAATTTGATAGCTCTTTGTCCTCTGGTTACTGAGATGGGGGTTCCTCTACTACGGCCTTTCTTATGGCTTGTTGAGTAGATGGAGCTGCCAGCGATCCGGCCATATTTGGGCTTGTTGGATCCGACCTTTCACACTCATTTGGGCTTCAGACTTGAGCCATGAGAAATGTGCTTCCCAACGCTGATTTCACTGGAGTTGGTAGATTTAGAGTTCTCCTTTGTGTTTGAGGATCTTGGAGTCTACGAACATTTGATAGTTGCTCAAGACTCAGCTTTCCATTGGAACTTTGATTCTCCGGTCAATTAGGAGAATTTAGTGGACTACAACCACTTGAACTTGTTGAATAAAATTGGCCGTCATTCTTCCTACAGTCATTACTAACGGGTTGACGAAGTGGGGGTTCCGCTACTACGGCCGTTCTTATGGCGTATTGAGTAGACAGAATTGCCAGCGATCCAGCCATATTTGGGCGTGTTGGATCCGACCTTTTACACCCATTCGAACCTTAAGCTTTAGGCTGTCGAAAGACTTCAAGCTTTTCTGACTCAATTTGTTGTATTGTGTAGTTACAAAAATCTCTTCCCTGACTTTTGAATCTTGGTACATTGGAGAAGATAAAGTCTTAAGCTTCTTGAAGATGACCTGTATATACTTTGAAAAGAGTTCATTGTATCTTCCTTAAGAAAGTACTTGCATTGATAATTTTAAATATTTATTCAGGGATCTCGGCATGCAGCGCGATGTCGACCCGAATAAATATTTAAAATGCCCCCTGCTTCAAAGGGTCATTTTAGAATAGAATAAAATTGGAATTCAAAATTTTAAATATTTATTTGGGGATCTCGCCATATAGCACGATGTCAACCCAAATAAATATTTAAAATGCCCCCTATCTCGCAGGAAGATTTCATATAAATCTTGTATTTTGAGATTTTAAATATTTATTCGGGGATTTCGGCACGTGGCACGATGTCGACCCGAATAAATATTTAAAATGCCCCCAATCTTATGGGGGATTTTTATTAGTTATTTGAAATGCATTCTTGTGACACAAGAGAATTTCAAAATGTAAAGCATATATGCTAGTAAGCATGTATAAAATACGCAGTGCAGTAAACAAAATATTTTCTTGGGCAATTTTACGCGTAATATTTCTTTAGGTATCGACCATTGATCGGCGGCATGGGCCTTTGACCGTGCAGATCGATAAGTTGATAGGCTCCTCCTTGGTACACCTTTTCGATAACGAATGGGCCTTCCCAATTGGATACGAATTTGCCACCGATTTTTCGATGTGGGATGATTGGTCTTCTCAGCACCAGAACCAATTCTCCTTCTTGAAATGATCGATGGCGCACCATCCGATCAAATGATTTCACCATCCTTGCTTGATAGATCTCCAAGTTCTGTTGAGCTTGCAATCTAATCTCATCGAGTGCATCAAGTTCCTCCATTCTTAGGCGAGCATTTTGTTCCTGGGTTAGATCATGCTGAATTGCCACTCGAAGTGACGGCAGTTCAATCTCTAGTGGCAACACTGCTTCAACTCCGAATACGAGTGAATAAGGAGTGGCTTTGGTTGGTGTTTTGCAAGTTGTACGATAGGCCCATAGCGCTTCTACCATTTTTGTGTGCCACTCCCTTTTGTTTTTTGTGAGAATCTTCTTCAACAGTTTCACCAGCGTCTTATTAAAGGCTTCTGCCAAGCCATTCGCTCTTGGATTGTATATTGATGAATACCTCCAATCGATCTTGTGTCGATCAACAAACTTGTAAATTTTGGTGCTTTTGAATGCTGTGCCGTTATCTGAGATTATGCGGCGTGGTACACCAAATCTGTAGACAACGTTATGGGTAAAGAAGTTGATCACATGCTCGGATGTGACCTCTCTGAATGGAGCCGCCTCTGCCCACTTCGAGAAGTAGTCTGTTGCTGCCAAAATAAAGCGGTGCCCGACTGACGATGGCGGATCTATCGGTCCGATTATATCTGTGCCCCAGCATTCGAATGGCCAGGATGCTATTGTTGGGTGCAGAGGATTTGGAGGTTGATGTATAACATCACCGTGGATTTGACACTCGTGACACCTCTTAGCGTGGTCGATACTGTCCCTCACCATTGTTGGCCAATAATAACCCATTCTTTTAATTTTAGCCGCCATCTTGGGACCTGACTGATGTGCACCACAAAGTCCTTCGTGAACTTCTGTCACCACTCTATCAGCTTCCTTGGTCCCTAGGCATCTTAGCCACATTTGATCAAAAGCTCGTCAGTATAACGTGTCGTTAACAAATGCATACCGCAATGCTCTCTTCCTAATTTGTGTGGCAAGAGATTTATCTGTTGGGAGTTTGCTTTCTTTAAAATATTCGATGAAGGGTTGCCTCCAATCATCTTCTACTTCAACTTCTAAGCAATGCAACCATGATTCTGAAGCTTGACTAGCTTTACGTCTCTTGGTTACATGATATCCTTCTGGATAATTTTCCATAATAATCTGGTGAAGAGGTTGAGGGTCACTCGGAGTCGTATCTCGTTTGCTTGAATCTGATACTTCTTCTGCCCGCGGGAATTGCAACAGGGCGGGTTCCAACACCCGACGGTTATAAACTCCGATATATATAGGTCTCTCCTCGTTGGTATTTGCCATTTCCTTGGCCAATTTGGCCAAGCAATCTGCTTTGGCATTTTGCCCTCGGGGAACTTGAACTATTTTAACATTTGACACCTGCTTCAGGAGCTCAAGGGTCCGCCGGTGATAATGAGCCAGCTCAACCTTACAAATCTTGTAAATGCCCAAGACTTGATTTATCACAAGTTGAGAGTCGCCGAAGATTTGAAGATTTTGAATTTTGATATCGATTGCAATTTCCAGCCCTGCTATTAGAGCTTCGTATTCGGCTTCATTGTTAGTCCGAGGTTCAGTCAAACTGAACGAAAATCTCATTATGCCTCCCTCGGGTGCTACGAAAATGAGACCGATGCCGGCTCGGGCTCTTGCAATATTTGGTGGTCGGGCAGGCTTAATCGATGATGCCCCATCGAAATACATTTCCCAGAATGGTAGCCTTTCATTCTCCTCGACCTGCATTATTTGCTCATCGGGCAAATCATCATTTAGTGGAGAATCAGCCGGGATTGGGTGTGCAGCAAGAAAATCTGCCAATGCTTGACCTTTCACTGCCTTTTGTGGCATGTATGTGATTTCAAACTGCAATAACAATACTGCCCACCTGGCTAGACGACCTGTCAACGCTGGTATTGTCATCAAGAACTTCAGCGGATCGATCTTTGATATTAAGGTAATTTTGTGCGAAAGCATATAGTGGCGGAGCTTCTGAACTGCAAAGATTAATGCCAAACAATGCTTCTCAATTGGGGAATAGCGGATTTCTGCTCCAATCAACCTCCGACTGATGTAGTATAACGCATTTTCCTTGCCTTCTTCGTTATGCTGGGCCAACAGTGCTCCGAGGGACTCTTCTAATGCCGCTGTATACAGTATAAGAGGCTTCCCCGGAATTGGCGCTGCTAGAATAGGAGGGTTCAATAAGTATCTCTTGATACTATCAAATGCTTCTTGGCATTCATCATCCCATTTGAAACGGACATCTTTCTTCATCAACTTTGAAAATGGCTGGCACCTACCCGACAGATTCGATATGAATCGTCGAATGAAAGCTAGTTGCCCTTGCAACGAGCGAAGTTGACGGAGGTTTCTGGGAGGTGGCATCTCTATAATCGCCTTGATCTTATTGGGGTCGACCTCGATGCCGCGGTGTCGAACAACGTACCCCAAAAATTTGCCGGAAGAGACTCCAAAAGCACACTTGAGAGGGTTCATCTTCAGATCATACTTCCTGATTCTTTCAAATACAATCCTTAAGTCATTCAAGTGGTCTCTTCGGTCTACGCTTTTGACAACAAGGTCGTCCACATAGCACTCGACCTTTTGATGTATTAACTCATCAAATATACACGTCATTGCCCGTTGATAAGTGGCACCAGCGTTCTTAAGGCCAAATGGCATAACTGTATAACAGAAAATACCAATGGGCGTTCTAAATGATGTATGCTTTTCATCTTCAGGCGCCATCTTGATTTGATTGTAGCCCGACGATCCATCCATGAAGGAGAACATATCGTAGTTGGAAGTGTTGTCAACTAGAAGTTCTGATACTGGGAGCGGAAAATCGTCTTTTGGACAGGCCTTATTGAGGTCCCGAAAATCGATACAGATACGAATCTGACCGTTCTTCTTCTTAACAGGGACAATATTGGCAATCCAATCAGCATATTTTTCTTCGCGGATAAAGCCCGCTTCTATAAGCTTCTTTGTCTCTGCAATCACCTGTTCTTCGATCTCTAATCTCATTCTCCTTGGAGCTTGCTTTACGGGTACTGCATCGTGCTTGATGGCTAACCTGTGAACTGCTACATCAGGGGATAAGCCGGGCATCTCGGCATATGTCCAGGCAAAGCAATCCCTGAATTCACAGAGAAGCTCTTTCATTTCTTCCGCTTGGTCTTCTGATAAAAGGGAGCTAATGAAGGTTGGGCGAGGGTCTTCTTCAGTCCCCAAGTTGACTTCTTTTAGCTCATCCATAGTAGCCGTCTGTCCACCATCTTCTAATTCTTCAGGTGCAGGCTTGGCCTCTACGGGCTGATCATCATAAGTATCAACTTCATATATTTCCTCATCGTTGCTATCATCTAATTTGACTTCCACGCATGTGATTGCTTGGCAAGTCTCCTTTTGGGGATATTTCTGCACGATGAATCCGAGACCTCTCCTTGCAGCAATATCTTTCTTTCGTAATGGACGTGGATGTCTTCCATACCAAATGCTCAGGCAAAAGCGGAGTTGTTGTTTAGAGGTAGGAATGTTGATTTGCTTTCGCAACATTTTACGGATATTTTTGGTAATGAACCTGGGCATTCTCGTAGGTATTAGCTCTCCGGAATCAACGAGCCTACAAAACCAGTCGCGATTTGCTTCTTCTTCGCGCTCTCCACCTTTATAGAATAAACTTCCTGGCCCGCCCCTTTTTCTATGAGGTGGCACATAGAATGTTACAAGTTCTTCGATATGATGTACCTCCCGGGGAGTAATTTCCTTGAAATGTTGCATGGGAATGCGCGTGACTACAAATACGCTGTCCGAGATTGACAAGTTACCCATCCTTCTTGAGAATACACACTGCACATTGCTTGTATAGGTAGACTCATAATCATAGTCAGAATCTGAGTATTCAGCCTTCTTTTTCCCTTTGGCAATTGACTGACATGCCTTCCAAGATTTTGTAGGGGTAACCTCATCTTCATCTGTGTCGCTCCCTAGGTGCGGTACATGTTTTCTTTCTTTAGTAGCGATCGCTGCTTTGGGAAGAGTTGGCGTTGCCTTCTTTCTCCCAACCTGCTTCTTTTCACCTTCTTGTTTTGGTCGCTTTATAGTTTTAGTACTTGATGCTTGGACCTCAAGAGAGCTCGATGGCTTCTGCTTCTTTGGAATGAAATACTTGGCATCCTCATAGATTGTAGCTTCGTGCACTGCAAAAGGTTGGATGCCACCAGAGATCCTGAACTCTTCTCCATCCTTAATGTACTTCATGCACTGATGTAGTGTTGATGGGACAATACCATACTCATGCAACCAAGGGCGACCCAGGAGCGCCTTGAATGAAGTATCTGCATCAATCACATGAAATTTGGCTTCTGTATGAAGCTCCCCAAATGTTAGGGAGAGCATGAATGATCCTAGGGTCTTCTGCCCTTTCTCGTTGAAACCATGCACCATTAGCTTATCTGACCCGAGATGCTGCACGTCGAGGCATAACGATCTCAGTGCTTTCAAGCTTATAAGGTTGATGGAGGACCCAGGGTCGATCAGAATTCGGCTGATTATCATTTCGTCACTCTCTGCAGTAACGTACAGAGGGCGGTTATGATTCGCCGTCCCAAGCATCATGTCTTCCTCGGAGAAGGTGATGAACGGCTCGTTACGGGCTTGCAAGACTTCCGTCATGTTACGTTCAGCAAAATATGCCTCGTACCTTTCGGGGTCTTTGAGAGCCTGAATCAAAGTCTCCCGTAGGTCTTTAGACATGACTAGAGCATCGTATATGCTGAGCTGCGCCGGGATTTTCCGCAGATGAGATAAGATATTGTAATCTATCCCATTGATTAGAGTGTCTTTCTTTTTGGAGTCCTTGGGGATGATATCCTCATTAACAACTATCTCCTTCCCCTTATCTTTATTAGAGATTTCCTTCTTTAGCGGAGTTGGCAACACCTTACCGCTTCTTAATTGCACTTGCGCTATTTCATCTGGCATAGGCTCATTTGATGGAGCATCTTCCTCAGAGTTGGCCATCATAACATCCAAAGACTCATTTTCTAATTCAGAATCACCCTCCAATCTTACATGCCCCATTTGTGACGCTATATCCTGCTCGGACTCATTCTCATTTGGAAAAAACAGATCTTCTTCCGAACTATAGTCCATTGATGATGCCACAAGACAAGTTTCAGAAGTTGCTTCTTCAACGTATTTTTCTTTTGTTGGAGTCACTGGTGTTACTGAAATAACCCGGCAAGTTTCCACAGGAAGAGAATCTTCACCCGCTTCTTCTGCTTCAGCCACTTTAAGCTTTGACATAAAGTCAGCGAGCTTAATGGGATGTCTAACAGTTTGGTAATATTCATCCAAACTGTCGATGACCCTTTGAGTTGTTGTTTTCTTCTCCTTAATCTTCTTTAGTTTGGTCCTTCTTTTGGAAGACTGTACTTTTTCGGATTTTAAATAACCGGCTTGGTTGGGATATTGCTTAGAAGTTGATGCTCGTGCCACAGGCATCCCTTTCAAATCCAGCACCGGGTGGGTAGAAGATTTCCACTTAACAAATGGAACTCCTTCGAGTTGTTTTAACATTTTTACAGTCTTCTTGGAGACCGCAATCTCCCACTTCCCTTCTTGGGCTGAGTCCTTTTTGTTTCTTTCTTCTTTAGTCGGGGGTACGGAAGAGGACGTAACCATTCGAGTCGACTCTTTTCTGGGGTGTGCCAACACATTATCAGACAATGTGACTTCCCCCTTTTGATATTTTCTTTCCAACCAATCCTTAAAGATGTAGCAATCTTCAATAGGATGACTAAGTACTCGGTGGTATGGGCAATAGTTCGGGTCACCAGTATGTTTCGATTCTTCGGGCCTCTTGCACTCTGGCAGTTCTAGGCCAGCTTTTAACGCTTGTCGAAATAATTTGGCAACACTCTCCCTCTTAAATGAATATTCTTTATTCATTCTTTCCTTGAGGGACGGGAACGTTCGATCACCATTTCCCGTTATTTGCCTCAGGCGTTCTCCTCCACCCTGAAACATTCGTGGTTTGTCATTTCCCCCAAGTGTCAACTTTGGTTGGGGGTTAGGGTTATAGACTTGTTTCGGCTTGTCTTCATACTGTATCGGTTGCTTACCTTTATCTACATTGTAAGCCACTTGTTTTCCTTTATCAACTCTGGAGAAAAATGTAGAGTCGGCATCACCCCTTCTGGCACCCGAGGCTTTATTCTTCTTGAGCTTATCAGAGTGATTTTCTGATTTTGATAAGTTCAATTTTTCGAACTTTGCCACTCTGTCCAGCAAATCCTGAAATGTGGTGATGGTGGCCATACATAAGAATGGTTGCATCTTATCATCGATGTTTCCCATTAACAATTGCATGGCATGTTCTTCTTCTAATTGCTGCTCACATTTCATGCTCAAATTGCGCCAGCGAGTTATATATTTTGTCACTGACTCATCCCTCCTTCGTTTATCTAAAGCGAGATCAGCGATTGTTATCTTTTCGGTCGCGCTGGCGAACCTTTTCACAAACATGGCTTCTAACTCTGCAAATGTTCTCACAGAGTCATTCGGCAATTCAGCATACCATTCAAACGCAGTCGAGGTTAAACTACTGACAAATTGTCTGAAGAGTAGAGCGTCAACACCTCCCGTATTACCACATGTGGCTTTAAACTGAGCCAAATGCTGTTTGGGGTTACTATTACCATTGAATGTGTTAAACTTCGGGACAGAATACCCCTTTGGATATGGCACCTGGTCAAATTCAGCAGGATATGGACGGCCTTTGCTCACCAATTTTTCTGCCTGATCCAAAGCTATGACAGCTTTAATCTTCTCATTGATGATTGTCTCCAACTGTGCCACTGTCACAGGCTCGGATGTGCTTGCTACATTTTGAGGAGTAGGTTGGCGGACCAAACGATCATTCTCAATTCCTCCTTCATGTGAACCTCGTACTCCCGACACTTGGGGTGCAGGATGAGCTGGCGGATTAGCGAGACAACTACTTATCGCTTGATGATTGGTTTGTTGAGCAGGTGTAGGATTAGCAGTGATATTTCTCTGCATCATCTGCATCATCATAGTCATTTGCGTCATCATCTCAGTCATTTTGGCATTTAACTGAGCAATTTCTTTATCCTTTGCCTTCATCTGACGATGCATCTGCCTTTGTGCCTCAGCTAGTGTGGTAGCATCAGGGAACAAAGGATTTTCTTCGAATTCCTCCTCTTCTTCATTCTCTGAGGAGTCAGCATCTCTACCGGCAGTGGATCCAGCCCCACATTGCCGCTGGTATACCCGCAAAGGCGGTCGTTCATCATCATGTTCCACCATATAGACCACTTCAACTCCCATGATCTCTTCATCATCTTCATCATCATCTTCTTGTGTACGGATCTCCGAGCGGCGTCTCCACTGAATCTCCGGTTCATTACTTGGTACAAAAAACTCTTCGATCCGTGGGCTGCGATCGAAGTTAGTTTCCTCTTGGGATGATGCAGTTGGTTGATGATGGGATCCCCTGGAGGATTCTCCAGGGTGTCGACCATCAAAGGAATGATCAATTGGGACCTTCTTAGGGACCCATTTTTGATGATTTCTATTAATGGGAGCGGATCTCTGGGAGGCTGCACCAGATGTCACGCCCGTACTTGTTTGTTTGTCAAGTGCTCTTCTGTCATACGGTCTTGACCTCCAAACTTGTTTGTCCTTCTGCTGGGCCCTTTCGATGGCGGATTCTTGGACACGTTGTCCAAGTGTCACACCCCGATGTGCTTCCTGCGAAGTTGACTTAAATTTTCCTCGAGTCACCAAAGGTGGCAACTCTCTTGGTGGAGATCTTCTGGCCTCAATCACCACTGGCCTTTGGTATTTCTTTTTCATTAACCCCTTTTCTTTCACTGTTTTCAGGACCCTGTGCACTTTGGCGGACAAAGTCTCGAGTTCTTTCTTCTTTTGAGGAGCAAGGGCTTGGGGTTGTTGCTCCCAAAACGATTGTTTAAGTTCACCAGTAGAGCTGTTCCGTTTTACCCATTTCAAATTCTTAAACTTATTATGGGTAGGAACACTCGCTTCCGGTTCTTGAGCCGACAGTGTGGACGGGTGGACTTGTAGCAACTGTTGAGCTCGCAGCTCAGCGTTCATCCTTCTCCTCTGCCTTCTTGACGGCCTTCCTCCAGATGAGGAGGCCTCAGCATCATTCCTTCCAGGCATAGATATCCCAGTCGGCAGAGTGGTGGTAGCAGCAGGAATCACAGAAATTTGTTTCCCAGTCATGACCCTTCTTGTTGTCGGGGTTTCAGAATTTGATAGCCTTTTGAAGACTGAGACCCTCTTCTGGGGGAACTCATTAGCATTAACAACCCGGGCTGGTTGTGGTCGTTGTGGCAGTGGAAGCATGCGACGAGCAGCAACATCAGCAACATAAGGCCTCCTGGCAGGCTTTTCAGTGTTAATGCCGTATATTGGAACGGCAGCAGCGCTTGCAGTCGCTGCAGAGAATTGTAGCCCACCAAATTGAATGGTGGCTCCAGAGTTTCCCGTGTTAATGATAGCATTTGCTAGTTGGATGTTGGCACCACTTCCAAGCTGAACGGTGAAAGGAGTGTTCTGGAGGTCCATTCTGCACAACATGAAAGATGGGGATTAGTAATCAAGATCTGATTTTATTACCCCAAACTTTCAAAGCACAGGGACTCGACAGAACAAAATGAAAAACATATAATCCTTATAATTTCAAAATACTTTTTAGAGAATTTTTAATGAGTTCAATTAAAAAGACATTTAAATCTTAACTCATCAAATTTTGCTGCTACTATAGCTTAAATATACGACTAGCCAAAGATGGAAAGAGAAACCAATCCCCAGCGGAGTCGCCAGAAATCTGAGGGCGACTCCGATTGTTGGCTTTTAGCTCTATCGGGACCTTTCAGAGATGGATCTTTGGATATAGGGACCAAATGTCACATCCTGATGTTCACCGTACAGAGCTCAATATTATCATTATACTACTTTTTTTTTTGCTACTACTATAACACTGAGACAACTAGCCAAAGATGGAAAGAGAAACCAATCCCCAGCGGAGTCGCCAGAAATCTGTGGGCTCCGAAAATTCGGCCCCGGCCTCCGCTCGCTCTTCTTATTCGGCGAGGGAGTTTTAACTGAACTAAGTTCCGGGGTAAATTTTGGAAGGCAGATGGGTTTGTAGATAAGACACTACCCAGAGATTTCGCCCTCATTTTGTGAGGACTTTATGATCTGAGTTCTGGTTTCCTATAGGCGCAAGCCCCTATAGTTAATTACCCCTTCCGATCACGAGAGAGAACTTTCGATTAAGGCTAGTCGTCAATCAGATACGTAATGAATACGTGGTATCTGGCATATAGTAGCAGCAATATATATGGCTTTTGAAATATTTGGAAGTTTGGATGTTTGGATTGAAATGGTTTGATATTTAAAATTAGAAATTTCACCATCTTGCACTTAAAGCGGATGGTGGGGGAATGGATGATGGACCCGATCAAGATCCCATGGTTCCGTCGTCCCGGGCCATCGTGGTCCCTGGTCTACTTAGTCAAAGGAGGTAGTCGACCCAACCTGACAGAAGGATCCTTGTCGGCAGCCATGGGTTGCTTCGTCCAAGGGGACCTTGTAGACCGGGGTTGAATGTTTGTCTAAGGGGACAAATTTGAATCCACCTTAGCTTACAGAGGGCTTTGTGCCCTATCGATCGTATCCTATTGATTCATATCTCAAAGATTTGATGCCAACAAGGAACGTATTGGCTCTGGCCATAACCGGTATTTCGTGGTGCCATTTGGCGGCAAAACCACTCGGTTCAGAGGGCCCCGGGTCATAACCGTTTATCCTGCGGTGCCATTTGGCGGCAAACCGCCGATCAGAGGACACGTACCACGTCCTTATTGACAGGAGATTGTTTTAGGATGAATCCTAGTGATATTTTCGACTAGGCATTTCGCTCTTTGTGAGCTGAAGTTTATTTGAATTTGTCCGCCTCGGCAAACTGTTGCGGAGGGCGGATGAAATTTGCTTTAAGTGATTAATGGGTTTATTTCAATTTTAAATATTTTTGGGATTTTCGAATTTGAGATTTTTGTGGAGTTTTTTGGGTTTTTGGATATTTGAAATGAACTTTTTGGGAGACAATTAAAAGTATTTTGGGAACCCCTCCGGTTGAGATTTGCATTCAACACGGCCATCATCGGGGTAGGGTCTTTTTCATTTATAGTTTGAACCTTGTCAACTCTGTCTGGATGTCGACAGAGGATCGGGTTTCGTAGGCTTTATGCCTCTGTGAGTGAATTCTATTGATTATAGGCTTTGAAGGCCATAATATGAATGTATTAAAATAAATACACCGGTTCCCACAACCGTATATTTATTTGATGGTCCGAACCCTGTCGACTTCTATTGATCCGTATAGAAGGATCGGATTCGGACTTGAATTCACTTGTTGACCCGCGCAGCATCCCTAGGCGTCACGTGTGTACCAATAACACGCTCGCCGGGGCCCATGCGGGTCGAGATCGTATTTTCCCCCTTAGTGTACCTATGTGTATACAAACTACGGTGTAAGTGCAGGGGGATTTTGAAATATGTTAGTTGTGCAAGTAATTGTAATTTGAATGCACACAATATTTCATTTGAGAGATTATATACGCCTTCTGTCCGCTAGTACGAGTGTTGCGGATCCGGTGGCGGGTTGTTGCAACTTGTAGACGCCTTCTGTCTGCTTGTATTTGTGATGCAGATCCGGTGGCGTGGCGTAGCAGCTTTTGAATAGAGTTATTCGCTGCTTCGTACAGGTAGACTGTCGTGCACTATTTGTTGATTTTGGTAGGCGGATCATAGTGCACTAACTAATCTCCTGCCTTGGGTCGTAGGGGACAAACCTTCCAGTGGTGATGTGCCTACTTTAATTAAGGGTCGTGCAACCCGTGACATATAAAAGTGCGTTATTTTGTTTCTTTTTGAAGACATGATCACGGGCTGTACGAGCTGCCTAACTTTAACAGCTGGTGTGCACGCCACTTAGAGCACCCGTGACTTGCAATACGACGGGCACATTTTATTACAAGGGGTTCAATCAGAAAATTACCGGGGATGTGCGAGGATTCCTATGTGTTTACAATGATCACAAAAGTATTTTGTAGGAAAAGTAAATTTTCTTTTTACTTTTACTTTTACTTTTATCGCCTTCCTTTCTAAGATAATTACTCGCCATATCAGGGTGTATTTACGTTCGTATTTACGTACGTATTTCACTTGCTAGTGAATACTATAGGAATCCGATGCCAGAGCCTCGAAATGGCATCTTAGGATCCTAAGTGGATGGGGCCCACAGGTGTACCTTCTCCTGTCTTGTAGCAAGGGATCCTAGGCTGGTGGGGCCCGCGAATGATTCAAATTCAAAGTTATAAATATGAGGGGATTTCAACTCATTTCTTCCCATCCCATTTCTGTGAGGAGATTTTGGTGAGGGACTTAGGGGTGTACGAGTCAGGTGCTAGGAGGAAGAGGTTTGAATCCTACCTACTGGCGACTAACTAATTCCCTCGAAGACTCATTGTATGTTGCATTTCATGTTGATTTATATATATATATTTTTTATTTGTTTTTTCAGTGTCGGGAGCCTAGGGTGTCGTATATTTTATTTTTGGTTAACTTAGAACATTTAAGTGGATTATGATTTTCTTTGAATTTTTCTAAGTCACGGGTTTTGTTGAAAGTTTTGGCAGCACTCCGGCGTCGTCCCCGCGTAGGGGGCTGCCTCGGAGTGTGTAAGGCCTTCCCGCCTGCCAAGAAAGGCAGTCACGGTAGGTGTCGAGTGACACCGCGGCCGCAGTTTTAATCCCCGCTCGCTAAGAAAAGCGGTCACGGGGTCTTTGAGCGCAGATTTAAAATATAGCATTTTTCCCCGCCTAAAAGCAGTGACGGGTACTTAATTAAACAATTTTTTTTTACAAATAACAAATTTCCCCGCCTGCTAAGAAAAGCAGTCACGGGTACTTATGTTTTCATGCATACGAATTTCCCCGCTCGCTCAGTGCGTCACGGGTACTTAAGTTTTTCCTCGCCCGCTAAGAAAAGCGGTCACGAGTACTTATTTCATGCACAAAAAGTAAATACTAATTTTTACCTTGGGTGTGCAGCAATCGAGGCGGCGAAAGCGGATGACGGCGACGTAGCAACCTGCGATGCATAATTAAAAAAATATTTTACTTGTGCAATTTAATTAATCATATTTTTATTTAAAAAAGAAGCTAGAGAGAGAAAGAAAAGGAAGAGAGCTCTCTTTCTAGAGAGAGAAAGAGAGGGAAAGAGAGGGAAAGAAGGGATTTTTGGTGGAAGGGGTTTAGGGTGTGTAGGAAATTGGGGGAGTGAAGTTAGAGAGAGAAAATCTCTCTTTCTCTAATTTTTAGAGAGAGAAAGAGAGAAGGAAACTCTCTTTCTAGAGAGAGAAAGAGAGGGGAAAGATGGAATTTGAGGGGAATTTGCGTAGAGAGGGTTTAGGAGGTACAAGGAAGTGAGAGGAGCAATTTAGAGAGAGAAACTCCCTCTTCTCTCAATTTTGGAGAGAGAAAGAGAGAGTGTGCAATTGTTTTCTCCCTCTAGAGAAGGAATTTGGAGGTATGGTGGAGAGGGAAGATGTTTGGGGTGGAGATGGAGCTATTCATGAAGAGATTTCTAGAGAGAGAAAATTTTCTCTCTCTAGGTTAGAGAGAGAAAATGAAGGACGAAAATTTTTTTTTGTTGGAAGGGTGTAGGAAGTGTAGGGAAGTGTTTTTTGTGAAGAAATGTATGTGGTTTGGTGAGTGGAAGTGAGAGAAAAAAATAATTAGGGTTAGGGTTTGGTGTAGGTTTTGAGAAAAAAGGTTGGAGGAGGAAGAAGAAGATGAAGGAGAGGAAGGAGAAGAGAGGGGAGGAAGAAAATTGAAGGAAATGGTGAAAAACTTGGAGGGATGAAGAAAGAAAAAGAAAAATGGGAGAGAAGAAGAAGAAGGAAGGAAGAAGAAGAAGAAAATGGAGAAGAAGAATGGAGGAGGAAGAAGAAAAGAGGAGGAAGAAGAAGAAATTTACCTTGCTTGGAGGAGGAGGGAGGCCGGCGGCTTGGAGGATCGCAAAAGAGGAGAGGGCGGGCGGCTTCCTTGCGTGAGAAGTGTCGTGAGATGAGAGTGGGGGGTTCGGTCATGAGAGTTGTGAGGGTTTAGGGGTTAAGTGGGGGCATTTTGGGTATTTTTAGGATTTTTTATTAAAAGAAAATTGATTTTTTTTTTATTTAAAACCTCTTTCTCTCCCTTTTTCTAATTTTTTTTTTAATTAAATTGCACAAAAATAAAAAGAAATTTTTAATTTTGTATCGAGTTGGTCGTCGCGTCGTCGCTCGCACAAGTCGTCGTCTCGATTCGCGCACCCAAAATTTAATTTTTCGCCGACCGTCGACCCCCATCAATATGGGTGTCGATCTTAGCTGTTTCCGTTGCTCCGGACGCATCGGCGCTGTCCGTTTCGCGAACAGAGGTCGTCTCGGAGATTTTGGGTTTTCGGTCGACACGCGTCGGGTGAGTTTTTGCGCGATTTCGAGCTCTTTCGCTTTTGAAATCCTCCTTGCGCGGTCGACTCGACCCCGACACTAGTATGAGGGTCAACAAGTATGGAGAGAAAACGATCATCAACAATGTTCGTGACACCTTGTGTGAATCTTGTTTGCGACGCATTCATCATGGTGAGTGGAGTCTCATACACGCACTGCTTAGCATGGAGAGAAAAGCTTGCCAGTGGCCTTCGTGATGCCATCATGAAATTTATTTATTACAAATTATCGTACATATACCCATACAAATACTTCTTGGTGTGATGGGATTTTTGAGAATTTCAGCTGCAGTGTTATAGAACAATAGTCATATACGCCTTCCTAGTATGATAAGATGACCCAGACTCCATATAGATTTTTTCTACAGAAAGAGACGTCAGGAGACTGTCGAAATTTTGATTGACAGGCTCTAAAAAACACATCAATTGACGTATGCTTGCATCATATAAGTGCACTAAAAATAGTGCGAGTGTACAATGATGGTGCATTAAAAATGTATGAGAAAATTATTTCCTTTTCAAATAAAATATTCGCATGTGCTTTGATGAGCATGATGAATACGTAAGCGTGACTTCTAAGAATGATGTGTAGACTGAATAGTAAATATATTTTAAATTTATCGATTCGAGAAATGTGCAAATATGTTGAAATTTCATTATCAATTTAAATTTTAAATCTCTCGAAAATGACAAATCTGCATGTGCACCGACCAATGTGAAAAATGTGTGAACTTTAAATTTGAGAATTTTGCTCAGACTAGAAATTAATAAATGAGTTTTAAATTCCACACTCAAAAAAGTGTGCAAATATGTTGAAACCTTATTACCAATTTTTAAGTTCCAAATCTCTTAAAATGAAATGTCTACATGTGCTCTAACCATTTTTCAAATGATACGACAAGTAAATAGTTATGACCAGGGTTATAATTGAGTGGTTTTACCATTTTATTATGAAATAATACCATTAAATTACGATCATTGCTAGAGCCTACATGTTCCGCAATGGTTATAAACCCTTGAATAATGAATCATAGAGTATACTTGATGCAGGACAAAAAGGATTGGATCCTAAATGTCTTGAAGAGCAAATCGAGGGGGTCTAAACAGCAGCTTTTGACTCTTAGGAGTCTTGGACAACAACTCTTCTTCCAACACAGCAGCTAGAGGTCTTCCAAGGGCTGAAGAAGAATGATGGACAACAGTTTTCCTCTTCCAGATCAGCAATTTCACATTCCAAACCTTCTTAGCAAGAGGTGTCAAGTGCTTGAACTGCGGAACAACAACTATGAGAAGTCTGGACAGCAACGGATTGACTTCTGGGGCTGACCAGCTAGTGTAGAACTGCAGATTTCTGCTGGACAGCAATTTACAAATTTCCAGAAGTCTGGACAGCAACCCGGCTCAGGAAAATAAAACAGGTTTTCAAGGACAGTTGGGGAAAACAGAGTGGTGTAAGGGATTAGGAGTTCCTTGGCAGCTCTCCTTTCTCTGAAATTAAGTTAGAGAGTTAGGGAGAGAGAAAGATACGGTGGGAGTAGGCTGGCAACAAGAGAGGGGGGTGGGCGAAAACGTGGAGAGGATTGAATTGCTTGAGTGGCTAATAAATTTTAATTAAGACGGGTTGGAGGGAATTATGCTCAATTTGAATTTGAATTAGGCTAAATTTGAGGAGTTAATGAGGGAGTAATAATGGCTATAACTAATGAGAGAGAGAGATGGGGTTATTTCAAAATCTGAAATTAATTTCAGGTTTTGAATGAAATTGGGGGGAACTTAATTTGAATTTGATTTCAAATAAGAGGCCATTAATTGCTTTAATTGGGGAATTAATGGGAGGAAATTGAAGGGGCATTTAACTCCTAATTCAAATTTGAATTTTGAATTGGAGAGTTAAAACCTTCCAAATGTGGATCAAACCCAATTAAGAAAAATTTCAATTTTGAAATTTGAAATCCAAATTTTGTCATGGGTTTATGATTTCAATTGAGCACTTTCCAAAAATAAGTGAGCTAAATTAGGAAAGATATTTGAATTTCAAAATTCAAATTTTGAACAATTTGAATTTCAAATTAATTCCTAATATCATGCACTCCTAATTAGGAAATCCAAGGAGAGAGGGGCAAAGATGAGGCCGGCGGCTAGGGGGCCATGGCCGGCGATTTTGTGGTGGTCATTCGGGTGAGGTAGTCGGCGACTTATGGTGGAAATGGAGACGACGATGGTGGACGGAGGTAGAGGATGACGCAACAAGAAGGAACAAAAGAAAAAAAAAACAAAGATAAAACGAAAGGTAGAAGACAAGAACCGCGAGCCTCAGACTCTTCCGAAGACTGACGGGTGATGCTTTGCCCTTCTCCAAGGGACTTCAAATCACGAGCCCGGACCCATCCTGCGGCTGGTGACAACTCTGATTCCTCTCCATAGGAATCCCACTAACGCTCTCTCACAAGAAGAACATAAGTGTGGAAAATAATTTTTCATATCAATCAACCATCCTATTACAATAGCTAAAGGCCATATATATAGGCCACAACATGAGAAAATAAAAAATTACAAAATTGCCCCTCGGGCTACAACACTCAAATAAATTAACCTAGGGGTAAAACAGGAAATAACATAAAATAGAAACTAAAATGTAGAAAATAATTCATAAATGACAACTTAAATTAGAGCCGTCGATTTACGACGCCTCCTGTGATAGATGCGCCAGATCTTCTGGCTGATGTCCGCATCATTCTCCCCAGGTGGGAGAATACTCGACTCCGTCGAGTTAGCATCACAACTGCTCCTGTACAACTCTGGACTATTATTTGCAAAGATTTTCAAACAACCCCGGTTGCCCACAAGGTCAACTTGCTCGTTGCACTTTAGCTCTCAAATTATAGTTGTCACTTCCAGAGCTTCATCAACCTTCTCCATTATAGGAGTCTTAACTGGGTCAGGAGAAACATTGGCTTCTGTAGGAGTTGTAATTGATTCAAGCAAGTCTTTCTCTGCGCATTTCTCCTTGTCAACCAATCCATCTTCTTCTTCATGTTCTTCGTTGATCATCTTAGGTTTCTCTTTGATTTGTATAGTGATTGGAAAATTAAAAGCTTCATTGGCCTCCATCCATTTGTCCACTCTCTCTACTCTCTCTCTGTCTCTTAGTACCTTCTTTCGATCCTTTGATGACGGGGTTTTTGCATAAAATGGTGGGTTAGTCCTGCCTCGCTCTAGGTGATCGAATCGTTCGATTGTTTGACGGTGGAGGTCGACTAAGTCCGCTTGATCTTCCTTGAGTTGTTGACTAACGGCGCCCAGTTGACCTACCAACCAATTTAAAGTCCGTCCAAGTTGATCCGAGTCCATGCTCTGATACCAAACTGATGCAGGACAAAAAGGATTGGATCCTAAATGTCTTGAAGAGCAAATCGAGGGGGTCTAAACAGCAGCTTTTGACTCTTAGGAGTCTTGGACAGCAACTCTTCTTCCAACACAGCAGCTAGAGGTCTTCCAAGGGCTGAAGAAGAATGATGGACAGCAGTTTTCCTCTTCCAGATCAGCAATTTCACATTCCAAACCTTCTTAGCAAGAGGTGTCAAGTGCTTGAACTGCGGAACAACAACTATGAGAAGTCTGGACAGCAACGGATTGACTTCTGGGGCTGACCAGCTAGTGTAGAACTGCAGATTTCTGCTGGACAACAATTTACCAATTTCCAGAAGTCTGGACAGCAACCCGGCTCAGGAAAATAAAACAGGTTTTCAAGGACAGTTGGGGAAAACAGAGTGGTGTAAGGGATTAGGAGTTCTTTGGCAGCTCTCCTTTCTCTGAAATTAAGTTAGAGAGCTAGGGAGAGAGAAAGATACGGTGGGAGCAGGCTGGCAACAAGAGAGGGGGGTGGGAGAAAACGTGGAGAGAATTGAATTGCTTGAGTGGCTAATAAATTTTAATTAAGACGGGTTGGAGGGAATTATGCTCAATTTGAATTTGAATTAGGCTAAATTTGAGGAGTTAATGAGGGAGTAATAATGGCTATAACTAATGAGAGAGAGAGATGGGGTTATTTCAAAATCTGAAATTAATTTCAGGTTTTGAATGAAATTGGGCGGAACTTAATTTGAATTTGATTTCAAATAAGAGGCCATTAATTGCTTTAATTGGGGAATTAATGGGAGGAAATTGAAGGGGCATTTAACTCCTAATTCAAATTTGAATTTTGAATTGGAGAGTTAAAACCTTTCAAATGTGAATCAAACCCAATTAAGAAAAATTTCAATTTTGAAATTTGAAATCCAAATTTTGTCATGGGTTTATGATTTCAATTGAGCACTTTCCAAAAATACGTGAGCTAAATTAGGAAAGAAATTTGAATTTCAAAATTCAAATTTTGAACAATTTTAATTTCAAATTAATTCATAATATCATGCACTCCTAATTAGGAAATCCAAGGAGAGAGGGGCAAAGATGAGGCTGGCGGCTAGGGGGCCATGGTCGGCGATTTTGTGGTGGTCATTCGGGTGAGGTAGTCGGCGACTTATGGTGGAAATGGAGACGACGATGGTGGACGGAGGTAGAGGATGACTCAACAAGAAGGAACAAATGAAAAAAACAAAGATAAAACAAAAGGTAGAAGACAAGAACCGCGAGCCTCGGACTCTTCCGAAGACTGACGGGTGATGCTTTGCCCTTCTCCAAGGGACTTCAAATCACGAGCCCGGACCCATCCTGCGGCTGGTGACAACTCTGATTCCTCTCCATAGGAATCCCACTAACGCTCTCTCACAAGAAGAACATAAGTGTGGAAAATAATTTTTCATATCAATCAACCATCCTATTACAATAGCTAAAGGCCATATATATAGGTCACAACATGAGAAAATAAAAAATTACAAAATTGCCCCTTGGGCTACAACACTCAAATAAATTAACCTAGGGGAAAACAGGAAATAACATAAAATAGAAACTAAAATGTAGAAAATAATTCATAAATGACAACTTAAATTAGAGCCGTCGATTTACGACGCCTCCTGTGATAGATGCGCCAGATCTTCTGGCCGATGTCCGCATCAATACTTGATCGGGCTCAAAATTCTCTAATAGTTGTCTTCAACTTGAATTTTCCCTCTTAAATAAACATCCATCTCAAGTCTTTATGGTACCCTTAAACTAAGTAATCCATGGTTGCTGATAAGAATCCTTCAGTTAAGTTGGGTCGATTATCTTCTTAGGTTATGTAGACAAAAGACCAAAGGACCATGATAAATCGGGATGTCCGAATTAAGGTTGTAAATACCGGACGAGACAGAACTGTAAGAAAGAGAGATTCAAGGTTACATGGTTTGACTAGGGTTGCATTGGGGATTGAATAGGAAGAAGTAATAAATATTAAAATTTTTCAAATAATGTCTAAATGAAATAGTAATGATGTAATAATTATGTAATTGATGCGGACATCGATCAGAGATTCAAGCATGTGTATTGCCGGAGACAGCGCAGATCGATGGCCACGATTCAGAGTTTATATTTCTAGTTATTTATGTATTTTCTTTATGCATTTTTCTTTTATTTCTTGCAGTTTCCTATTGTACCCTTAGTATGAGCGGAGTCATGATTGTAGCCTCGAGGGCAATATAGTCGTTGTATTTTCTTTTGTGTTGAGACCTATATATAGGTCATTTCTAGTTGTATTGAGGTTAATGAATATTTGAATGAAAATTGTTTTGTTTCTACTTCTTCTTCTTGCATGAGAGCTTGAGAAGGGAGAGAGCTCAAGGGAGCAATTCGCAAGGCCCACCAGTCGTTGGAAGAGTCCGCGGCTCGTGGTTGAATTCTTCTATCTTCTCGTTCGTGTTTTCCTCCATCTCCTTCCCCCACTACAAAAAAAAATCCCTCAACCCCCATTGCCGCCGCCCCATGTGAACCCGCCGCCAACCATCACCTCAACCCCGGCCGACCACCTTGCCGGCCACTTCCCCTCACCCACCCAACACCTTCCCTACACAATTTTCAAATTTGAAATTTGAAATTTCAAATTTCAAATTCTTTCCTAATTTGGGACTCCAATTTAAGAAGGTTTTCATGATGGAATTCAATTTCAATTTGATTTAGATTGAAATTAGGAAACCTATTGCCACGTCATCATCTTAAATTGGAAGTCTTTCCCCTTGAATTCCTCTCTCTCCCTCTATGCATGCCGCCGGCCCCCCATGGAGAAATCCCCCATTAATTGCGTATTTAATGCCTTGACCGTTTTGAAATTATAATTTGATTTCAAAAAATCTTTCCCTCCTAAATTACTTAAAACTGAAATTAACTTTCAGTTTTAAGAATTTTAAAACATCATCTCTCCCTCTAAGAGCCGCCGGCCACCCCCTTGATGAGCCCCATTAATGGCTCATTAATCCCCTTAATTACATTTGAAATTTGAAATTCTTTTCAAGTAATTCCCTCCAAATTTACTAAAACCTGAGATTAATTTCAGATTTTAGTAAATCTCTTGCTACATTCACCCAACCTAAATCCCTCCTCCAATACACCGCCCCCTCTCCCAACCATGGCCGAACTCCCCATCCCCCTTGGGAATCCTGCCGGCTCCTCTCTCCACCACCTCCTCCTCCTTTCAACTCAAGGACTCTCCCTCATCGCCATTTCATACTCTTCTCCTTGAAGGATTCTCCAACGCAGAGCATGTATGGCGGATCCGGAGTTTGAGTGGGGATTGGTGTTCAACGCTGACGGAAGCATTAATATCCTACGATCTCCGTGCTTCGACGTAGGATTTGAAGACGATGCCACAGTTGAAGAATACTTGGAGCGAGTCGTCCCGATTCTTGTGAGCATCATCGACCGACGATTTTCACGCTACGATTGGAGTCTCGACAGTTAAGCATTCACGCCATCCTCGTCACCGTCAACCTCTCCGTGGCTAAAGGCCATTGGTGTGGCCACCGTCTTCGTGGCATCGTTAAGTTTGTTAAAAGCCTTTTCCCGCTAAGCCCGACTCGAGTGTGAGTGAGCAAGGTACTCGTTGTGAACTTTCTAGACATTAGCCGTGGGAATTCAATTATTTTTCGCATTTGCTTTATTGTGTAACTTTTGAGATCCTTCATTAATTGTGTCTAAACACTAGCTTGTAACCGCTTATCATAACATTTCATTAACGAAAATTTCTTGAATCTTAACTTACGAAAGTTTAATCTTACATTGGTAAACTTTGTGATTCTTAATGAATTTCATGTGCAATTCTTGAACGTATCACATCAGTAATAATATAAATTTATGATTAAAAAATAATTAGAATCATACATAAATAATATTATTTGTAATTTTAAATTTAAATATCATCAATTTTAAATTTTATTCATAATTAATATAAATTTAGTTCACATATAAACTCATAAATTTAATATAAATTGTTACTAATTTATATTTTATATTTAGATATAATTTACATTTTAAATTTTACATCAAATTCACATAATAAATTTGGATCTATATATCATTCATGTGAGATCATTTATTATTAATAAATAGATAAGCAATTAAATTTTATGATATATAATTATATAAATTAAAAAAATTAAATAGATAAACAATTAAATATTATTAACTAAAAATATAAAAATTATTCATATTTTACATTAATTGAAAATTTTGGTTAAAAATATTTGATGTATATGTTGTGAACTTGGTAACTTTAACTTAGTTAATTAGTCCCACATTACTCGAGAACTCTCTCTTAATATTATTTATGTAGCTTTTTAGGTCTTCATATGTTAGGAACTCATATGGAATAATGGGTCATGTGAGAAGGCTTAGTTGATGCTTCTTTGATATATTTTTATAATAGAAATTTAATTCTTATTAATATATATATATATATATATATATATATATATATATATATATATATATATATATATATATATATATATATATATATAATTTAAATTAAATTGTTATAAATTTATTATGTTAATTTAAATTATTTAAATAGCTCAATTGAACAAGACGATTGTCGAAAACTTGGAACGATTTGCTAGTTACATGGTTGAACTGACGGTTCACTCTGGTTATAACCAGTCCAATGCTAAAACGGTTTTTAGGTTTGAATGAATTGATTACTGGATCGATTCTAGGTTCAACTAGTTGAACCAGTTGGTCCAATCCAATTCTTAAAATAGTGGACTGAACCGTGACATTTTGATCGAGTTCATCATCATTTCTTAACCATCTGCTTTACAAGATAGTAAATTTTATATTCTAATACAAAAAAAGATTATTACTATTATATGCTTGATATTTAATGCCTATCTAATGACTAGTCTTAATTAAAAGTTCTTTCTCATCACTGAGAATGATAATTAACCACAGGGCTTGTGCTTAAGTAAAGCTTAGAATCAGATCATACGGTTATCACAAAATGAGGGTCAAATCTTTAAGTAATGCCTTATCTGCAATTCAATTTACACCTAAAATGTGTGAATAAAACCCAAACCTCTCCCTATAAAGGCTGATGTAGGCTGAGAACCCACAGCTTAACATCTCATAGAGGCTTAGCATAAATCACATTATTCTTTCCTTTTTATACTCTACTTGGCGAAATTGATGACCTAGTGGCTTTTGAAGTTGTAACAAGAAACTTTCTTGAGAACTCGGTATTGCTTTTTCCTTCAGCCTCCTTTAGTTCAAAAGCATTCTCAATGACTTGTTTTTAGGAGATTGGACGAGATGAATAGCTTCCATAATATAACTTTTAGTTGCATATTATACCAATTGAGTTGTTCTAACAGGTTCATAAACATACATGCAAATTAGAGAACAATTGTACATTCAGTATCAGTTGGCTTTTAAAAATCAAGTTGCATTACTATTACAAATCATGCTCAAAAAGTTGCCATCAATTAAACCAAATCACATAAAGGAGGTAATCGGTGTTAGGAATATGTTTTAGGTTTTATGTGATGATAAATGTAATAAGTAGCTTAGTAGTCATTGTGTACTCCTTATATATCTCTCCCTTGTAGAGTAGTATGCATCAAGAAATAAAATGAGAAGCCCCCTTTTCCTGTGTTCTTCTTTTTCCTCAATTCCTAATTTCTAGAGTTTCAATTGAGCTCAAAATCATCGTTTATCCATTAAGATCACCAGGGTTGTAACATTCGGCAAGTCACCTCTTAAACTTGACAAGGGAACTTGGCATTTATTGTTTGATGCCAAATTCTACTTGCCGATGAATTCGTTAATTGAACTCATCAAGGCTACTGTCCCAATAATGTAGAACTCAACAAATAAACTTACTTAAGTATACCAAAACTACTTGACAGAGCTAAAAAAAAGTTGCAAAGAATTCTTCATAATTTTTATTCTCGAAATTCTTGTCCACTTCTTAGAGCTCATCATGAGTTTTCCGTGTTATTTGCCTGAGTATATAAAAAATACTCCCCAACAAAAAAGAGGAAGAAGAAATCATCGGAGATTTCATCATAACTTCCATTCTCAAAAATCTTATCCTCTTCGTAGAGCTCATCATGCATTTTTTTTATGTATTTTGATAGATATAAGCCAACTTGACATTCATTTTACAACATACATTTGTTAAGCCTTAGGCCATCTCCTATTCAAAACCTCATTTTCCACTAAAAAATGTAGTAACACTCCAATATGCAATTACTCATCTCCAACCGAACTCAATTTCTTAGTACCAAAAAATAATATTCTGTGTATATTCTTTCTCATCTTTTTTTTTTTAATATTTATTTTTAATCATATCTTTATATTTATCAAATTTTCAAATTAGACCTACTTATAAATTTTTTTAACCAAAATAAATCTTACTCGATTAAATAAATAAACAAATAAATTACTAAAAAAGATTAATTTTTAAAAATGAATAACCTAATGTAAATAAATTAATTACATAAAAATATATTAAAATTTTAAACATAATGCGTTTATAAATAATTAATTAACTTAATAACCGAATTTTCTGAATTAAAAAAAAAAAAAAACGTTGGTGAATAGTGCGACGCCAATATAGTCCACGCCTCGTGAAATTGCCGTGGGGTTTTACATTTCATTGGAGCTGGCGGCAGACGGCATATGCACGTAACGCTCTTGGTTGGAGATGACCTTATTATGTAATTTTACTTATATGTAACTAGTCTTTTAGTATTGTACCTTTAACTATACCTATAAGGTCAGAGGATTAGTCTAGCACACGAAGTCATTTTGTCGCATTGGTCTTGTACTTTTTGATGGTTTGGTGAAAATCCCAGAGCTTCTCTCACCAAAAACTCTGTTTCTTCTCCTCTTTTCTTTCATGTTCTCGATATATTCTTGTTAGGAAGGTTCTGATGTTACCCAAGGACAATTTAGGGTCCAAAATAGTGCATTTTAATTAAATGAAATGGTTATTATTTTAGATAAGCTTGTCCTGATCTACAGTGCTTTCCGTGGACAAAAATATAAACTATAAAAAGGATAATTTGATACCTCATATGAACTTGATTATTATCGCTTCATCATTTTAATTTGTTTGTAACATATTTATTCTTCTCCTTTCCGTTGAAATCAGGGTTTTGGAAATGTGGGCTCATGGGCTGCCCAACTTATCAGCGAAGCTGGTGGAAAAGTTGTTGCAGTTAGCGATGTTAGTGGGGCAGTTAAAAACGACAGTGGTCTGGATATTCAGAAGCTACTTAAGCACTCACTTGAGAGTCGTGGTGTTAAAGGTTTCAGTGGTGGAGATGCACTCAATCAGAACTCAGTGTTGATTGAAAACTGTGATGTCCTGATTCCAGCTGCACTTGGTGGCGTTATAAACAGGTTCCTCTTTTTGCTTAACTTTCACTCGGTGAATATTTGCTCTAGGAAAAGACTGACTGTCTGAACAACTTTCAAAGCATTCCATTATTTCTAGAAATCGTTTGCATTGCAGTTTAAAATACATTTATACTCTCAAAAGAGGTACAAATCTTAATTGCTGTCATGTTGGTAGTCTATGTGGTTGGTAATGTTGCCTTGTATTGAATTACTAAATTGACATCCCTACTTAATCAGTTGACATGACACTTTTTTATGTTACTGAGTTATACCTCTCTCCTTATATCCCACAAAATAGAGAAATTATTTTGTGTGGACTCCGAATGTAGTTCTCCATCCGGATACCAACTAGAATGTGCCACATCAGCAGTACCGAGCACATATCGAGTGGTAACGAGTGCAGTACCAAGCTGCGGTACCGAGAGGGGGTGACATAATGCATTCTAGTTGGTTTCTGGACGGCATACTACGTCCGCACAGAATAATTTGCCCACAAAACAAGGCAAACCTTGTTTTGGGGTTAAATACTGTTGTTTTAGGTAAAATCTCTTGTTCATAGGTGAAATATCTTGTTTCTGAGTTTTTGAAGATGAATTTGATATTAATTTTTAAGTCGATAGAAGGCGACAGTTAGTAGGTACCAGTTTAAATAAAGATTTATTACTAGTATAGTGTTTTCTTTCACTATACTCATGTATTATTGATATTAGAGTTGTGCTGATGGAATAATGCCTGCCAATTATTATCCTCATTTCAAGGGAAAATGCAAATGACATAAGAGCTAAATTTATTATTGAGGCTGCCAATCATCCAACAGATCCAGAAGCTGACGAGGTTAGTCTTTTAGTTATGAAAATTTATTAAAGAACTAGCAGCATTTAGGACTTCATCATTTCTATTCTATTTTTTCATAATAAGAGCTTGCTGAGATACTTGATCATTTTTGTTGTTGTTTCTTTCTTTTTTTTTTTCCTTTTCAGATTCTGTCTAAGAAAGGTGTAATTATTCTACCGGACATATTTGCCAATTCAGGTGGCGTTACTGTGAGTTATTTTGAGTGGGTTCAGGTAGGTCTTATATGTTTCAATATTCTACCCTCCATTCCCTATCGGATAAATAAATTAATTATTGTGCTCATACAAAAACAGTCGGCTATTTTAATTGCATGTTAACCAACTTTCTTCTACTGACCTTATCCATTGAGCGCTAGAAGCAATATTGACCACTTAATATAGATAATAAATATCATGGTTCATGATAGCAGACAATCGTTGATTAGTGTTCATAAATTGGTTCAGAAATTCACACTGTAGAACACCAACAATTTGAGGTTCCTAGTCCTAAAAACTGCTGCAAATCAAGCTTTATGTGGTGGTTGTATTTGATGGTAGCAAAATCTTAAAATGCAGCCTATGAAGTATGAATTTCTGTAAAGGTTTGTTGAATAATGTTAGCTATCTGTACACGATAGATTATATCATACAAAGCACTTGATGAGCCTCATTTTTTTATATTATAATAATAGTTTGAAACACTTTGTGGACCACCCACTATAGGAAATGTAGTCATTTTGGCGGATTTGTCAGCTGGAAAACAAAGAAAATCCACCAGAAATTATGATATCGGCAGATTTCCGACGACATTTTGGGCTTCAGAATGAATTTTTGACAAAAAATTTTCGTCAAAAACGTTACCGACTGATTCATGATTGAAAAAACAACAGTTTTTGAGGCATTATCGGCGGATTTTCTGCAAGAATTTCCGGCGAATTTTCCTGCCGATAATCCGTTGGAAAATCCCGCCGATTTCCACCGAAAATTCTGGCGAAAAGAATCCACGCTTTCCTTGTATGCATAGGCCTGCGAGCGTAAAGCATAAATTCTTTCCTTCTACATAACGCCTACCACCTGCGACCATATGCGGTGGGTGGAATAATCTATTGATCTCATAGAGGATTCCTCACCAACTCTAACCTGACTCTTTCGAAGCCGTGTATACTCATCATACAATAGATAACATAAGATTAATCATTGTATAATTGTCACTTAAACAGTTCTCTTAATACTATAAACTTATAGACTCACAAAGGCCCTTCTTGCTCGCTCGTCCACTATTACTAGTCCTCTTGACGCTAGTGGATGCCAGTGTGCAACTTAACAGCAACGAGTTATTTACCACGATCTCTTTATGCAATATACTTAGATTAGTATTCATAACTAAATAAATTATTAAAAACATGTTAAAATTCCTACCAATCATCGCTTGTGCTTAGTGTGTGGAATTGAGCCCCCAGTATGGAGGGCACTGTCCATGCCCCCAACATCAAAAGCTCGGTGTTGTCTAGTATGGTCCCTCCTAGTATAGTATCGGCTGCCCCGAGCTCTGGTCAGATTGGCCCATATAGTCTCGCCAATCCAAAGAGGCTGCTCGCCTAACTTTCTAATTTTCGTAAGCATGTCTCGCAGGCGAGTCGATGCCCGCTTCTCAAAAATTTTTTGATCATTACATCGTGCTGGGGCTACCAGTAGAAATCTCTCAGCATATCAAAAAGTAAAACATAGAATATTTTTTGTTAGATTAATTAAAATGCACATGTATTACTGATACTGCTAATTACAAATCTCAAACTTACTATACTACATATCGCGAACTTCTTGAGGGATTTTCTTCCAAGAAATATATGGAGCATCAAACTTGCTCCATATGATGTCTCGTATCTTGTGTTTGAGCTGCTTAGATGGATAAAACCTACACAAAATATTTTGTTGAAACATTACTACTCAAAATATTTGAGCAATGTAAAGCATGCATTACCTACTTGTCACCCTCATGCTCAATCAACATGCGCCCATCTGTCGTCGGTGCTGTTGCAGTATGGGTGAAAGGTCCACCTGCAAAGGCCTGAGCGGGTGGTGGGTAGTATTATGGCAGGATGTATGGTGGGTATGGATAAGTGTTAGGGACTCTTAGAGAAGATGGTGAGGGTAATACGGGTAGAAGGGCATATTGTGCGTAGGATCTGGTAAAGACAAGAGGAGGTTTGGGGAGTAAAGGATCTCAATAAAAGTGTGTTATAACTTATAAGGATGAAATTGATGCCTTTGAAAGAAATGACATGTACAAAATTATTAAACTTCTAAGAGAAAGAGACCCGTAGGATGCTAGTAAATTTTCTCACCAAACACAACATTTATGGAAGTATGAATAGGATTCAATGATTCTGTTGGTGATGTAGAATGGGAGGGGGGTGATAAAAATTAAAGATGTAAAATTCCATCTCAGATTTCCCTTAATTAAGGGATTTGAATTTGAAATGCAAATAAGAAAAGAAAGGAGAGAAGAAGGGATTTAATAATCTCCTTAATTGAGGCCTTTAATTACGAAGGAAATCATTGAATTAGGGGAGAGAGGGGCCGGCCAAATGAGAGGGAAGGACGAGGTGTTTAGGTTCAATGAATGTGAATCAAGCATTAATTGGGATTGGAAATTAAATTTGAAATTAATTTCAGATTGGGAGTAATTGGAGGGGTTTCCTAAATTAGAACTTATTAAATAGGAAAGTTTTTGAAATCCAAATTTTATTTGAATTGAAATTGAATAATTTTCCAAATTAACAAATAGCTAATTTATGAAAGACTCTCAATTCAATTAAAATTGAAATTTAAATTTGAAATCTGTCCAAATTGAAATACACCACATATGGAAAGGGATTAATTTGGGATTTGAAGATTTGGAGGCAAAGAGAGGCACTATGTCTGGTGGTCGAGGGCTAGGGTTTGATAGTGGCATCTAGGAGTAAAAGGAATGTTTTGGTAGGGAAGAAATGATCCTTGAGGTGGTGGGACTTATGGCCGACGGGTGCAGGAGAAAGAAGGGGTAGTGATGTTCGGTTTAGAGAGTAGGAGGGAAGTGGGAAGCTTGGTCAGCGGCTATGGAGGGGGTATGGCTGATGGTCAAGGGAGAAGGAGAAAAGGAGTCCAGGGAAAGAAAGATAAAACCGTGAGCTCGGACGCTTCCTGCGGCTGACAGGCGATACGTTGCCCTTCACCAAGAGACTTCAAGCCACGAGCCCGAACTCATTCTGCAGCTGGTGAATACTACAATTCTCTCCCATAGGGATCTCACTAAAGTCCTCCCAATAAACATAAGTGCAGAACAAATTTTTTATTAAAAATCCAACAGATCAATACAATAGCAAATGCTTCTATATATAAACCTTAAAATAAACTAAAAGACAATTTTGCCACTTGGGCTTACATAGGGCAAGGCAGGGTCTTTATTGCTTCTTAAAACAACCTTCTAGTTTAAAATTTAAATTTTTATACTAAAAAGTTGTTTTAAGAAACAGCAAGAAAGTCGTTCCAAATGAAGCCTAAATTTCCTCCATTCCTCCAATTTCACTATACTCACTGACATCTTTGCTTCCAGAACATTCAGGGATTTATGTGGGATGAAGAAAAGGTGAACTCTGAGCTGAAGAACTACATGATCAGAGGTTTCAAAGATGTGAAGGAAATGTGCAAGACCCATAACTGTGATCTGCGAATGGGTGCCTTTACTCTTGGGATTAATCGGGTTGCCCGAGCAACTGTCCTTAGAGGTTGGGAAGCCTGATTTTATTATTATTATTATTATTGGCCTTCCTCCAATGAGTAAATAAGTGCAAACAGTCACATAATTTATCTAAATTTTTGCTTCTAGAAACTTCTCTGTGTAATTTAATATATAGTCTTGTTTGAATTCTTTCCTATTGTAATAGCAGTCATCTGCTGATGACTTGCATTTTTTTCCCTTAAATAAAGCTTCTAATAGCGACTATCATTAGGCAACTCATCTTGATCTATTGACAGAGAGCTTTAGCTACTAGTATCCGCTAAGATGTTTCGAGTGCTCTTAAAAGCCCAGAAAATTGTATGTCAAAGCTTATTTATTTATCATATTTGGAAATAAGTATTGTAGTTTATTTTTTATAAATATATTTATTTGACATATTTTTAATTTCATTTAAATCCAAATTAAATTAATTTTGAAGCTCATTTGAGATTAATCATTAAAGACTTTAAGTTTTTCTTATGCTCATTATAACCCTTTGAATTCTTATTCTACCATGTATTCTCTTTATTTTTGAATGATTTATTTATAGGCTCATAGAAATTTGTATGATAACCATCTTAATGAAATTGACTATCTTATTTGTCTTTTTTTTTTTTTTTATGAGAAAATAATAAATTTGAGTTCTATTATATCTATTTTTATAAGTGATAAGATGCATATCTCTTTTCTTAAATAATGTATTAGAAATTGCAAAATCATATAGGGCAAAATTCAATATAATTTTATCACATTCATTAGTCGCTTCAAACCTATAGCCACCATGAAGATTTTTGAAATCCTCTCTCTACCAACATGTCTATTTAAATATACTCAAATAAAAACCCTTTTTTCAAGAGATATATTTTGAATTAATTCTTCAAAGTCATTTTGAAATTTTAATTTTATACACATCCAAACTTATTTGAGAAGCATAAACTCTTATAATATTAATTATCTTAGCATTAACAATAATGTTCAAAGCTATAATTTATAAATAAAGAGATGATTTTATGCCTAAATCAAATAAGGGAACACTTACAAAATGATAAAATAATATTTATATAATTTTTACTACAACAATATCATGCCTTTATCTCACTACGTGGGGATATAATTTTTACTAAATAAATAAAAAAAAAAGTTCTTCAGTTACTATAGATTCAGTTAATATTCATGCTAAAGTTCTATTGAAGTCATTAAAAATATACATGGTGAATTGTTTAAAGAAAAAAGTTAGATTATATTAAAAATTAGGGGATTTACATACATATCATCAAATTACATATCACAATTACTTTCAAATGTTTTTCTTAATGCACACCTTTATTGTTATGCGGGGCTACTTCTATCACCTCATTTAAATTTTAATTGGAACAATTTTTTTATTGTTTCTTAAAGTAATTTTTTAATAAAAAAAATTAATTTTGTTCTCGAAAATTACTTTAAGAAATAATATGAAAGCCGTCCCAAAATAAAGCCTCCCTTAGGATTTCCAAAATCTGAGGATTTTGTCCCAAAATGAAAGTTACCAAACAATTTTCAGGATTTCCAAAATCTGGATTTAGAGGATTTACGAAATCATACTTAAATCAAATCCTGAGTGCTACCAACAAGCCCCCAAGTGTTCCAGATTTTACACAGCAAGAACCAAACTAAGCCTCAAAAGAGTAAGAAACAAACAATGTAACAACAGAAAAAACCTGTGATTCCAATGCCATAATCACAACATAGCAGAAGATTCTTTAGATTAAACCAAGCAACTACAAATTTCAGCCACTATTTTCTACAGCAAAAGGCAATTACACTTTCAAGAAGAAACTTGAAACTAGTTTTCACTTTTCACATATAAATGCTATAACTATTATGCAAAACTTTCTTGAATGATAAAACCATGGTAACTTTAGATAAATGGAGCCATTCCTATAAGCTTCTTTACAGACCCAATGCAGATTTGGTTTTCCTTTAGCTTTACATTTTTCCTGATACTGCACACTTCCTTTCTGTAAGCCATTTTACTGTACGAAGTAATAAAGCAAAAAGTAGGCTGTGCAATTAAATACTTCGAAAAGATTACTTCTTCAGAGACATTAAGGCAGTTGAGAGAACTTTCTTCCCGTAAGGACTACTACGGAGTGCAGAAGAATGTGATATGATGGCCTCTACAAGATCTCTATGAAGATCTTCGTGCACCTTACCATCATGAGAAAAGATCATCATTTACTACTCTTCGCCATTTAAATGAAAAGTAGGTAATAAAAAAAGTGGGGAAACAAGCTATAAAGTACCTTGGATTCAATCAGAGCGGTTTGCATTACATAGTTTCCGTATGGATCTTGCAGGATCTGTGATAGTTGAGGAGATCTCATTAGTTCCTGAATAATTTTGGCAAAATTGTCCTTTTCGGCAAGTTCGAGGCATTTCTCAACCACATTACTGCTGTACTTCTGCACTGAAAGATGATCATAATTTCCCATTAACTGTTGCAGTACGACAGTGGTTGCCCATGGGTCATGTAAATCAAGGATATATTGAACTACATAATTCCTGCACGAAGACAAATTCAAGAATTGGATTTGTCATTCTATTATGTTTGAGTTCAGAAGCAGTTTAAAAAATAAAAAAAAATGTGATAAACAGGTATTGGAGTGCAATGACATACCCATATTGATCTTTGGAAAGGATCAGTGAGTAGGATGAGATCTTAGCTATAAGCATCTGCTTTTGATCATCGTCTGAATGCATAAGACATTTTTGAAGAACACAGCAGCCTTGGCGATCTGTGGCCAGCTCTACACAATGGTTAATTGCGGCGTCGACAAGAAGCTGCAAGATAACGGTCGATAGTGAGTCAAGTGGTGTTCATAGGATGAAATTTATCTTAATAAAAACCAGGTGGTAGGCCAATACAACCCAAAAAAAAAAACGTCCAAACTAATGCTAATTAGATCATATCATATTTAGCAATATCCCCATTCTTTAATTTCAAGCTTTGTCAATCATACTTTATTCATTTAAACTTTTCAAACTGATTTAGGCTTCGTTTAGGACTGCTTTTTTACTGCTTCTTGAAGCAGATTTTTAGTACAAAAATTAAATTTTTTTACTTAAAAGCTGCTTCAAGAAGCAGTAAAAAAGTCATCCCAAATGAAGCCTTAGCTTGCGAAAAGCAAGCATTATTTTTTGAGGATCACGGTATAATGAGATTTGGATGATCATAAGAGAGGGCATTTTTTGAATTAATTTCACGTGTAATGAATCATCAGTGAATTTCTACTTGCCATCAAGGCTTGTTTGGCATTTAGAGGAAAACACAAGTACAAGCGTATTTCCACACATCAGGCAACGAGAACCCAAAGATGAGCCTATAATCATTGTGCAACGGCTTAGCTATTATTGAGTACCTGCAAATAAAATGATGAAGCATAGACATGGACCGAGGCTTCCACTAATAGAAAGGAAAGAAATGGATAAAAGTCCCGAAGTGCAATTAATAGCACATTTTATACATTTTAGCATTTACCAATAAAAAAATATTCTTTAAATTTAAGCCTAGGAATGATGAGTTGGGGTGGGCATGCTGGAGTTCACAATAACAAGAGCTCGTGCAAATTAATGACTGCATATAATTAAGCTTGAATCAAGAATTTTTTCTTTAATGGTAGTCATTTATGCTTCTTATATAATGCATTAAGCTCTATCAATGTTAAACTTGGCCTATTATCTAGCAAGAGCTTTGCCCAATACAAGAATGGTTCACAAGCCCAAGATATTAGAAAACCAGTCATTTTCTATCATTCTTCCAATGTTTTACAGATCCAGATCCTATCATATGCTTTTAAATGTTGTTCTTAACATAATTATGATTGATTGTGATCTACAAAATATACTTCCACCAGATAAATAATGCAAGGCAAACAGGAATAGAAGGGACATAAGAGCATAGACCATGCCATATTCCTAAAATCAATAAATTTTTGAGACTTAAAAGAAAATAATTTTCAAGATACCCCCCTTATAACCAAGAGATCTATGCAACACACAATGATTAACAGGTCCAACAAATGACATGACAAATTATGGTGCCAAGAAGTTAATCCCAGATGTAAGAGACCTCCAGCAACTTAAACAGAAATCAGGGAGAAAATATCCTCGTTGCATAAAAAAACATTATGATCAATAGATTATTTACATAGTTGAAAGAAAACTCGAAGGACCAAACATAGCTAATATAATATAGCTATCATTATCGCTGTTTGCCTTGTTCAAACTAATTGAGAAAGACCTGTTCACTGATACTATGAAGAAATTTCAAAATTATCTGATTTTGCATTTACTAAAATTAAGGGTATGATATTTCTCAATCACCATTCATGACTATTAAATTGAAATTGGCAGCTCTTTTTGGAAATAAATGCCCTCAACCACTGCACCACTCAGTAGGTTATAAGACAACTTATTTATATCTAAATTTTCCAAGGGGTCTCACATAAACTTTCAAGCAACCCAATTTTAACTCAAAATTGTCTCAAAATAAATTTCAAGTTAACCCTTGGATTTGTGACCCTAGTTCAAATGGTTTAAGTCAATTTGAATTGACACAATATTTTAGCTAGCTTCGAGTTTAGACTAATGTTTCCACCCCAAAGTCTTCCACTAGCATAGCAAGGGTTTTCTGAAGAAATTCATAAAGCTCCTATTAAAGTCTTTTCACAGGCCTTTCTCTTGTTAAATGGATTGGTTTATGGAGACTAAACATACCCAGCAGATTCAACAATCAAAAATAAAAGAAGACCCAAACAAGTAGAGGCTGATTCTGTCGCTTTTGCTAATCCTTCTTGTGAATTAAGAGACTCTTAAAGCATATATGCAGGTGTCCAAGCTAACAAATCAGCAGGATGATGTGAAAAGTCCAACTAGCACCAAAACCAAGCATTTGAGTACATATTGACATCTTAGATGTAGACATGAATAAGCAAAGGTTGATAATGTACAATTTTATCATAATAAACACTTTTGGCAAGGTAATTGTATTGGCATAACAATTCAGGAGGTTCACGAACTTTTAGATACTTCAAGCACACTGTAATATCTGGTATGCATGGAACAAAGAAAATATTACATGCCATGCATTCAATGACGACTAAAAAGAAAAATATTCAATTGTACACTAATTTAAATATTTTAATGCTATCAAAAGGCCATTGAACATTCAAAAAGGTTTGAAGAGATGAAAGTAGTAAAAATATGAACTGGCTGGATGCAAATTACAGATACAAAATGCACACTACGGTGCTTAGGCAGATTAAAACTTATACTAATAACAATAAAATTCATAATGCGAAAAGAACCCCTAAAGCTTCATCAGTTCAAAAGAACAAATAACATTCATGGTATATTAAAATGTCAATTCTGGATTTGAATTTCATATTTTCCTCATCAGTTTTAAATGTCTCGGCAGACTTTGAAATTAAGCCATTCCATGAATTTGTACTGGTTTCAATTTCTCAGCAGTCTCTTTATCACAAAAAACAACATGCAGAACTGAGGAAGTACTTCCAAATAAGCAGGCCTTTCTTGGATCTAAACTCCAAAGTTTACTGAAATCAAAAGGAAATCAATTCAGTGTATATTTCTTAAGAGAACTTAAAGACCACTACTTTTGGTTTCTGCATTAGATAATGATAATGTTCACAAAACTTTTAACTTGTCCATAAGTAGCATCATTTCATGCATCTTAGCTCATCCCTGGTAACTTCTTCACCTAATATTTGAGAAAGTGAATGATAGGATCCTAATTTAATAATGCATATTGAGATCTCCAGACTATTCATCTGTGCCCAATTTAATGCCGGAGTATTATGTTGCTCTAATTTAGTACCTCAACTATATAAAATTGATCCAAAATGTACTCTCATATTATAATTGTGATATAAAATTGATCTCAATTGATTCAAAACGGTCCATTTGGGACTAAATGAGGATCAATTTTGTGTATTCTAGGACTAAATTGGAGTAACATGATACTTTAGGACTAAATTTTCTATATACGAATAATTGGGGACTATATATATATATATATATATATATATATATATATATATATATATATATATTTTGGTTCAAGTAAGTGATGGCTAAAAAGCGATTGGGACTTCAGATTATTACAGAAAGAATGGATTTTTAGATCAAGTGAATTACTGAATAAATAAATTAAATACTATGCAAGATCCCATCATTTAAATGCTGAACTGTGAAGCATATATAAGCAAAAACATGTACTATTCCTTGTACTTTCTACAGAAATATAAAAGCTTTAACATTTATGGAGAACATTCTATAGAACTAACAAGTACAACACCCTACTATTTACCGTTCAAGGGATAGGGCAGCAACATAATTTATAACAATAACAATAATAACATCATCAAGCCTTTGTCCCATTAGATAGTTGGTTAGATGAATTCTTTTTCTCCATTGTATCTTATTAAGAGTCAAATTCTCATTTAAATCTAATAAAAAAATGTCATTTCTAATACTTTCTAACCAAGTCTTTTTAGGTCTATCTCTACCTTTCTTAACATAGGCTAGATCTATTACATCTATTCTCCTAATCGGGTCATCAGAAGGCCGATGTTTTATGTGACCAAATTATCTAAGATGACTCTCTCTAATCTTATCTACCACTGAATCCATTCCAACCTTTTCACATATATACTTGTTTAGCATTTTTTTTTTCTGTGTAAAGCCACTCATCCACCTGAGCATTCTCATCTCTGCAACACTTAACTTAATTTTATGCTTCTCTTTTAATGGCCAACATTCTATCCCATAAAGCATTGTAGGTTCACCTCCATCTTATAGAATTTTCCCTTAAGTTTGAGGGCACTTTTCTATCACACAACAGGCCCGATTTATTCCTCCACTTCAATCATCCAACTTGAATTCTATTAATAATATCCCCATCTATTTCACCATCACTTTGAACAATAGACCCAAGATATCTAAAATATGTACTTTTTTTAATGACTTGATTGCCCACAAGCCACAATTAACCACTAGATTTATTACTACTAAAATTACACCTCAATGTAATTGATTTTAGATCTACTCTAACGAAAAACTTTAGACTCTAAGGATGACCTCCATAATTCAAGTCTTTCTTCAACTCCCTCTCTATTCTTATCAACAAGAAGAATATCATCAGTAAAAAGCATACATCAAGATACATTCTCTTGTGAATGTCTAATAAAAACATCCAATGACTAAAGCAAAAAAATATAGGCTTAAAGCTGATCCTTCAAGTAATCCAGCTAAAATAGGAAAATACTTGGTCAAATCACATTGTATTTGAGTACAAGTACATGCATACATATCTTTAATGACTTTGAACATAAAAAGCATAATTTAATGAAGCGGTAAAATGTGTTTGCATTATTATTGTTAAGAGTCAATTAAGTGAATGGATTTACCAAAGTACGGGATGATCTAAAGCATGCTTTGAAGCAGTGAAGAGTGAGTTTCACTTTTAAAGCCATTTGTGAGTGAGTTGGTTTTCTTTGTATCAAAATTTTTTTTTCATGTTACTGTTGGAAAAAGCATGCACCCAAGAGCAATGATGATCACGAGAAAAGAAAACCAAAATACAAGACTAGAGTTTGCTTAGTTTGGTGAGATCTACTACGTCCACAACTGTATAGAGAGATAAATGTCTACTAGTCCAGAGACAAAAATAATATGCAAAAAGAATAACAAGAAGAGTTTGTATAGTGTAGTTGATCAACCTACATCCACAACTGCATAGAGATAAATGTCTACTAGTTCAGAGCCAAAATTTTGATACATATATTTACATCTCACTAATATCTCTCTCTCTCTCTCTCTCTCTCTCTCTCTCTCTCTCTCCCTCCAAATCTGAACACAATTCCTCCACTGGCTATACATATCAAAGGTAGAAGAAAGTTCATCGTCTCCTAAGTCAAACCACTTCATCGATCAACAATCCTTATCTTAATCACTGATTTTCTTTGAGAAGGCTTTTTTCTCTTAAATGCCACATTTGCCCACCCAACGAAAAAATTGCTCTATATAATGGCGGCCAAGATATCCACTAGCTTTTGATCACACCACTGACCACTACAGTAATCTCCATTTATACACCAAGTTGAAAGGAGAAGAATAAGCGATGCTGTTCAAAAGCATGCAACCATCATCTTATATAATGTTTAGAAGTCATAGGTATGAAAAGTTAGCTATGAATTGGATCTTAACTTTGGTAGCCACTAAATTTGAAAATTAAAACTAGATTCGGTATAATATCTTTGTATTGTCATTTGAAACATTGACAAACATATCAAAATAATCAAACTAGTTATCTCCATTTCTTACTAGTTTGCTGGCCAAGACGGAAAACCATCATGCTAATATTGTTTAAATACTTAAATTTACATAAGATTAACTAAAAAATTCTTTCAAAAACTTAAGCCAAGAAACAGATCTAAATAGCTGGGGTTTGTCGTATGTGTCTTTGGAGGAATAGAAGCTTGAATGAACTTTAACATGAGTTGGAAAATTTGTAGAATTAGCACAATTCTCTACACTTTAATGTTCAAGGGAAAGGCCAAACCATTTTTAGCAGAAGCAGAAAGAAGTGCTGTGTATAGCAAAGATGGTCAAACAATCACATTAACAAGTTAAATAATAATATTTTGTAAGTGTTTCTTTTCACATAGGATAAAGAACGAATTTAATCCTTCAGCTCAAGCCTAAAAACAGATCTACAAAGTACAGGGTTCTGACACATCATCTTATGGAAGACTGGGCTAGAATGATATGTTTACATTGGCAATAATATCCAATCTCAGCACAAGAAAAACATTGATCTAGGAAAGACGGATTTTATCAGAAGGTAAACTGTTAAAACAGCAGTGCGTAAAGCAAGATCGCCAGCAATCACTAACAATTGGGTGATATTGAATGAAAATCTAAAAACAAGAGATGTAAGAAATAATATTTGTACAAATTGACCAATATTAAATAAATTTAAGTTGTGATCATTTTGTTGCATGAGTTCAAAAAGTTACCTTGCTGTACTTAGAAAGATATTCCAAGCACCGTTGTGCAACATGATTGCCATTGATATGCTTCATTACTGAAACGATATTGGGAGCTAAAGATGACAAAACCAAAGAAATCTGCTCTGGCGTCCGCACAGTTTCAATTATCTTTTGCACAGCACGGGTTCTGCACTTCATGGAAAAAAGCAACTTAATTAAAGGATAATGAAGAAATCTTACCATCAACATCGTCATAAATCATGAAAAGAGAAGTGTACCCATGCATATCACATGAGATTCTAATAAGTTCATCATTATTTCTGGTAACGACTTTCAGTATAAACATCATTTTCTCTTCATTGCATACTTCGAGAAGCTTTTGAATAAGGTAATTTCCAAAAGGATCAGTCATGAGATCAATGATATGGAAAATAATCTCTGAAAAGATCTTGTCAATATCTTCCTGACAACCTTCAGCAAATTTTCTCTGCAGAAAACGGCATCCATGCTGATCCTTTGCCAGCAAAACTATTCTCCCTAAAACTTCATTGACTGAATTGTATTTTTTCTGCATTGACTTTGAAGGAATCCCAGAGTAAAAAATATCAGCACATGAACCTCTATAGCTTTGATTATCCAATTGCAGGGATCCATTATTCAGACCGTAAGGCTGGTGGGCATTGCCATTTGACCATCTCAAACTGTTTTCATCAAAAAGCAATGGTTGATCCGGTGCAAAAAGACTGGGCCTAAGAACTCTAACTGAGTTCACACCATGTGACCTAGTCAAAATCTTTTCTGGAAAGCCGTGCATTCCAACTTTATCAAACATCTGATGCCTTTGGAAATCCTTGACAGAGCAACTTAGACCATTAGCAGATAATACCTTCTCTCCATTCCAAGAACAAAAGTTCTCAAATCTCTCAGATGACTGCTGACGCTGGTATTGGCAATAATCCAACATATTAGATTTATCATAAATTGTATTACTGTTCAGATGTAGATTTTGATTACAATGTTCAAGGTGTTGAGGGATAGGAAACTCGAAAAATTGGTGCAAAGGATTTCCATTAAAAGGCCCTGTACCAAAATTCATATTCTTTGGAACTTGATGGACTTCAGGCCTTTGATTTTGTAAATTCTGTGCATATAAGTACTGTTGATAGAAACGGCCAAACCTTTCATCTTCCATGCTATGCCACAGCATACCTTGTTGAGCTATATGCGTGGGAGGGGATCGAGTATCCATATAGTAGTTGGGCTGATATACATTTGGTAATTGTACACCCTGTGCAGTTGGTAGCAACTGATGAGTATTAAAGCAAGAATTGGGCATAGCCATGGTGTTGATCGGACAAACCTGCTGATGCTCGGAAAAGTTGCCCAATAAACTCCTTGCGATTCGGTTTGGTTCATAAACATTGCCAGATTTAAACAATTTCACATTACATTGACCATTAATTCCATCACATGGATTTGTAAGCTCATTTCCTGTCATAACAGGAGACTGCGCTTCAAGCTCAAAACTTGATAGAGCTACCCCATTAAGGGTTCCAGATGGGGGTAAACTCATATCTATGGTATCATATCTAAGAATGGAGTTATTTTGGTGGTTTACATTCTGTTCATTTTGTAAGAAAGTGTGATTCAGAGGGCTTTGCTTGCTCGTAGCTGGAGCAGGAGAACTTGGTTTTGATGTCAGATTCTCTTCAATGCTCATTTCCTCTAGTAACCGTGCCAGGCAGTTTTCATCAGGCAAATTGGAATTCTCTTCCCTATGAATCGCCTCAGGAAATTCATAACCCTTATTTAGTTTTCTTTGGAGTTTCTGGGACATTTGGAAAAGGCCACATCGCCATTGTAAGAGATGCACCCTCGATTTGTAGCAGGTAGGGGAAAATTAGATGGTTCGGAAGCCTTTCTGCTTGGAGAAGATAGGCTACCAGCCTTTTTGCTAGAAGAAAATTCCCTCGTCTTCCTTATGGAGTCTCTATCCAATTCTTGAGAATGAATAGAGAGGCTAGTTTGCCTTAAGAGATGGTTCCCAGAAGTTGCATTCGGAATTTCCCCAAGAAGCTTCTCGAATTCATCGTAGTCTTGCTCAACTATGCATCCTTCCATGACGCAAACAGAATAATCTTTTAAGCAACCTAAAAATGCCAGGAAAAGCCAGTTCTTCTCAGCAACGCAGATCCAACAATGAGTTCCTACAGGCCACAAAATTTCTATATCAGAGGAATTTAAGTATATTTAAATTAGATAATTAGCACACTTTTCCAAACCATATGCAATCAGTCAAATAAAAAAAAGAATTGAACAAGTCATTAGCAGTATTTTTGCTAAAAAAAGAAAAGTTCAGGGACACAAACCTCGGCATTCAATTCATAAATAATTTTCATCATAAAAAACAGGAGAACAATGGCTTAACAAAATTCTCAATTTTTGCAAATTGTCATCAGTCAATGTTGCAACATATCAAGGAAGAAATAACTAAATTATTGATGAAAGACTAACACATATATTCACAAGAAACTTGAACCTAAAGATCCCCAAATTCCCTCCCCTTCACACAATAATCCAAAAGAAGAGAAGAAGAACAGAGCAATGAACTCAAACACATACTTTAAACAATCCCAATGCTCTAAATTCATAACTTAGCTGGATCAAATCACATAAAAGATAAAAGAAACTAATCTGAGATAATTATCAAATGCAATCCGTTATCAAAGTTAAATCATCAATGTCCACCAGAAAACAATCCCAAATTCTCAGCGAGGAGTTAAATATAATTTTCAGTTATTATATGGAATAATAAATGGAACGCAACTCTGTAAAACCCCTAAAACCCTGATCATCCCCAAACAAAACCCAAACTTCTTTCCAAGAAAAAGAAACGCAAAATCCGGAAAACAAAAGCAGAAACGGCAGAAAACCCATTAAAAACGATCGGAGACAGGGGGGACACGATCGGCCGGGATCGCAGAGAGATGAAGGAAACCGAAAGGGCATCGGGCTGAGGATCAGAAAGAGACTCACCGACAATGGAAGGAAGCGATGGCTTACACAAACTGGAGCAAAGTTATGAGCATTCAGAGAAGGTGAAAAAGGAGTTTTTGGGATTCGGGAGGAATGCGGAAGAACTGAATAGAGACTGACGGATTGTAATGGTCATCGAGAGAGGCGGCGTGTTTAAGAAGCGAGAGAGAAGGCAGGTTTTAATCCGCAACGGCTGCCCTCTTTCTCTGTTCCCCTCTCTCTCTCTCTCTCTCTTCTCCAGTTCGCTCTCTCGCTATTCTCTCTCCCGGCATCTCCCTAACTAGTTTCCGTATATAAGGTGCTATGCGCAGTGTGGGGTTCGGAAGGAGGAGCACATCCATGCAATGCATGCATGCATGCATGGATGGACGGATTTTTGGTCCACCCCTTCGGTCTAAGCGTTTCTTGGGGGTTTTTGGGTTGGGCTTTAGGTTGGGTTTAGGTCAAGATTTGGTGATTTCAAATAACTTTGGTGACTTTTGGGGATTAATGTATAATATTTGTGAAAGTTATTCAATAGAGTTAAGGGCAATACTGCAATTTCAAAAATTATTATATAAAAAATATTTTCATTTACTTTTTTAATAACCTAATAAATATAACTTGGATATCATTCATTTTAATTGGAAATATTAGGGAGTATTTTTTTTATTGATTCAAAAGGTGATATAATTTGAGGGTTTTACACATTACCATAAAATTCAATTGATCAAGTATGAATATTTATATACATTATTTGAGTTGAAAATGTTTAGAAGTATTTTTAGGAACAACTAAAATAAATTTTAATAAAGTGATAGTCAAACTGAAGGTCTTTAGATAATGAACTAAATGATACCAAAAGTCATCTAATCTATATCTAGATGAGTTCAAAATGAGCCCTCATGAGGTGTGGTTCAAATTTTCAAAATATTAATTAATGCATTAAATGATTTCTAAACTTTGCATGCTTGTAATCAATCAAATGAAGCATCTTGGCGAGAGTAATCTAATGAGACTATGATCACTCAATTCTGGGTTTCTTAAGACAATTAATTGCTAAAAATTAGGGTGAACTTGAGGGAGTTAACATTAAACGTTTGAAAAACTATTTTGAAAATATTTGCTAAAATTAGTAAAATGCTTGAGAAGAAAATTATAAATAGACATTTATTCTTTATATAAAAGGGGAAGTTTGGACCCTATGCTAAATTTGGAGAGAGCTTAGAGCTTTACTTGATATTTGACGTCAATGATCACTGTCAACTGTCGTCGTAGCCCAACCATCATCACTTGATTGATGTGGCCATTCGTTGTTGCCTATTCATTGTTACATGCCAATCATCACCTGATAAGGCAAGCTATAGTTTCCTGAAAATCGTCAACCAACACAATCACCCAACCACCTTTATTAGGGGTGCAATATTTGATAAGACCCGAAAATTAAACTAGACCCGACCCAAAAATTCTCGATTTGGGTCAACCCATTTGAAAAGTGGGTTGGATTAGAATTTCAAATACTAACTCAATTGCAAATTTAGGTTAGGTTCACGGTCGCCCCCATGCTCGCACTCATACCCGTGTCCACACGTGCACTTGACCTCGCACCTGCACTCGCCCACTCGCAAGTCGTGGCCTCACCTTCTCATTCTTGTGGTCGTGGCCTTTGCCTCGCTCGCTCATGGCCACAAGGGTGAAAGTTCATGAGGGTGCTTAAATCTTAAAGAACTAGTCCCGAGACTAACTAAGAGGGAGGTGAATTTGTTATTTTAAAAATTTCTTAATCAAACGAAAAATTAAAATCTCTTAATATGAAAGTAGAACTAATTTCACAATAATAGAAATCAGATATTTCAAACACTAAATAAATCGTATAGTGGTTCGGTCAACTTGACCTACATCCACTCCGTGGAGAACCCCTCTCTAAGTATTACACTAAACAGAAGTGACTATCCTTTTGCTCACAAATTAGGACGGAGAAGCTCTTACAAAATCTTTCTACCGACCTAATGAGACAAAGAACATTGAATCCTTTTACTCCTTTCCGGAGTAGGCAGAGAACCAGAAAAAAAAAATTTCACCCTCCTAGTGAAGACAAAGAATCCGGGAATCCTTTCACTCCCTCCTGGAGTAGGCAGAGAACTTGGATCTAATGATGATGAAGATCTCCCTCATAGCCACCAAGGAACTAGGACAGTAGCTTGAAGATGACGATGAACATCTTGCTTGGAGCAACCTTTGTGAATCCCTCATAACTTTCCCTCAGAATGATCTCTCTCTCTCAAGCTCTCCCACTTCTTTCTTTAAGCCCCTCTCAGGTCAACTCCACAGTAAAAGATTAACTCAAGGGTTAGTACAATTGCTTTAATAGAGAGCATCCAAAAGAAGCCATAATTTTTAATTATGCGCAACTAATCATCCTATACAATTGATAGATCTCCTGTACAATTAGTACAAAACAGCCCTTTCAGCCAGGACAACCAACATTGCACTGTACGAATAGTTCAAGAGAATTAGGTTGATTGTCCCAGATGATTATAATATTGTCTAGGACAATTAGTTTAACTATATTAAACTTCGTTTAGTATGATACCCGATGATGTCTAATTATCCCATGTACTTCTCTATCATCTAGGATGAAAAGGGTCAATCATCATAAATGATTAGTTGAAAAATTATGGTATTCATCCAGTACGATAGGTGGCGATCCCTTCTCGTCCCATACATATTCTCTGTTATCTAGGATGATCGTCACTGATCATCCTGTATAATCATATCAAATTAAGTTTTACCATAATTATTCTCCAAATCACATGATTATTTTAGGCATGATTGTCCTAAACTGTCCAGGATAATATATATCATCTAAGACAATGTATATCATCTTGTATGATTAGTACAAAATTTAAAAATTAAAACATTTCCTAAATTGTGATTGACAATTATTTTTCACCATATAAATTGGTTGTCCTGGATGATAGGGATCATCAAGTATGATTAGTTTAATCACTCATAATTAATATTGATGCCCTAATAAGGGTTTTTGTTTTTACTGATCGTCCAATATGATTTGAAATTGTCTTGTATGATTAGGTCAACAATATAGAATTCTCTAACTCATCAAAATTTCCCCTTAAGTGTGTGTGCAAGGTTACTTAGCTTGGGCTCCACCAGATACATATGACTTGACTCAAGAAAAGTAAAAAGTATATTTAAATTAAATTTATAGAAAGACTTAACCCTAGTTTACCCGATCTTGAGGTAATTTGAATTGCAAGTGATCTTATGGACCTGAAAGGCAACCAAAATAGATATACAATAATAGCAAAAGTTAACAATAATATTTGTTATCATCAAAATCACAGTACTTGGATCCAGAATTACAACAAAGGGCATGTTGGTTAAAAAGTTGGTTGGGTCAACTTGGGTTAGGGGCCGACCTTGTCCGGGTCTATATTTTTGACCCATTTTTATAATCAATTAGGGCTCGAGCATGGTTAAATAAAGGCATAAAATTTTTGGGTTGGACCCAAACGTAATTCGAAAACCCATTTTGACACCCCTAACCTTTACATAACTATTTTAGCCCAACCACTGTCTCCTAACTATCATCATCCAATTATTATCTTCTGACTACCAACACTTGAAGATTATCACATATTGACTTTGTAGCTTGTTATGATTGATAATATCTATGAATGTCATTGCTATAAAGCTAGCACACATTGTCATCACGTAGCATATTAAGCCAAACCATGATATAACTAATAAGGTTGATGCGCAATGTTGAAATTAAAGCTAATACTTGCTGACTTTGTTGCATTTCATCACACAAAATGTAAATAACACCATCACCAATAAATTCAATGCATACTATCACCACTTAAAAAAAATCACGATAGGCATGGTATGATTCATTAAGGCTTGATAAATTTATGGGAGCTTCATTATGAGCTAATAAATCTATCAAATGTGTTTGATAATTTTTTTTAAAGTCATTTTATATTTGATTGATTAAACTAGATAAATAATAGTTTTTAAAATTTTGAAAATGATAAAATTTTGACATGCAAGTATTTTTCACAAATTATCTATTGTTTAGTGCAACTATGGTAAACAAATCATGAAAGTTGGATTTATTGATCACTCTTTGTAAAAATTTAAAGTCATTCTTTAAAACTTTATTCAAAAAAAAAGGAAAATTCAATCACAATTGATCAGCCTTAATTAGAGTTATTCAACCCATTTAAATAGCCTAAATGGCTCTATTTTAAAATAGCTCAAGTTTAAAAGCCTTTACAGAAATATCAGATCAGACTCAATAAGCTAAGATGTGATTGAGTAGTTGACAGCTCTGTCTACTCAACAAACCATAAGAAAATCTATAGTAAAGGAACCCCAATTTCACTAGTCAAATGATGAGAGCCATTAAATTCTAGCTTACCCAATCTATTAAGCTCAAATAACCTAGATTGAAGTCTTCTTGATAGGTTAAGAGTTAGATAATTTCTTATATTTTGTATTACTAACTCAACCTAAAAGCTACAAATCCTTCAATAAATTCATAATGCACAAAGTGAGGATTGAAGGAATTTATTATTCAACATGTCCACCAAAGTATAAAGTAAAAGACTGAAGAAATTATCCTAATGTTCGTATTAAGCTTAAAGCTAAAAAAAAGGATTTTGTTATTAATAAGTCCATTATACATAAAGCTTCAGACCAATGACCCCTCACACTGACCTAATGTAAATCTAAAGGTTCCTTCATTATGCATGCCAAAATAAGAAATATAGGGCAAAAGGTACGAAAATCTCCTGATAAGTCAATATAAACAAATCAGGTAATCATTCATCAATATCCATCACACAAAGCACAAGGCAGAAGGAACCAAAACCTCAAAACTCAAGCTAAAGCTATGAAAAGAGTGCAAATACTAACTCTAATGAGGCTCTAAAGCTGTGAGCACAATAACCACAAAAGTCACAAGAGCATAAAGAAAGGAAAAACTAATGAACATCTAAAAGCAAACAATGCTTTATTTAATTAATTTAAAATTTATACAAATTTAAATTATATTTTTTTACAACATTACACTAACTAAATAAAAAAGAAGAGAAAGGTATATTGTCCATCACAAAGGACTTAAATCTATCTTTTAAATCTATGGCTGAAGAGGAAGTCGATAGCTTTACTCTATTCCTTCCAAAGACTAGGTATTCTGCACTTCTGGGATCTGCACAAAGCAATAGAAGCATTAGCATAAAGAAAGATAAAAGACTATGTAAGCATGTGTAAAACTACAAAAAGAAAGGTGTACCTGAACTAAGGTCTTCTGTAGCTAACTAATAGGTGTCTCATTCCTCATAAAATTTGTGTAAATTAATAAGGGTACCAGTGAGTAACTAAAGAAAGAGAGAAAAGCTCTACATACTAATAAAGTAAAATTGTACTTTAGCAGAAGCCTTCTGTGACAACTAATTGACTGGTATCATTTTCTTGTAGGGACTTGTACAAAGCAGTGAGGCAACAATATACAAAAATGGGTAGTGTAAACGTAAGGCAAAAGTTAAAAAAACTAGAAAGGAAAAAGGCATACCTAAGTTGAAAAAAAGTAGATAACTTGAGACCGCAAAGTCTCGCTAGCTTGTGAACCTACAAAGCATGAGCAAACTCTGAATGACGTCTATAATTATATAAAAGAAATATTACATTTATATATGATTTTAATAAGGATAAATGTTGAACATATATAAAAATGTTGGAAACTAAAATGACAGTGGTGGTAAAAGAGAACAAGAGGCGGTGATTCTATCTACTAGCGTCAGTATGTGGAGTAATGCTCTAAAGATCTAAGCATGAAGTACTATGTCATATACTATGGGTCCTTACTTGATTGAAGCCGACATTATAATTGTGTTATTATATATGGATAAATCTAAAGGCCTACAACACAGAAAATTAGCATGACACCGAGATAGACTCTTTAAGATATGCAAAATAAAATCCTCGGTGGGACGTTCATAACAGATCATTGGAGATCCATAGGGCTAACTAAATTAAAATAAATGGGGTTTGCTCTAGACATATATCACATTTGTTAGGAACATTTATTGACCTCTACAGCAAATCCAAAAAAAAAATCAAAATTAAAGAAAGAAATATGCACACTTGTCAAAATCCTTGCACAAATCATGTGGAAATCTCATCGCCCGATACGAAATCATATCATGCAGTACGCAAATGGTGCTGAAGTTAGTCACCCATCCTCTCACGTGTGTAACCCCTACCTATTTCTCATGTACACAACCTTATCGTTAAAAGAAGAACAAAGCTTCACTCATTCATTTCTCTGCTTCTTACCGCCCACAAACTATGACACATAAAAGCTTAAACCTTCGATCTCTATTCCGACTGCGGCTCCCTTTGCTTGATCAAACCAATCTACTTCTTCCCCATTGATTTCCATAAGCCTAGATCAATCTCCAAAACCCTCCAAATCATCTGATTGAGCCTATCGATTCACTTGAAAGTTGAAGATCCCAATCCTTGTTCCTTACCACCTCTTACAATTGTTTGCACACTCAATCCTCCGGCCCACACCTCCACACTATAAGCTTCCAACCATTCAATACCTCTAATCTCCTACTATTGTCAGACTCTAACCTCCTGGTCCATGCACGAAGTCGATGAACCTCTTGATCAACCCAGTCCCAGCGAAATCGTAACCCTTCGATCTACCTCCACAATAGGTGTCTCAAGCCACCATAAACTTCGAACCTATCTATCCCTCCATTGACTTCTCGCAATCAAACCCAACATCTGACCCACTCTAGCTACTGCTACCAGTTCAATCCTTTGACTAGTTGAATTCACTCATTCAGATGAGTCATTCAGATGAGAGCCTCATAATACCTATCACAAGCTCCCTCTAAAACTTAGCCATAACTTCTCCTCCTTTCATATAACCTCTTCATCCCAATATAACCAAATCTCTCCTCTTCTTGAGGCCTATAACCGAACCACCTCCATTTCTCTCTATCCCGTCGAACATCTAAATCCTCTCTAGATAGTAAACTCCACCTAAATTCGCCCACTCAACTAATCCAATTCAAAATAGCCCTTTCACATACCTCACCCAAATCCCTCCCAGAAAACTCACCTCTTTCCCATTTCTATCTCTAAAACCTCTACCTATCTATTTCTTTCCCTTTGTGTGTGTGTGTGTATGCGTGTGTGTATATATATATATATATATAGGGAGAAAGGTATAATGGAAAAAAAAGAAGAAAAATTCAAAAAAATATGAATGACATTCATGGGGAGGTACATTAGTGGGTGATTGGACTTCAATCAGTCACCAATTGCATCGATAAGCATGCTTATTTTGTCTTATTATCTTTTGCATGTGTAAGACACACGAGCACCTAATTTAGGCCCTCCTAGATCTTAGGATTGGCGTGTTTACTATTTTTATGCATTTCCCCTCATATTATCATAAGGGTTAGTAAAAAACTTACTTTAAACCCAAATAACGTAGAGACACCCTAAGGATAATAATTAAGGACATATCTAGTGAACTTAAAAAGAATTTAGGAGCTAGGGTAGATCTCTGAATGACTTGAAACTTAAAACACTTAAACTTAGTGACATCCTAAATCTCTCAGAATTTTTTAGGAATTTTTTTGGGACCCTTTAAATGCCTTAATTAACAAACCCTAATTTACCCGTTAATTAGGCCTCGATAACTTCAGAAAATTGTAATAAATTCATTTTAACTAAGAATATTACCCTTAACCTCAAATAATTAGAGCCCTTCAATTATACTTTAATTTAAACCTTAATTTAACTTTAACTAAAATTAACCTTTTTATCTTAATTAAATAATTAAAAATTATAAAAAAATTTCAAGTTTTCTCCAAACATTTGGAAACACCTTTTCAAGTCATTTTTTACCTTTTGGGGTGATTCAAATAAGTTTAGAGCTGATTTGGATTAAAATCCCTAAAACACCCTTAATAAAATAATTTTTAATTATTCATTAATTGTCCAAATCTTCTAAAATTCATATCTTGGCCTAAAAAATTCCAAATTCAACAAACTCAAAGCATAACAACTCCTTGTAAGACCTAATATTTAACTAAAATGTTGAAACTCCTAAATCTAGCCTATTTCTAATAGTGACCTTTTGGATCCCCCTTAGCCTAGCATATAGAAGGATCCCGGACTTTCTAAAATTTGCTAATATAATTTAAAATTTCATTATTATTACCTTAAGCATTAAAACTGATATACAAACTAAATTAACTAAAATTGACTCCATTCTATTAAAATTTAAACTTTAATTAAAGTTTCCTTTTTAGACCTTCAATAAATCTGAACTCTAGGTAATTTGAACTAACTACCCGACATATAAAATATCCAAAGCCACACAAGCTTGATATACACACATAGCTTTATTAGGTCACCACTTCTAGCTCTAGGATTAAGGCCGGTGATTTTCCTTTTCTGCTTCTGCGATGTGATAATTTTGTATATGACACGAGTATTGCTTGAATTGGCTTACTTTGATTTGATTTGTTGTGATGATATATTCTATTACTATACCTGCTTTGCTCATGATATGATTTATATGTTAGATTGCCCATGGGCAAGGGGCGCTTTGATACTAACAATGTCTTATGCAGGTGGCCACCCTCATATAGCATTGAAATAAAATGAGGCTTAATCATAATGCTTTAAAACTAATGATATTTTATGCAGATACTCCAGAGACTGTTTAGCCCTCTTTAAAATTAAAAGAGCATGGACAAGTGTGTTTATTTTTCTACATATATATAAACTGCTTGGGATGTTATAATTGCTTGAGACTTTTCTATTAGGATAACCATGCAGGAGTTTGAGTATAGATTTTCTTTTTTTTTTAAATGTAATATGATGTAATTATTATCAAGTTGTGAAAGTCTTCAAAAGTGAGGTATTTCAAACTCTCGGTACCTAAAGAGAAAAAGAAAGGCCCTTTATAGGGAATTTCTTATTCATTTGGGTATCCTTTTGGAGAAGAACTATACGGATCCCGAAGGAGATGATCCAAAGGAAGACGATCCATAGGAGGACGATCCAGAGGAGGATAATTAATTTAAAGATGAAGACTTGAAGATGAAATGCCTTACTTTTAAGACTTGTGTCATTTATTAAGATTAAAATCCAGGATATTGTCGGTAGGGCCTAGCCACCATTATTTGATCCTGGATTGTACTTATACGTCACTTACCATAAAATTTTTTACTTTACTTTTTGTGAATTTATATTGATGTATTTATATTGATTATTCAATAAAACTTATCCTCTTTTTCTAGGTTTCTTTCTTGTATGTATGTGGCATGTTTTTTTGCTAGACTCTCTAGGATAAAATTATTTTTCTACTCATAATCAAATTCTAAAATTTTAAGAATTAAATAACATATAATTCTAACAACCTATGGAATAGCCAGAGTCGTTCGAGGTCACATGTATAACAATTCATTTTTCTCTCTCCTTTTATAAGACAATTCCTTGCCTGCGGGTAGAGTCTGTATAATCTGGCCTATGAGGATGAGATGACAGACCTGGAGAAGCCTAATCTCTTCTAAAAATTATTTTTATAAGCCTATTTTTTAAATCTTAAGCATATATAATTTACACCTTTTAATCAGCATGAATCGCATTAACCTAATTAAAATTTAATTATATTAGCTCTAAGAGCATTCACCCTTCATAAGTCCAAGACTAATTAAAAAACTCACTAGATGTCGATGTTACTTCCAAAATACTCAGCTCACCTATCCATCTTTCATAAAAATCGGAATACATGGATTTTACGTGCTTAGGTGATTAGCTGACTTTCCTTTTCAGGAAGGATATAAGTCCATATTGCATTATTTGGGATATGGGTATTAGTGTTGGGTATAACACTAAACCCATCTTAGATCTAGGATTTAAGGTTACTACATTGAGCGTCTCGTAGTATACCTAATCGGTGGGTAAGTTTCCTTCTCTTCGGAAGATATAAATCCTACCTATCTATGTTACATAGGTGATGCCACCTCCATCCTTCCCCTCTGTATGCTTTGAGTGATTGATTTCTTTCTCCACTTTCTTCTTAGTGCCTTAGTCCCTCTGGATGTCAGTATAAGATGTGCATGTTGACTAAGCTGTTGAGCCCTTTCTTTCCCTTTGAGTAGGAACTTCCTAGTCTCCCTTTGTCTACCAATCCCCTTTTCAAAAAGAATAATATCGAATCCTTAATCAAGAGTATTCTCGGGCTCTGTCTTGAGACGTAATTAATCAAGGGGGCTTGCGCCCGTGGAAAATAGAATTCCATAACAAATAAACCCCACTCGAGCTAATGCATCGGGTAAGGTAAACCCATTGACACTGATCAGGTCGTGCATATTATCACCCATCGAGATGCGCTAACGAGAGCAGCTATCCTCAATGGTTAATCGTATGTAGGATCTATTCTGCCATCCCATTGGTCCGCTTGCAAGGAGCACAGCCTGCAATCATTTCTATCATTCGGGGTGGTCTGATCATATACCCTCTGCACTCTGTAGCTGGAAGATCCCTTTCGGAGGTCCACAGTCCCTAATCAAAAGTTTTCTTAGGTCGAGACCTAAGATGTAATTAACCAAGGGGGCTTGCGCCTATGGGAAACCAACACCAACATCAAATAAATCTCATTTGAGCTGATGTATCTAATGGAAGAAATCTTTTGATTATTGGGTCATATATACTATTACCCATTGAGGTGTGTATGTAAAAGCCAATAATATTTCATAACAAAAATTATAATAAAATAAAGCAAAGCATATAAAAAGAAACAAACCAAAAAAGCATACCTACAATATAGATCAGAGCATGCTATCAAACTACTTGGCTTGCATCTTACCCTTTTCCTGACCTAAAACTAAAAGCAAAAGTAAGAATGAGCTAACACGGCTCAGTAGGTGATCGTGGCCTAAAACATGAATCAACAACTTAAACCAAAAATGCTAAAAAATTTGTGATGTAATTATAAACTAAGTACTATATAGAAAACTAAGGCTAAAATGGATACCGTTACTAAATATTTTATAAACATTTAAATAAATATAAAAAATTTACTAAAACTAACTGAAATATAAACAAATATCAAAATATTCCTTAGGCTCCAACTTTCAGCATATATAAATAAATAATAGAATCCCTTCTCGCTGCCAACAAAATTGTTATGGCCCCAGAGCTAAAGTGAAAAAAAATCTTTTCTTTTTCCCTTTATCATATTTTTTTCTCATTCTATTTTCCTTTTTTAAAATAAAAAAACAAATCAATTTGATATATAGAGCATATTAATTGCATTAAAGAACACAAATAATATCAAAAAAATATCATTATATTTTCTACAGTCAATATTTACATTCTTTTATAAAATCTAGTCTAAAATAATATATACAATAGTCACACTAGCTACAAGAGAATACATATAACTGAAAAAATAAAAATAAAATTAAACCAAATTACTACATAGCCTCATGTTGCAGGGTCTTTACCTCTATTTTCCTTTTTTAAAATTAAAAAACAAATCAAATTGATATATAGAGCATATTAATTGCATTAAAGAACACAAATAATATCAAAAACAAATCATTATATTTTCTACAGTCAATATTTACATTCTTTTATAAAAATCTAGTCTAAAATAATATATACAATAGTCACACTGGCTACAAGAGAATACATATAACTAAAAAAATAAAAATAAAATTAAACCAAATTACTACATAGCCTCATGTTGCAGGGTCTTTACCTTTACTTGATATCACATAAAATCACATAATGAGCATAAAAGCTCAAACAAATAACTAAAATCAATGAAAGATAAAAAAATGATTAATATGCTATAAATCATATAAGAAAGTTAATACATCAATATATACTATATGTATTAGTCACCTATGTTAATTGATCAGTCCTATTATACATCAAATCTCATTCTTTTGATCAATCAATCATTCTATCTATATCATTCAATCATTTTCATTCAATTGTTCTCGTTAGACTATCAATTATATAGTTATGTAGTAGTATATGTATTCAATAATGATAAATAGTAATAGTAATAAATAATCAATATCAATAATTAGTAATCAATATTTTATTAGATATGCAGATGAGGGTATCATGTATCTTGCTCCTACCCTTATGACTTTTGTTCAATTTTTCCTTATGATTCTCGATCAATGTACCCCTTATAACTTCCCTTTTTGAATCAGTGACAATCACTCTGACTCCTTATAACTCACAATCAATATCCAGCTTATTATAACTCCAATCAATAATCAATATAAGTATCAAAATCATACACCATATATAAAAGATTTTAGAGGTGATCCCTATAAGTTCAAGTGATGTCTCTCGGCCACGTAGCACTTTGTCATTTACAGGGCTCAAGAGGTGGATGGCATTGCACTTTATCTTGTATGATACTTAATTCTCATTTTTTTTTGCTGGTATATATCCCTGATACCATTCTCCGAATCACATGCGTATATTCATTCACAACAATTATTTCAATCAATATCACATTTTAGTATTTTCATATTACTTCACAGTACATTTCTTTTCAACCCATTTTCAATATAATTTTTTCTCATTTATTTTACCGAAAAATTCATATACACATGTTTAACTAATGAAAATATAATTAAAATCATATCAAATTATTCAGAATGCTTAAATATATAACATATTAAAAGTTACACAATGATTTAAGAGATAAAATTCTTAAAAAGTAAATCCATTAAAGATAGAGATAAGAGAACAGTTACAATGATTATAACACTTTTCATAATAGAGGTGATGGATAGAAAGGCCCTATAGAGCTTCTTCTCTCTTATGCTATCTCCTCTTCCTCCCCGCTTCTCTTCCTCTCTTCCTTTTTCCTTCTCGGCCAAGCCACACAAAAAAAGTGGAGGGGTGAGGGTGGAAGGGATATTTATAGCAAAAAATATATAAAAACATTATTAGTGGCCTAATGTCATAACGTCACATGTTGAATCCAGAATTATTATAGAAATTGAGGCTTCAATATCGCGACGATATTTTCTGGCGCCGTTGCGCTCAAATTTAAGGCTAGTGCCTTGGCGTTACAAGCTCGGTGCCGCAGTGCTCCAATTTAGATAAAAATTCAAATATTTCATTTTAAAATACTTTTTATTTTCAATTTGTTACAAGAATCTCTTCTCTCCGTCGATAGAATCCCTTCTTAGCGAATATAAGAATAGCCATCGGGCTTCAGAGTTTTTATCACATAACAGATAACAAAATCTCTTCTCACCACCAACAGAATCAATTCTCTCTGTAAATTGAAATATTTTAATCACAAATATTGAATATAAATTGCATTCTACTGAAATAATCATAATATTATTGTTTAATTTTACAAAAATACTCTTACGGTTGTTAAGTAATTTTTCACCCAGTATTTTATAGTTTTTCAAAACTAAGTTTTCATAACTTCATCACATTACTAGAGATTGTGTATAATAACGTTCTAAAGCTTTAACTGAACTAAAGCACACTTTTTTAGATTTTAAAATAAATTTTTAAATTGATAAAAATCGCTAATTTTCAAAATTACCTTGTTGAAAAAAATTTAAATAAATACTCAAAATGACCAGAACAATCGTACTGATAACATATCATAAGTTACACATATAAACGTTACTATAATCCAATAAAATTATATTTTTATAAAATAAAATTAGAAATTCGAATAAAAAATCTGAAATACCGAATTATTGAAAATTGCGATACCCAAAATGCAACCTACCTCAATCCGAGTAACTTTTCAAATTTAGTTGGTGGCTAAAAATGACCGTAAGCTGCTCGAAAAGGACTTTCTCTCACTAGAAAACACACACTTCTCTCTCACTTGAAAATAATTTTGGTGTATGTAATCAAAATGATCATCTACAATTTAAACTTACTCCTTAAGCTTGAGCAATCTCCTTAACAAGACAAAGTTTTAAGCTTGAACCAAGTAACTTAAGGAACAAAGCATGATGATGAATACCAACACAATATAATCATGATCATCATCATAGCTATGCAACCACTCACTGCCCATATATATGCTTTTGATATGCTGTTATCATTTGATGTTCAAAGGCTGAATATACCGATGGCATGCATCATCATGTCATGGTCAAAACCCCATAGAGCTTTGCATGCAAGAAATTTTATAAATGGATCCTAATTTTCCTAGGCTTCAAGATGGTAAGGGAACACGTTAACATCACATGTTATGACTGCAAGCATTCCATTGTTGGTGCCTTACACTTAATGTGAGGGCTTGATCTATCATCACAGGTATCACTAAATTAGAAGGTTAGTGTCCCCATTTTCTACTTGAGTGTTCTCTAAATTAGGCATTGGCTTTTAAGGTAAATAATATTATATCAGAGTTCTTATATATATATATATATATATATATGGATTGAAGGTCTTGATAAATTTTTTTGTCGAAAATTAGAAGTAAATTTTAAATTAGTCACCGATTATTCGTAAATGACAAAAAATGACTCTCTTGAGACTAAGGTTTCGTTTGGGACGACTTTCTTTCTGGTTCTTAAAACACATTTTTAGTATAAAAAACTGTTTTATGAAACAGTAAGAAAACCGTCCCAAACGAAGTCTTAGGATTTGTTTGAGACAACCGTATCTTTTTATAAAGGTGATTGTAAAGGTGTTATAGAGAAAATAATTTTTTTAACAGTTGTTATAGAAAACAGCTTCTTAACATAAAAAATTACTAAAAACAACGAAAAAATAGCTGTCAAAATAAAAAATGTGGTTGCAGTCTTAAATGCAAAAGTAATAATGTGATACTTGGAGATTAAATTAGTCGCACATAAATAGCCAAGTGACTATTTTGAGAATTTTTTTTTTTAATTTTTCCTTACAAAATGAAATTTATTATTATTATTGCTATTATAATATACAATTTTGATGTTTTGTATTTATGACTAAATAATCTTTTTTTAATAATTTATATTAGATTTATGATAAAGAAAATCAGAATCATGAAGAGGAGTGAAGTTAAGAGAGCTTAGGAATATGAAAGTAAGAGAACAAGACAGAGAACCTCAACATATGGCCTGCTTACTCTGATCATAGACAAAAGAAGATGAGAACAAAAAGAAAGAAAAGAAGAATAAAGCTGTTTAAATTCCTAATTTATATGTGAATAGGACCCTGCAAAAGCTGATTCACAAAAGAGAGAAAAAAAAAACTAAGTAAATCAAAGCTAATTTGGCTTGAGGTTGCATGTTAGAAAGAAATTAGCTAAAAGTAATTGTGGTGCAAAATGGCTTTGTGGGATTGTGTTAAAGTGCAAACTTGATCATAAGATGTTTTTTGAATGTTTGGGTGACATAATGATGTTAAAATTTAATAATCTTGGGCTAGTTGATTCATCTCCTCAATATGCTTGATTTGACTGTAAGCATTCCAGATTTAGCGATCATTTGAATTTTTAATTAATATTATGAAGTTTTCAACTATGATTCAAGCATTTAATTTAAGCTTATTTGGACTTGAGTCGAACCACCTTTGATATTAGGGGTACTCAATATTTGATACGATCTGAAAACCCGACTCGAACCCAACTCAAAAATTCCAGGTTAGGGTCAACTTGTTTGTGAAATGGGTCGAGTTCAACAAACTGATCCATTTCAAAAACCAGGTTGGGTTCGAGTTGACCCGAAAACCCGGGATTGACTCAGAAACGAATATGCCAGCATATGATAGTATAAATATAAAGCATTTATACTATTTCACCTATCTTCAATAATTTCAGTTGCTCAAATTTTCATATATTTTTTTTTCTATTTCATACGTAAAATTATACATTTTAGTCATTATCTCGAATGAGAGAAAATTATTCTTATTCAAATAATTATTATACTAGTATGATAAATAGAATGAGAAATTAAAAAATATATATAATAAAACATCACTTAAAATAAGAAAAGATACATAATTTTAAAACATTTTTAATAACTATATAATAAAATCATTAAATTTGAATATATTTTAAGTGTATTTTATATCAATATTTTTCACCAGCTATCAAGTTAAGTCAAAATTAGCTAAAGCTGGGCTACCACCTGAATTTGTTTAGTAGGATTTACAAACATACCATTTTATACTATTCTATTTACATATCTAACACCTAAAGTTTTAACATCATATATATACCACTATATATTATTTTAATATCAAATATGTCACCATATTTCATTCCCAACACCCATATATTTCAATCCTATCACATATATTTGATATGAAAGTAAATTATGGGTGGTATATATGTAATATTAAAATTTTCGATATTAAATATGTAACTATATGAAGGCCAATGTTGCTCTCAGTGCTTTAAAAACCGAACCGGACCGGCCGGTTCGACCGGTTCAACCGTGAACCGGTCACAAGGCCGGTCCGGTTCAGCCCTAAAACCGCTTCTGCAAAGAACCGGACTGAACCGGTCAGAACCGGCCGGTTCAACCGCGAATCGGTGAACCGGTCCGGTTATTTTTGAATCGGCCGGTTCAAATCTCACAAATTTTAAGTATTTTTTTAAATAAATAAATTAATATATATTAAAAACATTTAATTAAAGTTAAATACACTTTATATAATAAGCACTTTGTACTCAAAGCATCATGACACATCTTCAAATGACCTTCCCATGTGCTCCCTTAGTGCAAGGAATCTAAATATGCTATATAAACAATAGCAAGAAAGTGTTTCTAAGGGATGTGGGACTAAAGAAAAGAGATGAGGAGTGTATGAGTTCATAGCATATATAATAGATATAAAACCTATTTTTAAACAGATTTTTTTAATTAATTATTTTTTATGTGAGTGATAATTATTTATTAGTTAATAATAAAAATTTATTTATTTATACATAATAAAAAATAATTTATCATTAATAATTTTATTTATTTATTAATGATTTTAGATATAAATTTATAAAATAACTTTTGTATACAATATATCATAAACATGTAAAATATATTTAATCATATAATATAAAATAAGAATAGTTTATATTAAATTTATAAACTTATGTTAGAATTAAATTTATATTAAATATGAAACATAAATTAATAATATATATATATTAAATTATATGGTTATATATAAATTAAATTTAAAATTTGAAAAATATTCAAATTTAAAATTATCATATTTTTATGATTGTAAATTCTTATAATTATGAGATTTAAATTTTTTTTTTGCTTTTATGTAAGATTTTAAAATAATTATTTTACTTAATTATATAAGTTTTTATGTTTCATAATTTTTTTTAATTTAATTTTTTATCTCATACTTTGAATGATAACATTATTTTTATGTTAATTGTATTAAATTTAAATAAAACTTAATATTTGTTACGTCATCCGGTTCGACCCCGGTTAGACCGGTTGAACCGGTCGAACCGTGAACCCCTCCTTGTTCCGGTTCGTTGTCCGGTCCGATTTTCAAAACCTTGGTTGCTCTAATTATTTTTGGCCAAATATAACAAGTCAGTCTCCATCCAAATGAAAAAAAGGAATTGAATAAATTTGAAATATTTTACATAAATAAATAAAATTTGGAATGTCCACACTTTTTCTCGGGAATGCAGTGAACGCGGACTGCGAAGGACTGTAATATTGAAAATTCTAATACAGATTGGGCCCACACATTTATTTTGGTGAGAATAGAAGGCAACAGTTTTGTTTCTCTTAGCAGCGAAGATATTGGGCCCCACATATCAATTATGGCCCACATTTAAGATGGACTGACCCAATACTCTTTTAAGAATTAAGAGTCCCTAAAATAATGTTTTAGTATAAATGCAAATTACTAAAAACTGATTTAAAACTTTATTTATTTTTTATTTTGGCTCTCGAACATCTTCAATTTTTTTTCCTTTTAAAAAATTGCAATTTCTTTTGGAAGTTTTAGACTAATTTTTATATATTTCTTAGGTTATATTTAGGACATCTTTTAACCCTTATTTTTTAGTATCTCCAAAAAAATTGTGCTATAAAATTACTGTAAAAAAATTATCTCAGAAGAAATATTTTTTTATTATATTTTAAAATAGTTTTTTTATTTAAAAAGTTTTAGTTTGTAAATTTTTTAAATGAAAAAATTTGTTTAAAAAGCAGTAAGAAAGTTCTCCTAGACTGCTTGCTTATTGCTTCTGGATATATCACAAAAAATTATCATGATCAGGCACGAATCTCGAGGCAAAAATCAAGTTGGAAATTTCAAAAATTAAATCAGAAATCATCTGAACTCTGATTTCAGCAAACTTAAATTCAAACTGAACGTCTCAGAATTATGAAGCCAACGACACCAAATTCGACTTAATCTGAGCCCAAATGAGTCCAAATCAATGACATGGAGCACATTTGGAAGGTTCAAACCATAATTTAGATTACCAAACGATTTCCAAATGTGACATGCTTATAGTTGAATCGAGCAGCTTGACGAGACTAATCCAACGAGCCTAAGATCGCCAAATTCTAATATAATTAAGACATTTAAATGCCTAAGAAACTATCTACAATGAATGAAATCAACATCTGCCGTCCATTCAAACCACTCCCAATTTACCTCTGATCTTCCTTCTATTTACTAACCATGTCACTCTCAGAAAACTACAAATAGACCCACCATTCCTCGAGGGGGGGGGGGGGGGGGGGGGGGGGGGGGGGGGCGATGGGAAAGAAGTAGGAGACCCGAAAACCAACTTATGCTGGAGTTATGCCCGTCGTTGACCATCGTCAGATTTCTACCATACATAGAATTTTCGCTTGTTGTTAGACTTATGCTTGTCGCCGAACTTCTACACAACGCTGACTTCCACCCGTCATCAGATTTCTACCAAATGTTGAACTTCTGCCTGTCGCCAAACTTCTACACAACGCTGACTTCCACCCGTCGTCAGATTTCTACCAGATGTTGAACTTCTGCCTGTCGCCAAACTTCTACACAACGCTGACTTCCACCCGTCATCAGATTTCTACCAGATGTTGAACTTCTGTCTGTCGCCAAACTTTTACCCGACCGCCAACTAACGTCAGACTTCTACCCGGATACCAACTGATGTTGGACTTCTACCCCACTGCCAATTAATGCCAGTTTTTATGCCCAACCACCAACTAATGCAGACTTTTGCAAGGCCGCCAATTAATGTCGGACTTCCATCACCTTTAGACAATGTCTTTTCGACCTCTATTACCGGATAACAATCTTTATGACTTTCATCGCCTGTCGACTATGATCTTTCCGACCAAACGAACATGTGAAAAGTGATTTTTCCTATTTTCACCTTGTAATAGACTCCATATGATATATATTTGTTACATCAAGCTAAGGCCTTCTCCAAATGAAGGGCCTCATTTGTAATCTACTGCAAATAATAGTGGATTCATTCAAACTGGGTTAGGCCCTGTGATTTTTTCCCTTTTTAAGATTTTCCACATAAAAATCTTAGTGTCTCTTAAGAATGCTACATCCTCACTTTTTATCTAATTGAGGGTTGGATCTTCTTACAACGCTAAAAAGCTAAATTTTATATTTCTCTACCGCCATGAATATTATAGGACACAACACTTCTTAAAGCAGCTTTCTAGTACAAAAGTTTTAATTTTTATATTAAAATTTTACTTTAAGAAGCAGTAAGAAAACTGCGCCAAATGAAGACTTAATCTTCTTTTAGAACACTTGCTACTTTCTACAACAATTTTACAATACAATTTTTTTAAAAAGTAACAAAAAAATAGTGACAAACAATTTTTCCAAATGAATCCTTAATTTGTTCAGAATATATTTTTTTATTTAATTTAAGTTCAAAATTATTATTATTATTTAAGTGGATGACATTTGAATGGTGATTAATTAGCAATATTTTCATTTAAAGTTATGATTGTTTTAAAATTTTTATTTTCTTGTATACATCACATTATTATCATCATATATTGAATTATAAGTGTAACTTTAATTAAACTTTTAAATGGGCATAGTTGTTAAGCCTTATTGGATAGGTGTTTCTTGAACATCATAATGATATTGTAATTGGTTAAATGAAAAAATAAAAATCACATCAAAGACATCAATAATTATTGGTAAATATTAATTTATTAAAATTCTTCCCACAATAATATTTAAAAGAAATATATTGGAGGCTGATCAAGATGGTTCAACATGGAATCACAAAGTTCATTTCAATAAATTGAAGGACTTTTTAGGAACTTTATGTAGTGTAAGTTTAGTATCTCTTATAAGTTGGCTCCTCTTATTTGTCTTATATGTCTTGAGGGTTATTAATATAGTCTTGATATAAATTATCCCAAGGCTTGTGCTTTATGTATTAGACTTCTAATATCCCTTAAGATATAACCCATTATGGCTGAGATTTTTTATTATTATTATTATGACTGAGATTTTTTTTATTATTATTATTATGGCTGAGATATTGTGGGCTTAAATTAGGATAATTAGGGTTTACAAATGGAGAAGCAAATGGACTTGAAACTAGTTGGAGATAATGGAGGGATGTTCAAAGTATTGATATGGAGTCTTTTTGGGATTTTTTCAAAGTTTTAAGTTATGGAATTACAAGTAATAGAAATATTAGTCTATGCAAATTATAATCTGACCATTTTGACATAATGTTAGTCTATGCAAAATAAGATTGTATTTATTAGTTTGTTGTGCTCGCTGGAGGGTTGCGGGGGTTCTCCCCCTGTTTGAGTTCGGGTGCTTTACACTTGAATTTTTTTAGTGCAATGCCCCGATGATGGTTCAACTTGGAATCACAAAGTCCATTTCAATAAATTGAAGGACTATGTTTTAGGAACTTTAGGTATTGTAAGTTTAGTATCTCTTCTAAGTTGACTCCTCTTATTTGTCTTATATGTCTTGAGGCTTATTAATATAGTCTTGAAATAAATTATCCCAAGGCTTGTGCTTTATGTATTAAACTTCTAATATCCCTTAAGAATCCTAGGATGATAACCCATTATGGCTGAGATTTTATTATTATTATTATTTTTATGGCTGAGATATTTATTATTATTATTATTATTATTATTATAGCTGAGATATTGTGGGCTTAAATTAGGATAATTAGGGTTTACAAATGGAGAAGCAAATTGACTTGAAACTAGTTGGAGATGATGGAGGGATGTTCAAAGTATTGATATGGAGTTTTTTTTTGGATTTTATTCAAAGTTTTAAGTTATGGAATTACAAGTAATGGAAATATTAGTCTATGCAAATTATAATCTAACATTTTGACATAATGTTAGTCAATGCAAAATAAGATTGTATTGATTAGTTTGTTGCGCTCGTTGGAGGGTTGCGGGGGTTCTCCCTCTGTTTGGGTTCGGGTGCTTTACACTTAATTTTTTTTAATACAACGCCCAGATGATGTGTACCCTAGTGCCCTGCACTGCATTATTCACTGAACATTTTTCTATAAAATCAACATAGAGCAAAGCACCACAACACAGTATATTCAACATCGCAGTTCTATTAGGCATACCAAATAATAGATGTTATAGTGTCGTAGTGCTCTAAACTGGCACTGCAACGCTCCAAAATGGCGTTGCAACCCTTCGAGGCGGACTAAACAGTTTTCTTACTTATTTTTCTCAAGGGTGACATCGCTTGGTGGTATATATAGGCTTTTCTCTTTTATGTCTTGTGTGAGAAACAATGTATGTGAGAAGAGAAGGAAGGAGAGAGTGAGAGAGAAGCGAGATATGCACTTATTTCTCCTAATTGTTAATGTGAATTTCTTGGTGTGGTGTGGCTCTGTGGTGTTTTCTCAATTTTGAGTTTTTTCACATTAAATTCTGATGTCATTTACTTTTTGTTGTATTATATTTTTCTTTTTTATTATGTTGCGAGGTTTACTTTCACATCCCCAACACATAATATTTATTTTCTTTAAAATTTTCTAACATAAGATGGTTGTGAATACTTGGAAGATGTGTGTCACTCCTTGGGATCTATAGTGAAAGAGTTTCTTTTCTTTTTCTTCTTTAGTATCTGTTCAATTTATTCTATTTCTTTTATCTTTCTTTTAAAAATCATATTGATAAGCACCTAGATTATTTTGACATCCAGAGCTAATTAATTGCATTATAGAAAATCAATAAATAGTGGAAAATATAATTCACATTACTATAGTAGTTAATATTTACATTCTAATGGTAGAGTCCAGTCAATATTTACATTCTGACAGTAGAGTCCAAAATAATAAATATATATAATAGGCTTTATAGGCTATAAAATAATATACATAAATAAGAAGAATCAAAAGTAAACTAAAATATCATTCTAGTTAAACTTTAATCCACGGGCTCCTTATCTTTACCTAAAATCATATAAAATTATGTAATGAGCGAGTAACCCAGCAATTAATTAAAATTTTACAACTAAAATTAATATAATAAGAAGAGAAATAATAAGATGCAAATCGTATAAAGAAATTTATGCAACAACATCTATATAGATGGTATGTATAATTTAATCAATTTATAATACATTATATCTTAGTCTATTACATCATCAAACACAATATCAACAAATAGTATCAATATTAGTTATAATATTAGTAAGAGTGTTAGTATCAATATTCTTAATGTTAGTCACAATAACAATAATAATAATCACTAATCAATAATAATAATCAGTATTAGTATATTGTAAGCTATAACATCAGTTAAAATAATGAGTAATCAATGATAATAATCAGTGTCAGTACAATATTCAAATATTTAGAAGATGATATCTTGATCTTGCTCTTACACTTATGACTCCAAGTCAATCGTCCCTATGACTCTCAATCAACAAACTCCTTATTACTCTCCTTAAAAATATAACAATCTCTACGACTCCTTATAACTCTCAATCAATCTCTAACTTTTATGACTGTCATCACTAACTTATGTCAGTGGATAAGGGGATCTTGAGGATATAACATGAGATCATTATATCATATATCAATATATCATATTTATACATCATATCAAATTTAGACTAGTAATCATATTACATTATTGTATAACTCAATAATATCAATCATTTCAATACATATTATATTATAGTCATATTTTGTGGATTTTTGAAAGGACACCGCCGCTACAGAGTGTGAGGGTATACGAACGTACCACCCCGAGGGATATAAATGATCGTAGGCCTCTGCACTCTTTGCAAGAGGGTCAATGGAAGGGCATATTAGATCGTACGTATGATTAACCATCAAGGATAGAAACTCTCTCCAGCATACCATAATGGGTGATAATATGTTCAACCAGATCAATGTCACAGTGTTTTTCCCATACGATATATCAGTTCGAGTGGAGTTTATTTGTTGTAGAATTTTATTTCACACAGGCGCAAGCCCTCGTGGTTAATTATATTTCAGGCCAGAGCTCAAGAATACTCTCTATTAATGATCCAATATTATTCTTCCCAAAAAGGGGGATTGACACAAAAAGGGAGACTATGAAATCCTACTCAAATGAAAGAAAAGGTTTAAGTTGCTTAATCAACACACATGGCTTAGATCAACACCTAGAGGGATTAAGGCACTAAGAAGAAAGTTGAGAAAAGAAATCATGCACTTGAAGCATACAGAGAGAAAGGAGGGAAGTGGCATCATCTATGTGGCATAGATAGACATGATTTATAGTCTCTGAAGAAAAGAAAACTTACCCACCGATGAGGCATACTATAAGACACCTAATGTAGTAGCTTTAAATCATAAATCTAAGGTGGATTTAGTGTTTCACACCCAACACTAATACTCATGTCCTAACTAATGCATTATGGGCATATATCTTACCTGAAAAGGAAAGCCACCAGCTAATCACCTAAGAGAATAAAATCCATCTGGTCCAGTCTTTATGAAAGATGGGTAGGTATATTAGTTTTTGGGAGTATGGCTGATGCTCTTTTAATTTTTTTAAAGGAGGCTAAGCAGTCTTTGGAACATATGTAGAAAATAGCATTAGTTTTAAAGCTTTATTATTATTACACTCTTTATTTTAGCATTATATGAGCATGGCCAAATGTATAAGACTAGAATAGTAGCAAAAGTGCTCCTAGCCCATGTGGGTATATCACATAAATCACATCATAAGCATATTATAAAAAACTTAGCAATGTTATAAACCATCATCATGACAAACCAGAGCAATTAAGCCAATCACCATTCGTACCATACACAATCGCATCACATCACAGAAGCAGAAAAAAATAAAATACTGGCCCTAATCCTAGAGCTAAAAGTGGTGCCCTAGCAAATTTATGTGTGCGTAGTAGGTTTGTTTGGCTTCAGATAAGTCCTATGTTAGGTAGTTAGTTCAAGTTGTCTCGAGTTCAGGTTTATTGAAGGTCTAAAAAGGGAACTTTTAATTAAAATTTAAATATTAATGGATTAGGGTCTATTTTTGTTAATTTAGTTTGTTGATCCATTTTAATGCTTAAGATAATGATCTTTGAAGTTTAAATTGCATTAGTAAATTTTAGAAAATCTGGGGTCCTCCTATACGCTAACTTAAGGAGGTCTAAAAGGTCATTATTATAAATAGGTTAGGTTTGGGGGTTCTAGTATTTTAATTAAATATTAGGCCTTAGGGGAGTAGTTAAACTATGAGTATATTGGATTTAGATTTTACTAAGAAAAGTTATGAATTTTAGAAGTTTTGGGCAATTAATGAATTATTAAAATTGTTTAATAAGGGATATTTTAGGGGTTTTGATCCAAATCAGCTCCAAACCTCTTGGAATCACCCCAAAAGGTTAGAAATGACTTAAGAAGATGTTCCTAAGTGTTTGGAAAAAAAATTAAATTTTTAATATTTTTTAATTATTTAACTTAATCAAAAAGGTTATTTTTAATCATGGTTAAATTAATTTTTAGATTAAAATTCAATTAAGGGCCTTAATTATTTGAGATTAAAAGTTAAATTCTGAAGAGTTCAAGGTATATTTGAAATTGAATTGAACTTGAATTAACCCAATTAGGCTAATTGGGTCAATCTAGGTTGTCCTGATCAACTAGCTTGACCTAGGGCATAGGTCTAAACCCAATTGGTTGGGTCTGACCCACTGTGTGCAAAGGAGGTAAGATTTGAGCCAAGGAAGCAATTGAATAGATTTTAAATCAAATAAAGGTGATTTGTGTCAACATAGGTTGACCTGGTCAACCAAGTTGACCCAGGGCCCGAGTTTGGGCTTAGCAAACTTGATTTGACCCGCTGAGTATAAGGGAGGTGGCCTTGGGGCATGGCTTGGTTAGTTTGACTAGGTCAAACTCCTTGACCTAAGGGTTTAAATAAAAGGAAGGTTAATAATATTATGTTAAATCATAATATAATATATATCAACCCATTTTTAGTTTGTCTTTTTTTGTACTCATTTTATCCAAAAAAAAATTATACACATATTAACCAGTGAAAATATAATAAAATCATATTATATTATTCATAATGATTAAATCTATAACATGACAAAAGTTATACGGTGAAAGTTTATGAAATAAAGAGATAATTTATTTTAACAGAATAGAGGAGAGAAGTAATATGATAATTACTTACCACCCGTGGCAGAGCTAGGATTTTTTATCTATGTTGGCACAAAATTTTGACTTTAAAAATACTCTCAAGCTTTTTCATTTTATCTTGAAATTGATATTATGGTTTTAATTTGTTTGCTATTATTATTTATTATAAGAAGATAAATTTTATGATAATGAAAAAAAAACCTTATTGTTATGCTCATCTAAATTAATTTCAACATAAATTTATTTAAACTATATATTATCATACTAATCTATTTCAACTGCTCTTCTACCGTATATTTTCATATTTAATTTAAGGAAAAATATAACTGAAAAATATTTTAAGAGCAATAAATATATAAAAAACATGCATCTTATTAATATAAAAGTATAATAAAAAATATATAATTTTATTATAAATATATTTTAAGCTACTTAATTTAAATTTAAATATTATAATTTTTCTCTAATGTAATTTGTTGGCTTTAATTAAATAAATCTCTTATAAACTACTAGTTGGATATTTAAAATAATTAAAAAATTTTGATAAACTTTTTAATTTAAAAAAAATAGTAATGTAAAGATGGAGAGAGAAAAGTATTCTCATCTCTAATGAAGAGATATATATATATATATATATATATATATATATATATATATATATATATATATATATATATATATAGAGAGAGAGAGAGAGAGAGAGAGAGAGAGAGAGAGAGAGAGAGAGCTAGGGGCTAGTGAAGGAGGTTGCCATCTATAAAAACAAAATGTCAAAGAAAAGGGGGGAGAGAGAGAGAGAGAGAGAGAGAGAGAGAGAGAGAGAGAGAGAGAGAGAGAATAGATAAAATAGAGGGTGAGAGCCAATGATCATGGTGTAAAGGGAATTTTTTTTTTTTTTTGAGGTTGGCACATGCCCCCCTTAAATTCGCTCATACTTACAACGATTAGAACACTTTTTACAACAGAAGTGGCGAACAAAAATGATCAAAATTTGGCTTTCTCTATCCTCTTCCTTACCCTTCTCCCTTTCCTTCCCTAGCAAGTAATAACTTAAATGGGGGAGATGAAACCCTGGAATACTTCAATGCTTAGGTTTAGAATAAAAAATATATAAAAATATTGTTAGTGACCTAGTGCTGCAGTGTTTCATGCCTTTTAATTCAATATTCTAAAAAATTCTCTCCATTGAATTTAATACTATTATATTCTAGATTTGGGAATGGCCTTATAAGCCAAATAATTCAGAGAGATAATAAATCCATAGATAGAATAATAAGTTGAGGATTTCTTTTTTTGCCTCCTTCTCCATTTATAGGACATTTCTCTAAGTATGGACCATGTTCTTATCCATTCTCTTAAGTGTCCTATCCTATTACTTAGACATTGAAAAAAAAAATGCTAATTCCTAAACCATTACTTGTACAATCCTAATTCATTTAGTTGGAAGCCATGGTCAAAATATAAGTATGTGTATAAGGTTCAAATATGATAGTGAAAGTTCGAACCTTATTTGAAACTAAATTCCAGAGCTTTTGATCGAAACCTTGGTTCAAAAAACAAGTCTAAATAAAGTTTGACCAATATTCAAATAAGAACCTTGTTCGAACCTGGCTCGAACTACAATTCAAACCACATAACATCATTTAAGTTAGTTCTAGAACTTAGCGTTCTAACCTAGTATTAAAATTTCTTGTTTGATCGTAGTTGTCGAACCCATCTCCTCCATTTCATTGCTATTTAACCTAAAAAGATTGCTGGTGTTGGAAAGGTCAGTGAATGCATTAGAAATTACATAAAGAAAGCATTGAATATTTTCTAAGAATAGAGAAGCTTGTTGAATGCTTAATAAGAAGATCAGTATGAAAAGAAAAGTAGCCAAAGAGATCAAACTAGCTCTATGGTTGAGGTAGAGAAAATGCTTAGAACAAAAAGTTTTCTTTTTTTTTAGAAGTGTAAAGAACGTTATGACCTTGCTGTTATTTTGAATTGTTTTATACTTTTATTTTGAATTCAAACTTTTTGAACATTATTAATTTGACTAATGTTAGCTTAACAGGACTCTTCCATTTGTATGTTGAATCAATTTCAAGGTCTTATTAACAAAGTCTGGAAAGATATAAAGAATCACTGGGTGTTTGAGTCAGAGAAGAAAAATAGAAAACTTGAAGAGAGTGATTATTATTATTATATACGAATATTTGGGGTGACTTTCTTACTGCTTTATAAATCACTTTTGTAGTTTTTTTTTTTTTTTTTTTTTTTTTGAATTATAAATTGTCTTACTAGAAAACTGCTTTTGAAAGCATTAAAAAAATTGTCCCAAATAAAGCCAGAGAGAGAGAGAGAGAGAGAGAGAGAGAGAGAGAGAGAGAGAGAGAGAGAGAGAAAGAATCACTTGCAGGTAGGGGTGTAAACAAGTCGAGTTTTTGACTTGAGCTTGATTAATTAATCGAGGTTGAGCTCGAGTTTTATTTTGCAAAAAAATGGAAAAATAAGTAGAAAAAATAATAAAGAATAACTTAATATAAGAAGTTGAGAAATTTTTTTAAATATTTTTAACAAATTTGTATTTAAATATTGAATGCAAATGTATTTTAAGTGTACTTTATAATAATATTTTTTAAACGGGCAGGCTCACGAGCTAATGAGTCAAGTTAGAACTTTCTTAAACATATCTCGTTAGCTCATTGAGCTCGACTCATGAGTTATTTATCGAGTAGAGTAGAGCTCAATTGGCTTACAAATTGATTTGACTTACGCCCCCTGCTTAGAGGTAGCTTCTGAAGCCTATAAGGTGTGGGCTATTCTGATTCTCTATGGATAGTGATAAGTGGATCATCGAGATAAAGCCCAGTAAACAATTCCAACACTAAATGGGCCTCAAAAGATCCAACTTGCGATAAAAAATGGCCTTTCAAAATTAATTAGGGAACAATATTGATTCGTTCTCCAGAATTCCTTCAAAATACCTCAAATTGTAATGGTTTATTTTACACGAAGAAAGAGTGAGATAAAATAATATTATTATTATTTATTTATTGAGTGTTAATTTTTAAAACTCCTTGAATTTTAAATAGAGAAAATATATTAAAATAAATAATGAAAATTGTTGTATAATATTATTTAGTTGAAAGTTATTAAAATTTAGAAGTAATTTTAAATTTAAATTCCATTAAATAGAATTATATATATACTATTATCTAACAAAAATTTTTTGAGCTTATCTTTTATCTACAACCATTTACCTTTGTTTTATTTCATGTTCTTTTACAAAATATATAAATTTTATGAAAATATAATTTATTTACTTGATTAAATTAAATTGCAATTTAAATTGAGAGTGTGTCTGTGTGTGATAATCATCTTATATCAATGTACATTGGTGCTAATCAAAATTATAATTATTAGGGCATCTTATCAATGTTAAAATGTCACAATAATAATACAAGTACTACACAACTCCCCTTGGCCTATTGGTTGAGAGCTTAGGCTTCCAACTAAGAGGTCCAAGGTTCGAGTCCATGTGTATGTGTTGTGTGTGTGAGTTTGCCTTTAATGGCTTAAATGTCCCAAAAAATAATACAAATACTTGAAAGAAATAATCTAAAAAAGTCTCTCTCTTATTTTAGCATCTAAAAGGTATCTATTAGGACATATAACCTATGGGATAACTTATAGTTGTGTCCAATAGGTAATTGTTGGTGTAGAGGTAATGACACTTTTATGTGCCCTAAAAAGTAGATTTTCTAGCCCCATGAACTTGATGGAATACATTTGCATGACACGCATAAAAATGCCCTAATCGACTACCTTTTCTAATACCTTATTTTGTTAGATTTTTTTTTTTTCCTTTTTTTTGTAAAAACGAACAAACGAGCCTACACGTTACATAAAGATAAAAAAGTAGAAGTCCTTAAAGGAGCAAAAGTTCGTTAAAAATACAGCATTTGAAGGAAAACCTAATGAGCTTGAGTTCGTATCTATTACAAGGAAATACCCAAAAACTTAAAGGTCAGGAAAAAAATCCAAAAGATAAAACTAGAGAGCGGCGCAACCACAATGGCCAGCCTGAGTAGCACATCCAACAGCTACATGACAGAGCATAAACCAAAGTCATGAAAAAAGGCTTCAAGGACAGGAGCCACCTGCAAGAAGAAAAAACTAAAGGCATAAACAACAAATTGGAAACTAACCAAAACTAACCACCCAACAACTACTTACATAAAAGAACACTACCCGAGACCACCAACTGAAACAATGCAGAGGAGTGAAACCCAAACACCAACCAAAAAATCAAAACCAAGACCCACAATAGAGCATGCAAAGGCTTAGAGAACCCAAATAAACCACCACACAACACCCAACCATAGAGGAGCACCCCAAAACATGATGCAAAAAAAAAAAAAAAAAAAAAGAGCAGAAAGAATCTACTTTTTTTAGGCTTCCTCCTATGTCATTTGCGACCCCAAAGGGCATTTTTTTGGATGCGACCCACATTAAGATTACACATAGCATGAAAATAATCCTCCGGTCCTTCCAACTCATCCCCATCACTCCCACAGAGAAAAGAAATAGACTCATCAAGCCAGTCATTATGGTCCACACAATTACCCTTCAAATTGACCCCCAATAGAGCTTTCATATCATCGTTAGAAATAAGAGAGACCAGAACATTTATGAAAGGAACATTTGACAAAGCCGATTGCAAGAACCTTCAAGGAAATTCATTAGCAACAGTAACCAACCCATTGTAGTATGTCACATCCCCAATCATGGTAGCAACACAGCCCCCATGGTCCAAAGAGACATGGGTACCATCAAAATCCATAGTAATCTCAGCATCATCACCAACATTAGAATTTAGCGACACATCAAGATTGGCTGAATGATTAGCCACACAATTATTTAGACCCAAGACATCATTAATATCTTCCATCTCACCTTGGCCACTATCATGAATAAAAGAAATATGATAAGCAATAGTCATCGGAGCTACCTCAGGTTGAAGTGGCCCGATCTGAATCATAGTGCCGTGCCAGTAGCATAGAACTCCCCAACCAACTCATCCCCATGAAGTAGTAATTCAACAATCAGAGTGAGGGGGATTAGATTAGGGGCGTGATTTTCAGCAATATCCCCAGTAGCATGATCATTCCCCTCAAAGCAAATAAGTTGATTAAAATTAGCAAAAACTGTAATCGGAACGGAGGATGACACAGGGGATTGGGTTGGGGGGGGGGGGGGGGGGGGGGGGGGGGGGGGGGTGTTGGGTATTCACCCTTCAAGTGCCCTATAGATTTGCAATTAACACAAAAGGGAGAAAAATTTCCATCTCAATATGTTGAATATAACCAAAATTCTAAGGACCTAGCCAGATTCTGTCAAGATAATTCTTAGTAATGTGATGCTCAACTGGAATTCATGCCATAGAAGGACTAGAACCCACAGACGTTGCATTATCTACTTTAAGTAGTGTTTCGAACATGGAACCTAACCCATACTAGATACAAGGGGGAAAAAATGAGGCCGCAAGTTAGGAAAGGAAATCCATATAGGGATAACAAGAGATTCTACGCCAATGTCAAAAAGAGGGGACCAATTAGCTAATTTCATGTAGCAATTGCTCACAAAGTAGCATCTATGCAAAAACATTCTGCTACAGTCTAGGTTATTTACCAATTTAAGCATATCATGAGATGGATTCAAAATAGTTATTGAAAAATCTCCAATCAACTTGAGGTTGTTGAAAAAAATTTTGAATAGTAAGGGCCTCCTCATCCAAGATCCAAAGAGTGGGCAAACCCCGAAATGTAGAGGATTTTAGGTTAGAAAACCTAGCATCAAAGGAGATACCAGTGAGAGCGTCAACAAACGAGCAAGATTTGAACTATCCACCCAAGAAACCCGGATCAGCCAGACGGTTCACTACCATTCCAGCCACTATAGGCCGGAGGTGGACGAAACAAGAAAGAAAAAAAAAAAAAAAAAAACAGAAGAAAATAAGGAGACTTCCCTGCGAGCGGGGGCGGCCAGAGCTTCCAGGAGGAGGGATCTAGGAAACCTTAGCAATGACAAGGCGAAAAAAAAAAAAAAAAGAATGACTCTTTTACCTCATTTTGATAGAAATTGTGGATAAATACGACACATATTAGGCATCATAATAGGCGAGCTTTTCTAATGCATTTATTTGAATGAACATATTTAAAAATAAGTTATATTTAAATTTTCCTAAGAAATATATGATTACCCAACACTTTTATTTTATGAAATAATCTTAATAAAATGACACTATTATGTGCCTCAATCAGTGGCGGAGCCAGAATTTTTTTAGGTTTAGCGTGACTCTATTGATTTGTGTTGGTGAGTCATATGATAAATAATAGGTATAAATAGATAATATGTACTTTACGCATTTCTAATGATAAATCAAATCTAGCAATTCTTGTATATCAATAACATCACTCTTATATAAAATAATATAAAATGTGTTAAAAAATGCATTAACTTTATGGGTCTTAAAAGAAATGATATGTTTAAGAATTGAGTAAAATAGTTAATGATTCTGATTGATTTACTAAAATATCCTTAGAGTAGCATTCCTTTTTTTGATTCTCTTAAACTAAATATACTACTTTTATGTTATATGTAGTTCATTTCTTCGTATGATTGTTAACTTCTTTTATTATTACTGTAATCTATTACCTCTTAAACTAAATGATTTCTTTTGTTATTATTGCAATATATTCTTATAGATTATGATTATGTTTCTATCTTTTTTTTTTTCATTTTTTAAAGATATATTTTTGGATAAGCATGAATTGTTTTTTTTTTTTTTTTTTTAAATTCAAGTCATCTATTCATATCAATTTTGTTTATCAAATTATTTCTATAGATTTGCGAGATAATTAGCATTAACTCTTTTTCTTAGCTCAATATATGATCATTGATAGATCTTGTACATAACATAATTGCTTATTAATTACATGTTTTATTTTGTGTCACAACCTTTGAAACATTATGATTTGACAGTATTAGTAGATGTTCACGAGGATGACAGGTATGAAAGATGCTATGATTTTCCCGTTCCATGAGTGTCTCTCACGTGTGCGCACATTCTAACTTTAGAGCTTTTTTGCATGCACTTCTATAGCATGACTATACTTGATATATCATTAAAAAATTATCTTGATCGGGCATGAATCTCGAGACAAAAATCAAGGTGAAAACTTCAAAAACTAAATATGGGATCATTTGAACTCCGATTTCAGCAAACTTACAGTTGAATTGATTGTCTCGGAAATACGAACCAAAACAACACCAAATTCGACTCAATCCGAGCCCAAATGAGCCCAAATCAAGGACCTGAAGCACTGTTGGAAAGTTCGAACCACAATTTGAGTTACCAAACGGTTTTCAAATATGATGTGCTTTTAGTCAAATCGAGCGGCTCGACGAGATGAATCCAACGAGCCCAAAATTGCTGAATTTTGGCATCATTAAGACCTTCAAATGTCTAACGAACGGTCCACAATCAAGAGATTCAATATCGGTCGTCCATTCAAACCACTCAAATCACTCCCGTTTCGCCCCTGATCTCTCACCTATTTACAGGTCATGTCACTCCATAAATCTATAAATAGACCCCTCATTTCTCTTGAGAGGGGACCCAAGTAAGAAGAGAAGAAGAAGAGGAGAAGAGAAGAGGAGAAGGATAGGAGGGAAGAAACTCCTACTTGACCACCACCGGAATTCTATCCGACTTTCACGGGATGTTGAAATTCTGTCTGACTTCCACGGGACATCTTAATTCTGTCCGACTTTCACAGTGACGCCATAATTCTGCCCGACCTCTAAGTGATGCTGGAATTTACCCCGAACTCCAAGTGACGCTGGAGTTCTGTCAGATCTTCAAGTGATGTTGAAGTTCCACTTGAACTCTAAGTGACACCGGAATTTAGCTCAAACTCCAAGTGACGACGGAGTTCTGTCCGACCTCCAAGTGACACCGGAATTCCGCTCGACCTCCAAGTGACGCTAGAGTTTCACCTGAACTCCAAATGGTGTCGGAGTTCTGCATGAATATCATCTAACGCCGAAGTTTTCCTTAGCCGCCAATTAATGTCGAACTTCTACCCGATGTCGGACCTCTGCTCGTCACCGAGTTTCTACCTGACGTTGGACATCTACCGGTTGTCGGACTTTCTCCGGACATCTATCTGATGTTGGATTTCTATCAATTGTTGGACTTCTACCTGACGTCATCCTTCCGACCTCTGTCGCCCGTCGATTATGGTCATTCTGACTTACGTCGTCCACCGATAACAGTCCTTCTGACCTCCGTCGCCCGCTGACTACACTCCTTCTGCCTTACGTCGTCCATGGACTATAGTCCTTCCGACCTTCGTCGCCCGCTGACTACGGTCCTTCTAACTTATGTCACCCACCGACTACAGTCCTTGTGTTCAGCAACTGTCATTCACCCAAGCCATATGCGATTACATGACCACACAACTTAACAATTAAACCAATGGAACGAAGGCAGAAGTTCGGGTTCGCAAGTTGGGTCGAGTCAAGCCTGCAACCCGCACGTGTCCGATCTGGGTTGAAAATCCTTACTCGTTCGCAAAACTGGGTCGGGTTAGGATCAACATGTTTGGCCCCGAGTCAATTCAGATTGGACCCGAAATCTATTCATTAACCCATTTTGACACTCTTTTGGAGAGTTGGAGACACATAGAATATAGCATATATAATATTTATAATATATTTATCTGGATGGAAAAAATCAAAAAACATCCCTTCAATAAGAAAATCAAAGGCAAATAAAAAAAAACGACGGCCACCGATTGGCCCAACAGGCTGACTTCAGCAGTGACGCCTTCCAAAAACCAAGCCAACCATTAAAAAGCTCTAATTACGTAAACAATGACGTCCAATATATGGATGGATCGACAATAAAATACAGAGTAAATTGATTGTAGGCATCACACTTATTTTTTAATGTAGCTTAAGTGTAACTCATACATTAAGTAAAAAAAATTTACGTTAAGATTATTATTGTCAAAAAATATGTACAGAATATTCAAATTAAAAATAATTAAATTAATTGTAAAAATATTAAATTTTATTTAAAATAAATGGAATTTACAAATAATTTATAATATATTCATATCAAAATATATTAAAATTTTTAGTATAATTAAAACTTTGTTCAAAATATTTTTATACAATTTATTATTATTATTATTATTAGTGAGAATATTATATTTTTTAATAAATAATTTTCTTTATTAAATTTAAATAAAAATCCGACTCTTAATAAAATACACTCAAGAAGCCAAATTATTTATATAATTGATCTCACTTAGTGAGATGAAAGCTTTTTGTTAAAGTTGTTTTAGATTCTTAAGTAAACATTTTACAAATTTAAGAGGAATTTTTTTATAACATATAATTATATGAGAATTTAAAATAAATTTTTTAAATCATTTATAATAATATAAATTTTTTCAGATAAAAAAATAAAAAATCACTACTAATTTCTCCACTACGAGAACTTGCGGTCGAAATAGTCAAATATATGCCTATTAGTTGAAAATTTTGTCTATCAACTAAGATATTTTGATTCAAATTTTAGGTATTTGATATATGTTTGAATTTGTTTTAATTTATATTTGAATTTGTTTTAAATGGCCTAATTTAAAGAAAAAAAATGAATATGTTGTGATATTCGCAAATATAAAAAAAGTAATATGCAAATCTATAAAGTATGGGGTTTTCTTCCTATAAAGTAATCCTACCCAATCCTTTCCACAACGCATCCAAAACCTCAAGGCTGCAGCAAAGCAGACATGTCTCTCCCATTGAACGGCCGCGTAGCCATCGTGACCGGCGCCACCCGCGGCATAGGCCGCGCCATCGCCCTCCACCTCGCTTCTCTCGGCGCCTCCGTCGGCCTCGTCTTCTCATCCAGCTCTGCCGAAGCCGACCGCCTCGCCGCCGAAATCAATTCCTCCTCCTCCTCATCCGCCACCCCCCGCGCCATCCCCCTCCGCGCGGACGTGTCCGATCCTGCCGCTGTCCGATCCGTATTCGATCTGGCCGAACAAGCCTTCAAATCTCCCCCACACATCGTCGTCCACTCTGCCGGAATCCTCGACCCCAACTACCACCTCATCTCCTCTATTCCGATCGCTGATTTCGACTCAATCATGTCCGTCAATGCCCGCGGGGCCTTCATCGTGCTTCAGGAAGCCGCCAATCGAGTCGTGCGGGGCGGAGGCGGAAGGATAGTTGCGCTTTCGACGTCGCTGGTGGCGATAAATCGGCCGGGGTATGGGGCGTACACGGCGTCGAAGGCGGCGGTAGAAGCGATGGTGAAGATTTTGGCAAAGGAGCTGAAGGGGACGAAGGTGACGGCGAACTGTGTGGCCCCGGGGCCTGTGGCGACGGAGATGTTCTTTGCTGGGAAGACGGAGGAGGAAGTGAAGAGGTCGGCGGAGATGAATCCTATGGGGAGGCTTGGTGCGACGGAGGATATTGGACCGGTGGTAGGGTTTCTTTGCTCGGATGCAGGGGAGTGGGTTAATGGGCAAGTTATTAGAGTCAACGGTGGAATGGTCTGAGTATGGTCAAATTCGTCAAGACATCAATTCAGAGGAGCGATGAAGAAGATTGGGGTGAGTACATCTGTCGGTTAATCACGATAAGTAGTATCATATATTGTTCGGTTTTTTCTTGGAAAATGCTGGTTAGCATAACTTGTAGGGAAATAAAAATGGTGATTAAATCCTTTATGTTGTGAATGTGATTGTTATTTGTAGGTTTAATTTGGGATAATTTTTTATTATTTTTAAAGCTGTTTTTAGTATAAAAAACTTCAGTTCAAGAAATTTTTGTACTTAAAACCCACTCTGAAAAGCACTAAAAAAGTCGCCCTAAATAAAGTCTTAATTTGAATTGAACCTAACATAGGTGTGTAAAAGACTCGAGTCAGGGGGTTTGAGCTTGACTTGCGAGTCAAATACTGAGCTCAACTCGTGATACTGAAATGGGCTCGTGAGTGGCTTGACAAGTAGCTCGAATTCACCCCGCCATTCGAACTCACGAGCCTCCGGCAACCCATTGTTTTTTGCATGCGGTCTGGACCCGTCGTCGCCTGCTGCACTCGTCCCATGTGCATGCGGCATGAGTAGACGCGACCGCCTTGAGCCACGAGAGCGCCTCTAATACTATCTGCCTCGAATTCGAGCGGGATTAAGAAGGAATCAGGATTAAAACATTTAGTGTTAATTTTTAGGCAAGATTAGCATGTTCAAATTTAATACATAAAAAAAAATATTTTAAAAATATTATTAGTAAATTGAGTCGGCTCGTGAGCTGAGCCTCATCCAGCTCGAGCTCGTGAGCTCGATAAATTTTGCTCGCGTGCCCATAAATAAGTCGAACACAAACCGCTCTACTCACTTACACCGCGGTCCTAATCTAAGCATTGGAACTAATGGTAAATGGATCATTCACTTATTTGGGTTAAATAAATGAACCTAAGATAGGTAACTTGCACTTTTGGATCAACCAAGTAAGCGTAGGGCCATTGGGCCAAGACCTTGAATTTATGCTAAGATTTAGAAACCCATGGTGATTTGTACTAGGCCTAGTTCAAAGTCTTATGGACTTAAGATAAGGAATACCATATCTGAGCATTTGGGCCTAAGGTTATGGGCCTAAAATGTTTGAACCTATGAGTTCAATGAAGACCAAGGTGGCCTATGAGTTCAAACGATCTAAGGTCGGTTTATGTTTGACCCAAATCAGACTAATGAAACTCCAAGGTTTTACTAATAATGATTTGTCCTAAAGGACTTTCAAGGTCATATTATTATGTGGAAAAATTATAGAGAACCTACGCACAAAGCCAACATCATAAACCCACAATAAAGCCACTAACCAGTAAATCGCACAATCGAGAAAGCCACCAAGGACAAAACCGATGCCAACCACCTCCAAATTGAACAGTACACTATATTACTTTCTTTTGAATTTTCCTCTACCACATTTGGAACTCCTACGTGAGAAGGCATCATTAACGAATCCAACATTCAACACATACAATGCATAAAAATCATCCATATGGTCATTAGAAACATCTCCAAGCGATGAAGCAGACTCATCCAACCAGTTAGATTGTTCCAATCAGGTATCCTTCCTATTAATCGACATATATGAAGTTTAGAATATTTAGGTCATTGAAAATTTCTTAAATGAAACAAATAATATCCAATTCTCATAAAATTTAGGCCATAAATCTCTAAGTCTCTAGAGCACTTCACAAGAATTTTGGAAATCATAAGCTATATTTAATAAGTATTGAAATTTGCAAAATTATTAATCAATACCAGCATATATATTAGCTATTTTAGGATATTTTTTTACATTTTTCTAAATACTTATGTTGAAATTAGTTTTTAAATTCTAGATATCCATTAAATAGGTTTAATATCTTTGCACGCTTAGGTTAGTTGATTTTGTATGCTATTTTCACCTCACAAATAGAAGATCGGCCCTGCGACTCAAAAAATTATTCTGTGCGGTCACCGGACGTCATCCAGAGGCAAATCAGAGCGCACCACGTCACTTTTTTGTTGTTTACCGGGTTACGTGGCGCGCTCTGATTTGCCTCCGAACATTTCGGTGGCCACACATAATAATTTCTCTTCCAACTAAGGAGGTGAGATATATATTCCATTTATTTATGATGTATATATATATATATTCTATCCCTTCTAAAAAGGGAATGATAGCTTCTTTTTAAGGGATAAACTTAAGATCACAATCAAGCAATCTAATTGCTAGTCTAGATCAATCATCTGTGATATATTAAATGGTACTCATGACAAATATGAAAAAAAAAATTAATTATGAAGTGGCTTAGGCTTAGTTTGGCACTCTTTTCTTACTATTTTTTAAAATAAATTTTTAGTAGAGAAAAATTTTAAACTAAAATTTTTTGTACTAGAAAATTATTTTAGAAAACAATAAAAAAATTATAAAAAACGAAGCCTAAATTTTGAATCTTAACTACTTGATATTTGTTTGCATTACAAGGGTCTATTTAGGACAATTATAATTTTTTTTATAAATGTAATTGTAAAACTATTACAGAGAAAATAATTTTTTTAAAATATTCGGTCGATCGAATGAGAGAAACATTCGGTCGCAGGCAAAAATTCCGCGGTACCGAGGTGTGTACCGCGGGGTGTACCGAGTTTTTTGAAAAACTCGGTACACCTCGGTACCGCGGGATTTTTGCCTGCGAACCAAATGTTTCTCTCATTTGGTCAGAGGACGTAATAATTGTTCTACTGAAAGACAACTGCAGATATTGCTAGAACCGGGGAAGGTTTTAATAGCCAATTAACAACTTAAGCAATCAATTCCAAATTTGAGGGAATCTTCTTTTCCAATATCATTATATTTAAGAAAAAAATAAATAAATAAGTTTGAACATTCTGATTAATAGACATTAAAATTAATATATAATGTAAAATATATTCTCCTATATTTTTTTTTTTTCTAAAAACAAAAAATTTAGAAATAAATATTCTCATATGATTTGAAAATACATAAAATGTAAAAAATAAATTGTCTTAGAACAGAAGATTTTAAATGCAAATATATATTTTTTATTTTTTATTATAAATTTAGTCATAAATATTTTTTATTTTTTATTTTATGTAAATAAAAAATATTTTCTTTATCACAACAAGTTATAATCAATCAATTCATTAAAAAAATCACATCAATTATTATCTTTGTACGACAATATAAAAAAAAAAAGAGCTTTATTTCCTGTCTTCATAAAAAATGTTATCTCTTTTGACGTTTTTGCATAATGAAAATGATATTCGTAGCAACAGAATTTGGGCATACAAATCGTATAGAGCCTCATACTGTTCTACATAATTAGTCAAAATGAGGGCCTACCTCATTGATAGGGATATGATACTAATAGTGCTTATGATGTTGTTACAATATGAGTTCTTCTAAATTTATATATAATATCCAATAAAAGTACTAAGCTTTAATTAAAAATAATAGTAAATTAAACATCTTTTCCAGTGATTAGGGCTGTAAATGAACCGAGCCGAGTCGACTATGTATTTGTTTATATTTGAGCTTGTTTATTATTAGCTTGTTTAAGCTTCGTTCGTGCTCGATTCGAGCTTTTATGTCGGTGTTCAAGTTTGATTAATTTGAAAGAATGGATATTCATGTTTGGATTGTATTTGGTTCGTGTTCAGTTCATTCATGCTTATCGAGCTTTAAACAAACTAGTCTTATCAAACCTATTAACAAACAATTACCTATAGCATGTTCGCAAATATATATATGTGCCAGTTCATGAACAAACATGAATCATTAAAAAACAAGCTCATAAAATGATTCTTCTTATAAACAAGTTTACTCATGAACACTTAAAAAAATACTACAAACATTAAAAATACCTATTGTTTATGAAAAAATACGTTATATTGAAATAGTATAATATAAAAAATGTAAATAATTTTTATATTATAAGAATAATTTATTATAATTAAAATAAAAATTATGTGAAAATACACAAAATAATGATTTAACCAAGCTTCTTCATGAGATTTAATTGATAATGTTCATGAACATAAACAAGCCGAGTACATAACTGTTCATGTTTATTTACCGGTCAAGTATTCCAAAAATTGCTCGTACTTATTTGATTTTTTAAACAAACGATCATGAATGAGATGTAATGGAGCTGAGCCACAAGAGCTTTTCGAACATTCGATTCATTTGTAGCCCTACCAGTGACTCTCCGCTTTGATCTTATCAACTTCTTAATTTTGAACCTGCAAACAAACCAAGTATTCGACAAACTATTCATGACTCAGCTTGATTATAGCTCATACATGATTGTTTGATTAAATAATCAAACAAACTTGAACAATTTTTTTTTAAATACTTGATAGTTAAATAAACAAGATTGCACAATTATGAGTTCAACTCCTTTATTTTTATGAATACATTATTTAAACCTTGTGAGCAAGCTTGATAAAAAAGCTTGCTAAAAAACTTGATTCATCTTCGATATAGAGATCGTGAACCAGCTTGTTGAAAAACTCAATTAATATTTGATATAGGATCGATGAAATCTCATTATGAAAATAAGGATCGAATAATCTAATATAACTATTTTATATTTATTTTGATGTAATAATAAAATAATCATTAATTAATAAATTTAAAAGGTAAATAAATATTATAGTATCTATTAATTAAAAAAATATAAATATCTATTAAATTAATATTATAAATAATTTAATTACAATTATTTATATTTAATAACATTATAATTTTAATTTTATAATAATCCTTTTTCACAAATAATAACATTAAACTTTAGTTTATATTATATATTTTTGTGAAATATTACAATTTTTTATGATAAATTTTAGTACTTTTAGAATTTTACGGGAAAGGTTTTTAGTATTAAAAATTTAAAAAACTATCACATTAGAATATTTATTGTCCTTATCTATTAAATGCATAAGATATATGCTTAAATGAATATGAAATCTCATTGAAAGAGAAACTCCCTCACTTATAACCCCGCCAGAGCAACGCCGCGCCATGTTAGTACTGTTTGATACCGCGGCTCAGTACAGCTCGATACTACGGCTCAATACAGCTCTGCACCGGGCTCGATACCGCTGACGTGGCTGTATCTGATTAGCCTCCGGAAGTAAAATTGCGTCCGTCGTCCGCACAGAATAATTTCTCCTGGGAACAATTAACTGACTTGTTTTATTTTTTCTAACGATTTAGCAATTGGAAAGTAAACATCATGTGGACGAGAAACATTTGCTATTTAAAAATAGTTTTTTTTTTTTTTGGGTAGGAGATTGCAAAATAAAAAAAAAAGGTGAGAGGTGGCAATTAAATTGGTGTTGGATAATCATTCTTGTTGCTTCCTCGAACATTTGCGGTGGTAGCAAGATATAGAGTTTAGTATTCTAATTTTATACGAAGATCTAGCACGCACACAGATCAGAGAGGGGTGCAAAAGTTATAAGAGATGACGTAATTTTTTTCGTGAAAAAACCTTTAAAGTGAGAAAAATCACTGGGTTTTGCCCAGTTGAAATGAATCAACTAGTGTTGGTTGTTGAATACAAATGACGTCCTTTTTCGGGGGAAGACTTTGGCTAAATATAAAAAAATATATAGAGAAGAATCGAATGATGTGAGAGCTATTCTCCAGTAGGGTCATTCACGGGCAAATTTAGATTGCTCCATCAGATGACCTATATTGATCCCCTCGATCATGGATGTCATTTTGTATTTAAATGCCTTAATGATGTCAGAATTAAGTGATCTTGGGCTTGTTGGATTTGTCTCGTCGAGCCGCTCAATTCGATTATAAGCATGCCATATTTTGATATCATTTAATCATCCAATTAATACATTGGAGCTTCCAAATATGCTTTAAGCTAACTAAACAAAAATTTCAAACATAAATTAACTGCTCATAATATTTTCTACAAACTTATGCCAAGTTAGAAATATATTGCCATCTAATTTTGTGGAAAAAAAAATTTCAACTAAAATTTTACATATACAATATGAAATAGTAGTTTGTAATATTTTTTGTCTCACACAAATGATTTTTATATGAATAAAAAAATAATTTTGATGAGAAATTTGTGAGAAGAAAAATAATTGCTAACTCACCATCTTTGCATTTTTTTTTTTTTTTAGTTTAAAGAAGATAGATCTAAGTTGCTTATTCATATATTTTGCAATAGGTAACAGTAGTTTTGGTGAGGAGAATATGAGAGCAAAAGGATAAAGTTGAACAAAAAATAAAATACTAATTGTTAGGATCATCTACATGAAGTCCTCTCTCATATAAGAGAAATTGTTACATGCGATTACTAGATTGTTTAGAGGTGAATCAGGATGTGTCACATCATCGAATACACAGCAATACACAGTCACGATACACAGCAAAATGGTGACTGCACGTAAATTTCTCCTCATATAGATGTTTAACATTTATGTCTCTACTCGGCATGTACTATGAAAAACTTATGTTACAAAGGGGAGCATAACTTTAAGGGTTGGTTTGGGACCGCTTTCGCATTATTTGTGTACAGTTATTGTAGAATTTTTTTTTTTTTAAGTTATTGTAGTAAGCAACTTGTAAGTACACAAAATTTTGAAAGTTTGTGAAAAAATAGTGACTAATTGTATAAATTATGATTACGATCTGAAAATATTGCATACTTATAGTTGAATAGAGCAAGACGTGACAAATCCAACGAGCCAAGAATCTATTAATTCTAAAATCATTAACACACTTAAACGCTTGACAAATGCTTCATGATCGAGGGAATCAATATAGTTTGTTCGATGGAGCACTTCGAATTTATCCTAGATGTTCTTCATATTTGTGGAGCATGACACTCTCAAAATCTATAAATATATCTCATCTTCTCACATGAGAGAGGATTTGGACTTTTGGAGGCTTAGACATTGGGCTAGAGGCTTGAAGCATCCCAGAGCTCCACCTAAGCACAATCGTCGGCGAACCAACACTAGTGGATCATTTCAACTGGTCAATGCTCAGTAGTTTTTCACCTTTCTTAAGGTTTTTCACATACGTCCATTTCAACTGGATCATTTCAACTTGGACACTTGTTCCGCCACTGGATTCCTCTGTTTTGGGTTGTAAATGGACGTATAGGACCAAGCACCATGCTGACGGTTCTATAGCCAAGTACAAAGCTCGCTTAGTTGCTTTAGGTAATAATCAAGAATTTGGCACAGACTACACTGAAACGTTTAGTCCCGTTGCCAAATTACCCACTATCCGTATATTTCTTGCCATTGTTATGCACTATGATTGGCAGGTACAGCAGCTAGACGCCGCCAACGCATTCTTGCACGGCCAACTTCAAGAAATCGTTCAGATGAAGCAACCTCGTGGCTTCGAAGATCCAACACATCCAGACTACGTATGTCGGCTACATAAAACTTTGTACGGTCTCAAACAAGCTCCGCGCCAATGGTATAACACTTTCACTGAACAACTTCTTTCTCTTGGCTTTAATAACAGTAAATCTGATCCCTCCTTGTTTATACTCAATCAATCAAATTCTCAAATATTTTTACTCGTTTACGTCGATGATATTTTAATTACCGGTAATAACCCTTCTCTTATCTCTGAGATTATAACTCAACTCAGCGCACGTTTTACTCTCAAACATCTTGAGAGGTGCACAATTTCTTGGCTATACAGATCACTCGACAACATCAACAATTCTTCCTATCTCAAAAACAGTACACCTTATCAATCCTTCACCAAGCTCAGCTCCAGCAGTGCAATCCAATCGCTAATCCTTCTTGCACCAAGCTCCCTACAGAATTCCAGCAAGACGTCATGCTCTCGGATCCCACGCTGTACAGGAAGATCACAGGATCTCTACAATATTTAATAATTACTCGTCCCGATATCGCCTACACAGTCAATACATTATCCCAACACATGCAAAACCCATTACCACAACATACTTTTCTTCTCAAACGGCTTCTTCGCTACATCAAAGGTACGTTAGAATTTGGGTTACCTATCTCCAAATCTAAACTCCAACTTTCTTCCTTTTCAGACGCTGATTGGGCTGGAGATCCAACGATCCGCAAGTCTACCTCCGGAATCTGTTCCTTTCTCGGCAATAACCTCATCTCGTGGACTATCAAGAAGCAACACACAGTCGCGCGCTCATCCACCGAGTCGGAATATAGAGCCCTTGCCGCTCTCACGGCCGACGTTATCTGGCTTCGCAAACTCCTAGATGAATTCGGCATAACACAGACTAGTCCAACCGATATATTCTGCGATAACATGTCGGCGATCGCACTCGCCAACAATCCAGTGTTCCATGCCATGACCAAACATATCGAGATTGATCAGAAGTTCATCCGGGATCACATTCTTCACAACAACATTCAGATCTTGCCTATCAATACCATCGACCAAACGGCCGACATCTTCACCAAATCCTTATCTACCTCGCGATTTCAAGCTCTTCGGACCAAACTAACGGTTATTCATAATCCATTAGTTTGCGGGGGAATATTAGGAAATAAACCAAATGTAATTAAATAATATGTAATAATGAGCTGGCATTACATGATTGGCTAGCTAGTAGTCTTCTCTTCTCTTAATTGCTTATATATAGGCTGTACCTTACCCGTATTGGAGATATGAAATACATCATTATTTTCCTCTATCTCTTTCTCTGCTTTGCTCCAAGAACCGAAAGGTTCAAGCGCAAGAACCCAAAGGTTCTACAGATTCTACAATTCACGGGTAAATTTAGATTGCTCCATCAGATGACCTATATTGATCCCCTCGATCATGGACGTCGTTTTGTATTTAAATGCATTAATGATGTCAGAATTAAGTGATCTTGGATTGTTGGATTTGTCTCGTCGAGCCGCTCAATTCGATTATAAACATGTTATATTTGGATATAATTTGATCATCCAATTAATACATTGGAGCTTCCAAATATGCTTTAAGCTAACTAAACAAAAATTTCAAAGATAAATTAACTGCTCATAATATTTTCTACAAACATATGCCAAGTTAGAAATATATTGCCATCTAATTTTGTGGAAAAAAAAATTTCATCTAAAATTTTACATATACAATTAATATGAAATAGTAGTTTGTAATATTTTTTGTCTCACACAAATGATTTTTATATGAATAAAAAAATAATTTTGATGAGAAATTTGTGAGAAGAAAAATAATTGCTAACTCACTATCTTTGCATTTTTTTTTTTTTTTTTTTTTTGAGTTTAAAGAAGATAGATCTAAGTTGCTTATTCATATATTTTGCAATAGGTAACAGTAGTTTTGGTGAGGAGAATATGAGAGCAAAAGGATAAAGTTGAACAGAAAAATAAAAAATTAATTGTTAGGATCATCTACCTGAAGTCCTCTCTCATATAAGAGAAATTATTACGTGTAATTACTGGATTGTTCAGAGGTGAATCAGAATGTGTCACATCATCGAATACACAGCAATACACAGTCGCGAGACACAGCAAAATGGTGACTGCACGTAAATTTCTCCTCATATAGATGTTTAACATTTATGTCTCTACTCGGCATGTACTATGAAAAATTTATGTTGCAAATGGGAGCATAACTTTAAGGGTTGGTTTGGGACCGCTTTCGCATTATTTGTGTAAAGTTATTGTAGATTTTTTTTTTTTTTTTTTTAAGTTATTGTAGTAAGCAACTTGTAAGTACACAAAATTTTGAAAGTTTGTGAAAAAAATAGTGACTAATTGTATAAATTATGATTACGATCTGAAAATATTGCATACTTATAGTTGAATAGAGCAAGACGTGACAAATCCAACGAGCCAAGAATCTATTAATTCTAAAATCATTAACGCACTTAAACGCTTGACAAATGCTTCATGATCGAGGGAATCAATATAGTTTGTTCGATGGAGCACTTCGAATTTAACCTATATCTTCTTCATATCATATTTGTGGAGCATGACACTCTCAAAATCTATAAATATATCTCATCTTCTCACATGAGAGAGGATTTGAACTTTTGGAGGCTTAGACATTGTGCTAGAGGCTTGAAGCATCCTAGAGCTCCACCTAAGCACAATCGTCGGCGAACCAACACTAGTAGAATCATTTCAACCGGACAATGCTCAGTAGTTTTCCACCTTTCTTAAGGTTTTTCACATAAAAATTTTGATATCTCTTATGAATTTTTCACCCTAAATAAATAATAAAAAAATACAAATGATTCCTTATTATTTCCAACAACCTGTGATGCAGCCTTAATTCGTTCCCACGTGGTGGTTCTTTCTTACCTGTATGCATCATTAATGAGCAATAAATTATAAAATAATGAGCCACCAATAATTTCACGCTTCATAACTTCCTAAAATTTGTGCCGCTTTGATTGTCCGTTGAAAGTTTTGGCTGTTAATTAAAGTATTTTTGGGATAATTTTTTTATTATTTTTAAAAATAATTTTTTAATATAAAACATTTTTAAATAAAAAATTTATAATGAATTTATGTTAAGACCTAAATGTTCCCAAAAGGAATTTTTATTGCGTCCTCCCACCTGACGTAGAGATACGTCCTCCCAAAGCTAAAATCGCGCTAAAAAATGAGAAATACAGAGCAAATACCGAGCAATACCAAACAATAACGAGGAATATCATCATCTGAAGACCAATACCGAGTTACTTGCTCGGTATTGCTCGGTATAGCTCGGTATAACTCGGTATTGTTCTTCACATGATGATATTCCTCGTTATTATTAAATAATACCTAGCAATATCGAGCAAAAACTGAATTTTTTGGCGGTGGGAGGACGTATCTCTACGTCTGGTGGGAGGACGCAATAAAAATTCCCCCAAAAGCCACAAAAAAAATAAAAATAAAAATAAAAATTGTGCCACCCTAAGCAGATAAACGGATAAGGGCGGTGGCGTTTGTTGTCGTAAATTGCTTTTTATAATCTTTATTTTTACCGCTAATGGCAACAAATGAATCATTATATTAACGCTGAATCTTATTTTTTAATGGAGTTCAACAGGAAACGTAAACTCCAAAATACATTAAGGTGGATGTGATCACCGTCTAAGGCAACCTAACCTGCATTAAAATAATATTATTAGCAAATTATATGTTTAACTAACAATGCATTTTAATTTGATTTCTAAATTTTGAAATATTAATATTTAATTATTAAAATACTCATAAATATGATTGATTGATGTGTCACTAAATATTATCTTAAACTATCACGAATCTTGAGACATATCTGAGTTATAAACTTTCTACTCATAAATTTTAATATCAACAAACTTATAATCAAATTGAACATCTCAATGAGACGAATCCAGCTACACCAAAATTAGTTCAAGTCAAACTCAAATGGGCCAAAATCAAGGGACCAAAACATAATTGAAAGATTCAAATCATGCATTATATAACTGACAGATCACCAAATATGGTCTAATACCACTAGATAATCAACAGAACATTTGTCGGCCGTCATCGAATCACCGCTACACTTTCACCCGATTGTCGACGCCCCGCCGGACATCCACCCGGCCTCCAACCTCCGTCGGACTTCCACTCGACTTTTGTTGGGCAACCGATCGTCGACCGCCGTTGGACTTCCACCTGACTGTCGTCGGACCACCGCCTGGCCGTCGATCGCCGCCCAGGTGTCGACCACCGTTGGACTTTCGCCTAACCATCATTGGACCCTGCTAATCGCCGTCAGACTTCCACCCAATCGCCGACTGCCGCTGGACTTTCGCTCGACTATCGTCATATAACACTTACAGGTTCAACATCTGGATTGACATATTTTGACCCGATTGGAAAAATCCATAAGAAGAGGAATTGGGAAGGATGAAGAGGATTTTTTTAGCTGCTTCGGGTCATTTTCAGTCGTCAGCACAATTCAAAAATTTGTTCGGATCAAGGTAAGTAAGATTACGCATATATCAATTTTAAAAAATATGTAATTTTATAAACTTTTTCGAATAAAATTTTATTTTCGTTGGCAGAAAATACGGATAAATTTGTATTCATAAAACTTTCACCGCATACTTTTTATATGTTATAGAGATTGAGATTACGAACGTTTTGAGTGTATTTAGAAAATTTTACAAGTGTATGGGAATTTATGTGGTTTTTATTGAATAGAATATTATTTTGACGTTGAAAAATAGTGTTATAGTATGATAAAAGTGTTAAAATATTATTTTACACAATCCCTAATAATTTAATTATTTTTTAAAAATGTGCATTTTTGCATGTTAGGGTTTTCTGTTGTCTATGTGCAATTCTAACACATGCTCAATTACATTTTAATTGTTATAATATGATAAAAAATGTGCATATATGATTAAATAATATCTTTTATGAGTCATAAGTGACCAAAATACTTTGAGATTTTTTTTTTGTGTGTCAAGGAATATTTTGGCGTCTATAAGACATGTTATGATGGCTACAAGTCATTTTCTAGTGTCTATGGGCACAAAAATAAGTCATAAGGGGCCAAAATATTTTGAAATTTTGTCTAAGTCTGAGAAATGTGATATAAACTACTTTATAATATGAATTACAATTTATTCATCTGCTTAGTATTATTTTTTAATAATTGCATAACTACTATATTCATATTATATTTCTTAGTGCATTAATTTATTAGATTCCATTTAATCACTTTTAAATATTCAGCAAAATATTTAATAAAGAATTTTAAAAATTTAGATCAAATTGTGTGGCCTACTGAGCTGTTGTAGCTCATTGTGGTTTTGCTTATGGTTTTTATGGGAAGGGGAAGGATAATGTTGGTTAGCAATTCAATATCACATTATAGGTGTTTTTCTATTTTAATTTTTTTACAATCATGGTTAATTTATTATTCAGTTCTATAATTGATGTATGTACCCATGTACTGTAGTGTAGTTACATTTTGATGAATTAAAAAAAAAATCTTATGGATGAATTTATTTTCAATATGTGGATGTTTATTAGCTTTGTAGTTTGTAGTTTATTTAAAATGATTGTAAGAGAATCAAAAACATTCTGAAACAATATATTGGGATTTGTTTGTTACAACTCAACGCAATATGACCTATCCTAGTTGGGTTGGGTTGTGACAAACTTTTGTGGTATTAGAGCATTAATTTTGAAACGAATCGTAAGATAGAGCTATAGTGATATGTAAGTCTAATGGGGTAGTTTTGTGTTTTTCTAGGTGTTCATTGTTATTTGTTTCATGAATATGTATGCTCAGTTGTATATTCTGTAAGTTTATGGATGTGTTAGAGTCAGAAATGACAAATTAGCAATGTGGCTGTCAGGCGGCTTCTATATATAGTACAGCTCTAACAGTGGGTTCTGATACAGTTTTGTAATTTGCTAGCCTGATAGCCTAGATGATGGGTGTGGTACAGAGAAAAGTTCCTGCTGTAAGATAAGATGAGGTATATATATATATATATATATATATATATATATATATATATATATATATATATATATATATATATATATATATATATATATATATATATGGGGGGGGGGGGGGGGGGGATTGAAGCCTCCATAATTTGATGGCACTATTGAGCCTAGAGTAGCAAAGGTCTGATAAGGTTACAGAAATCATTTGATAGTATACATTGACCTCCTGAGAGGAAGGTACCGTTAGCAGTCTTTCTTTTAGATTGAGTGCTGGTGGATGAGTCAGCATGAGGAGAATTTTTTGGGGAGATTGAATTATTTGATTAGCTGGGAGGAGTTCTCAAATGTATTTAGATCTTGGTTTGTACTACCTTTTACAAGATAGAAGATGTATGAGATCTTGATCCTACATGAATCTCAAGGCATATTCAAGTTAGAAACTTCTAAAATTAATTGTTGGACCATTCAAACTCCATTTTTAGAAAACTTAAAACAAATTAAACATCTAGAGGAGATGAACCCAACGACACAAAAATTGATCCAATCCGAGCACAAATGGGCCAAAATCTAGGGATCGAAACATATTTGGAAGCTTCAAAACCTTAACTGGATGACTAGATGATATCCAAATATGGCATGCTTATAGTCGTATCAAGTGACTCGACGAGACAAATCCAACGAGCCTAAGATAGCTAAATTATGACCTCATTAAGGCATTAAATACAAAGAGACAAATCCAAAACCTCCCCCCAAGGAAGGGCCTCATTTGTAATCAAGAATAAACACTAGTGGATGCATGTTAATAAATCCAACTTATAGTTTTCTTAATCAAGTCATTCATTCTTATCAAAGTACTTGGTTAGTTTTGTAAATCCCTCCTCCTTTCATAAGAGGGTGTATTTTCCTCTCTTATGCTTGGTGCCCCGTGATTTTTCATCTTTCAGGGATTTTCACGTAAAAATTAAGCTGTCTCTCATGAATCTTGCACTCATCTCTCTTATCTTTCTATGTGTCGGATCTTCATTCAAAAGCTAGCATGCTAAGCTCGTTATCTCTCTACCGCCTTAAATGTTCTACAACACAATAATAATTATTTTTCTTGTTTAATTTAAACATTTAAATATTAAGTTCCATAAATAAAAAAATGATGAAAAATATATCATATACGACATGAAACATCAGCCTTACGATGGATTGATTATGAGAGTAGATGTATTAGTAGGGGTGATAATATTTCTCCTGAACTAAAACTCGACCCTAAAAATTCTGGGTTCAGATCAACCTGTTTACAAAACCCTATCGCGTCTACTTGCCAACTGCTCACGTCGCGAGCCTAGTAGCCTACCCCGTACATGTTTGTCTGCACAGCTTAGCGCACTGGCTGTCCCTCATCTGAGGATCGCCGTTGAGCACTGGCAGCGAATAGCGAGCGACAAGCCAACTCGTGTTCACCATCCGTCAACTGCTCATGAGCCTATCGCGTTCATCCTCACAACACAGTGCATACGTTCACACTCCACACTGGCACGATGACACTGCTTCGTTAGGCGCTAATTGCCAATAGTTTGAGTCAGCACCGAGCCTTTTCCACACCCCACACACACGCAGGCTTGCTCCCCCACACACGCACAAACACTGGGTTTGCGGATTGGGTCGGGTCAACCTGGTAACCAGCACAGGTCGAGCTCATGTTGGAATTCATATCATGTTTGCAAAATCGAGTGGGGTTAAGGTCAACCTGTTTGGACCTAGGTCAATTCATATTGGACCCAAACTTGAGCCATTAACCCGTTTTAACACCCCTATGTATTAAATCCAGTCTACGTTAAGAATGGTAGACATAGTCTTGAAAAAACTTGATTAAAAAGTATTAGAAATTATATTTTTCATTACATTTAAGTTAGAATTTAATGCTTAATAGGATACAATAGAGAAAAAAGATTCATGTAGTCGATTCCACATAAATGAATTGATGAAAATATATCACAACATCTTGAAACATTATTTTGAACATAGTAAAAGAATAAAGATATATTTATTTTAGTTTTTAGAAGATAAGAATTGAAAGATTTAAAATATTCTAATATTATATATAACCTAAAATAATTAAGTTAATTTTAGCAATTAATTAAGGTGACATGCCCTAAATTATTTGTATTTCTTATAATAACATGAAATGTTACATTTTAAGTGCTAATTTATTGTAAGATGAGAGATGAAAAGAGAAATAATTTTAAGCAATAATTTTATACAATTTTATTAAGGAAAAATAATTAGTTCTATAAAAAAATAGAAAAAGTAAATTTAGGAGGAGGATAAGACTAGGAAGAGATTTGTAAGGGAGATTTGGCTTGAATATCTTCAACATAAGATAAGAGATATCTTTGATTTAACACAATAGCAATTCCTTTTTCTTCTATTGCATGTGTTTCATGATTGGAATAGTGCCAAATAACATGAATATGCTTTATAAATAATGGAATCATAATACTTCATTTTAAAAACCTAAAATATTTCCATCATGTCTTTGATGTGTAATACACATAAAAAATTGCATGAATATGTGAACCCTTCATAAAAAACATAATTCATTACATCATGTGATAAGCATGATATCATGAATATGACAATTATGATATTAAATTATTTTAGATATTTTGCTTATATGAATATGGTTAAATGATAAAACATATTGAATATAAATATATAACTTTGCATGATGTTACTCTATGGGCATGTTACATCATATATGATGCTCATGAAATTATATGGATATGGGATGCACAAGTGATGTCCTTTTTCAATACATATCAATGAGTCCAAATAAATTTGTATGCAGTGTCTCTAACAGTCTAAAGATCACGAACTTTAATTAAATTCACGTGCTACTAAAATTCCATAAAATATAGCAGTCGATAAATATAATCTCAGGCTTCATTTGGCATAGATTTCTTGTTGTTTTCTAAAACAAGACTTTCAGTGAAAATTTTCTTGAAAGTAGCAAAAAAAAAAAAGATTAAAAAACTATCCCAAACGAAGCCTTAGTGTTATATCTAAATCACCTTAAAACTACTGCAAATAACTTGAAAAGTTCCATAAAGGATATTAAGTTTTGTACATAGGGAAGGAGCCAAGCCTGCAAAATTCATTGAAAATGAGATCCTCACATGTACAAAAAATAATAATAATTAAAATAAAAGCAAAATAATTCACTGAGGACAATCTCATCAATCAAAAGCTAGAACAATTTTTTTTTTTTTTTTTTTGAGACATTTAGGCCAATTAAGGCAAACTCACACGCACATTACATACGCAAGACTTAAATTCAAGTCCTCTTGATTGGTAGCCACTCCCGACCAACAGATCAAGGTGAGCTGCCTAAAGCCAGAACATTCACACTACATTTGAAACAACAGGTGATAAATATACCAATAATTGTAGGAGTGCATATCTATTTCAGATAGCTGAGATTCAATACATTTTGATATTACAAATCTACTTTAGTGTTGAATCATCCAATAGATCAAATACACATCAAGAAGCTCCAAGCTTCAACACACCAAGGCTTTCAAGCAGCCTCAAGCAAAGAAAACAGGAGTAAATAGTCAGTAATCCAACCCCCAAATTCCTATCCAGCTTCATCCCTTTCCTTGGTAAAATAGCCAGAGCCCACAACAGTCCCCCAATAAGAAATCCAATAATCACAAACTGAGAAGGATCCTCAGGAATCACAAACGCTTCAGGATAAGAAGCCCAAGAAGAAAAGACAAGTGACATCCCCAACCCAACCAAAATATTAAAAATTGGACCAGCGTAGCAACCAGAAATTGCAATCTGAGCTCCATCCTCTCCTCCATTAATGGCCATGGTCACATTGGCAATGAGATCACCAAGAGAATTCCCCCAAGCCAAAACTGTGACTCCTAGAACAGAAGGACTTACCCCAATTATATGCCCAAAGGAGACCAGAAGAGAAACAAGCTCCCCTGCTACCATGTAGCTCCACACAACACTCATCAGAAAGCCACCTGCAAGCCATGGAAGTAAGAGCTTCGGGGGATGAGATCTTTCAGTTCCTTCCAAGGCAGCAAATCCTAGAATCATTCCTAATAAAGCAGCAAAGAGTAAGATTGTGATGCTTTGTTCTGAAGATATACACCCTGTTTGAGAATTCCATAACGTTGCAAGAAGAATTGGTGATAGTGTCACAGAAGCCACAGCAAATGGTTTAGACCATCTCTCGTCTGTCACAATCGGGATTGTTAATCTTCTTGGGAGAAAGAGCGGAAGCTCTATCAAGAAAAGGAACCAGCTTGAGGCTGTCTTAAGATTTAAAAAGCTCAGCTTTGCTTCAATTTCTTTGTTTTCAAGAGGTTCTTCAACGAACTGAAGCTGTTCCACCTCAATAGACTCTAACAATGGCAATCCAAGCTCATCCTTACAACAATGGGAAGTGGATACGATGATAACATAGAGAATGTACAAAGAAATGAAGAAGATTGACCCCAATATGTGAATTCGGCCAACGACTAGTATCAGGAGAAGGAAAGAGAGGCTGACAAGCAGGTAACACAGGTCTCTGATAAAGCTGAAACCATCGACGGCGACAACATGGCGCCTCGAGCTGCCGCCGATACAGATGCTGATAACACCGACGACGGCACTAGATACAAAGAAGCCACCGCCGAGAACACTGCTAAGGCCAACTTCGCCGACACGGCCACCACCGGCGAAGGATACTATGCTCGAGAAGACATCTGGTGCGCCGTTGCCGAGGGAGAGGAGGGTGACACCAGCGATGGTGGGGGAGATATTCAGCATACGGGAGAGGCCCTCAAGGGAGGGGCAGAAGTATTGGGAAGCAGTGTTGCCAAGCAAGTAGAAAAGAACCAGAAGCCAGAGGAAAAGGATGATGTAGCCAAGAAGAGGAGAATTGCCGAAGACACAGTAGAATAGCTGGAGGTAATCAAAGTAGCCGCGAGTACCGCAGTCGTCATTGATTTTGAGGTAGGAACACTTGCTTTCGCTATCTTCTAAAGCTTCTATTGCTCTGCAATCGTTAGGGGAAGAGCGCTTGAGTATGAAGGAGAGAGAGATGGATTGGGTTGAAGAGGAGAGGATGGAGGAGAAGAGGAAGAAGAAGATTACGAGAATGAAAGAGAGGTTAATGAAGATGTGATAGGATTTACAGAGGGATGCAAGAGCCATGCGCCTGAAAAGGATTTCAGAAAATATTGTATAGCGGAGATTTAATGAAAGAAGAGGTTTTGTGGAAAAGAACAGAACTTGATCACATGTTTTTGAAGAAAGAGATGAAAGGCGACTCCTTTGAGCTTCATCTGCGTCTCCTTTCGATCTCTGCAACTTTGTCGCTGTGTCTCTCTGTAGTTCTTCTGCGAGCTTTTAGGACAGGAGAGGAAGACGAAGTAAAGCTAACGATAAAAGGAGTAGCGAAAGGGGCTCCCGTTCTCCGGTTACCAGACGGTTGTGAAGGTAAGTCATTAAATAGCCAAGTGTAACCTTAAATTCACGGTAAATTTATAATCTTTAAAACAATTATAAGAAATTCATCATAGAAATTATTAAAAAAAAAAAATTTTGATGCAAAATTTTAAATTTTCGTGTAAAGTTGAAAATTTTTGAGAGCGACAAAGGAGGACGATAAAGCGTGGCATTTGTAACTGTCGGCTGCCGTGGTGGCAAAACCGCTGGAAGTGGGGTTTTTATTTTTATTGTTGTGACAATTGGCGGATGGTGAAAGGTAGAAGTCAAATAAAATAAAATTTGACAGTATAATAGCAAATATAAATAAGAATATTATAGCTGCATAATTATTTATTCTGGATAAAGAAGATAGATTCTTAAAACATCATTAAAATTGATGGCTTATTCATTATAAAATTTTTCAAGATAATTTTATTATAAATGAATGTATTGGAGTTGGATATATTTTTATTGTAGAAAATGAATTTCATGGTGGGTGTTAGAAGAGTCTTAAGATATCGGGTTTATTGTACAAAGTGATAGCTTAATAGATGGGGATATTATTAGTAGAATTCAAGTTGTATGGTTGAAGTGGAGGAATGCATTGAGCCTGTTATGTGATAGAAAATTACCTTTCAAACTTAAGAGAATATCCTATAAGATGGTGGTGAGACCTACAATGCTTTATGATACAAAATGCTGGTCATTAAAAGAGAAGCATACAATTAAGTTAAATGTCACAGAGATGATAATACTCAGGTGGATGATTGGCTTTAATCTTAGAGACAAAATCTAAAATGAGCATATACATGAGAAGGTTGGAGTAACTCCAGTGGTAGATAATATTAGAAAAAGCTGTCTTAGATGGCTTAGTCACATAAAATGTCAACCTTCTAATATCCGGTTACGAGATTAGATGTATTAGAGTTGACCTATATTAAGAGAGTTAGAGATAGACCTAAAAATATTTGGTTATAAAATATTAAAAATAATATTTTTTTTATTAGATTTGAATGAGAATTTGATTCTTAACAAGATACAATGAAAAAAAAATGATTCGAGTAGCCAATCCCACATAGTGAGTTAAATGTTTGATGTTGTTGTTGTATTTTATTTAATATGATTTAATAAAAAAATATTTTATTAAATGATTCCATCCAACAATTTATCAAATAAAATTCATACTTTATTCTTTTTTTTTTAATGATCTTTTTTAACATCTCCAACTCTAACTCCCTTCTTATATCCTTAACGCCTATGCCTTGACTGGCATCTACACCAACACAGAGAGCAATACAAAGTCTCAAATGACTTTCTTCAGTGTATGATATTCTCTCAATTTAAGGGGAGGGCATTGCCTGAAATGATCGACTGAACTACATTCATCTAATTAAGTATAGATCTATCAATTACTGTTTACTAAAGATAAGTAATTACTTTAATTTTATTTAAATAATTTTACCATGTGTTAATTTCTCTCCATTGTAGAGTTTGAATAATAATAAAATAAATATTTTGATTTATTTCAAAATAAAGCTTCCTCCCAACTTTCATTATTTAATTACTTTGGGCTATAAACTCTCTTTTGTTGATGATAATCTTCTTGTTGATAAGACTAAAGAGCGAGTTGAATGTAAACTTGAATTATGAAGGTCAACCTTAGAGTCTAAATGTTTTCATTTGAATAGATCTAAAACCGAATATATTGAGTGTAATTTTAATAGTAATAGATCTAATGGGCGGTTTGTGACTTTGGGCGATCGCCTTAAATAAGAGTACACATTTTAGATATCTTGGATGTATTGTTCAGAGTGATGGTGAAATAGATATGGATATTATTAGTAGAATTCAAGTTGGATGGATGAAGTGGAGGAATGCATCGGTCTTGTTTTTTTTTTTTTTTTTTTTTTTTTTTTAATGCATCGGATTTGTTGTGTGATAGAAAAGAACCACTCAAACTTAAGGAAAAATTCTATAAGATGATGGTTAGACCTACAATGCTTTATGGCGCATAATAGGGGTGCCAATTCGGGTCGGCAGGTCGGGTTCGGGTCGAACCCGAAATTGACCCGGCACTGTTCGGATCAACCCGAACCCGACCCGGTTTTAAAAACGGGTCAGGTTTCCGAACCCGAACCCGACCCGACCCGACACGAATGACCCGAAGTTGACCTAAAATTGCTAATTTTCGGGTCAAATCGGGTCAATATTCAATTTTCGGGTCAAAATCGGGTCAAAAACGGGTCAATCTTTGGTTTTCGGGTCAAATATGAGTTTTCGTGTCACGTTCGGGTCAATTTCGGGTTGATTTCGGGTCAATTTCAGGTTACTGGGTCAACCCGACCCTATTTTTAAAACGGGTTGATTTGTTCAACCCGAACACGACCCGTTTTAGGTTCGGGTTGACCCGAACCTGGATTTTTTCGGGTCGGGTTCGGGTCGTGTCAAAAACTGACATCCCTAGCACATAATGTTGTCCATTAAAAGAGAAGCATAATATTAAATTCAGTACTACAGAGATGAGGATGCTTAGGTGAATGAATGACTTTTCTATCACATTAAAAGGAAGCATAATCTTAGAGACAGGATATGAAATGAGCATATACGTGAAAAGATTGGAGTAGCACTAACAACAGATAAGATTAGAGAGACTCGCCTTAGATAGTTTGGTCACATAAAACGGTGGCCTTCTGATGACCCGGTTAGGAGAGTAGATGTATTAGATTTAACCTATGTTAAGAAAGATATGAATATACCTAAAAAAACTTGGTTATAAAATATTAGAAATGACCTTTCTTCATTAAATCTGAATGAGAATTTAACTCTTAACCAGACACAATGAAAAAAAAAATTGATTCATGTAGCCGACCCCACATAATGCGATAAAGGCTTGATGTTGTTGCTCGGCTATAAACTCTCTCTAATTTCCCACATATTTGGAGTTTGTAAAGCTACAAGAATTTAGGAAAGGTGAAAGAAGAACATGAGGAGAATAGCTTTATTTATGTAGCTCATCTTAGTTTATAAGTCTATTGGTTGTAAGTTTAAGCTTTCAACTAAAGATCATAATGCTTATCTAACATCATATATTCACAAGAACAATAGGCCATGCCATGTTATGTTTCCTCTGAGGGAAGGACACCCATACAAGCTTCTTTTCCACAAAAGCAAGGCAGGCCATTTGGCCTGAGGTGAGTATCTCCATAGCTAAAGGTGAGCTCCTCACCTTCTGAAATATCTAAAGCAGCAAAGAAACAAAGCCTAGGAAGAAATGAACCAGAATTCCTCACCAGCACGACCATCAGATTGCCACCGTCACACGAGTGATTGATGAACCGTGCCACATTTCCAATCTTGGTTGCATCAATGTTGACCCTCAGGCAAGCTTTACCAGACGGAAGATGTTCTCTCACAACAAGAAGTGCAGGTGAAAGCTTGTTAGTGGATGCAAGCTCATCGTATGTCTGTAACCGCCTTCTCGCCTCTTCTGTTGTCACAAATTCGCCTGCGCAGAGGGAAACATTCATATAAGTTAACTAGAAACTTTCCATGAGATCTGCATAAGGATTATGCTTTGCTGCAGCATTCTTAATCATATATGCTCTTTTGAAGCTGCTAATGCATGGAAGCTTCTCTAAGATTTCGTTTGGGACGGCTTTGTTACTGTTTCTTAAAGCATATTTTTTGTAACAAAATTAAAAATTTTGTATTAAAAAGCTGCTTTAAAAAGCAATAAGAAAGCTGCTCCAAACGAAGCCTAAGTTGACACTATTTAGGCTTCATTTGGGGCAGCTTTCTTACTGCTTCTTGAAGCAGCTTTTTAGTATAAAAGTTAAAATTTTTGTACTAGAAACCTGCTTCAAAAAACAGTAAAAAAACCGTCCCAAATAAAGTCTTAGTGTGGATTACGAGTACTAAATTGCTGATGGAATGCTTTCTATCAATGTTTCACCAGCATGAAGAATGTTAATGCCAACTTCTGGTATGAAAATCTTTCTTATATGATTGCATAAAATCTCAATAGGGATATATGCCAAAAAAGAGTAATACATTATACATCTAGGTGATTTTGCAACAAAAAAATACTTACAATGGAAATAAAAGTCTTCAAATTATTAGTCATAAAAAATGACCAAAAGTAACCCAGGAGCCACATGCTTCTTTTTATTTTTTTTTGGAATGATGAATGTCAAGGCACAAATTTGAAATAGATGAAATTCCAACTGAGGACATTACGAATCACTTTTAAGTTCGTTACCAGCTAAACTAGCTAACACTAAAAAAAAGAAAGCCATATCTTATCAGACAAATAAAACAATAATCACTTCCAAGTTCTTTACCGACTAGACTGTTGACAATTAAAACAAAGACCACATTGGACAAGGATAAATAAAACAAAAATCATGACAACATTCGCATCACATACATAAAATTAGATATCCAGGGGAACTGGTTGCTATTAAGATGTTATTTGGCACATCAAAGAACAAAAGAGAACATTTCAGACTTCAGTGAACAATCAAACGTAACGCCAGCAACAGCTAATAAGCTAAGGCATTGTTTATGCATAATGGTTAGCAAATAATTCATTTAGTTTTTAATGATTGATAGACGCAATAAAAAAATAACCAAAAACATTGTGTATGACAAGACCCGCCAATTATCTCTCAACAAGGTCAATACCTTGAGAGATCAGTGATCATCCTTCTATGGAAGAGAGCACAAAAAGCCTGATCAAGGATTAATTATTCTGTGCAGACGCCGAACACTGTCCGGGGACCAACCAAAATACGCCACATCATCCCTTTATTCGGTACCGCGGCTCGGTACTGCTCGGTACCGCGGCATGGTGCCGCTGACAGGATTCTGGTTAGTCTCTGGACGGCGTTTTGCGTCCGGTCTCCACACAGAATAATTTATCGTGATCAAGACATCTCTAAACATTGTCATTATCATATCATTCATCATCCTTCCCCCAACTGTTGGATTCAGCAGTATAATTCTTATTCCTTGTTCCTTCCCGCTAAATGTTTCATGTGGTGTTATCCCTAATTTATGTAAATTTTTGTGCATACTTTTAGTCTCCTTGATTTGCTCAAACAATCTTCATACCCAACTTCTACTCGCTTACATGTGCCCAAACCACTTGAATCTAAAACTTCAACACCATCCATTCTAGTTGATACTCCCATATGCTACCTAACAGAACAGGTTATGTTTTCTAGCTTTATCAAAAACCAACCTAGCATTAGCCGGTCTTACCTCCAATTCGTAAATATTTCAAGTATTCTCAACATTATCTTATTAAATATTATTCTGGAGGCAACTTATCATTTAGTCAAAAAATGGTTAAACACGAAAAAGGTATATAAGATATAGAAAGAAAAAGAGAAGAAAACGGGATAAGAATTATAGAAGGGCGAGGGCGAAAAAGAAAAGAGAGAGAGAGAACAGTTTTAAGGATGATAATACCTGCTTCAATATTCAATAATAAGTTGATTTGCAATTCAAGCTTAGAACACTTATATATGCTAAACTAATTTGGTAAGATGCCATATGTTCTTATTACATGATTAAAATATGTGAAAACAAAACAAACACAGAGAAAAATTCCTAACAACTATAATTATCATGCAACATTCACATAGATTGATATAAACTCTTCCCTGAAAAGTTGAAAATTTCCAGCTTTCCACGGCGGTGGTGGAGGCAAAATTAGCTCGTACATAGATCAATAATTAGGGGAAGAAAATGCAAGTAGCTTTCAAAGAATGTGACAGACATTAGGAGATTTTTGTAGCAGCCGTAATAAACATTCCATCATGATAGTAAAAACAGACAATTCAATCCAAATTGTAATAGGTGGTAGTGGTTGTAGCACGAAATTAATGGTAAATTGAGTAAAGATAAGAATCAAAATGTTAGAAAATAAGTTATGAAAGAGTAAATAACTGGGAAAATCCTTTATCTAGAATCAGGATATAATTTCAAGATAGTTAGCCTATGATGGTAGAGAGAGGAGGAAACTAATATCAAGGATTTGATACAAAATAAAAACTAAAATTGGCAATTATGGATACTCCTTTGGTGAAATTTGATGTGGCCCCAAAAGGCTAATGATCTCAGCATACTCAAAGTCACTCATAAACACAATATCAATTACTAAAAGAGGTGAAATCTTAAAATCTAGTATGATCACAACCACTAGATCAATTTCAAATTGATCCTCAACAACATCATCTATTGCTTCTACGATTTGATCGAAGGAGAATGAATGAGTATAATACTTATTGATAAATTGAGATTGGCAATCATCGTAGCCATTATTAATAGAGGAAAATATACAATTAAGAGCTTGAGGTGAGTATCCTTGTCAACTATGTCTACTATATGATAGACTAAGCAGATATGCAATGCCGATAGACATATTAATCATTGAGGTGCGAGTGAATAGTCATAATATTAGTGCAATGTTGCAATAATCTATATCTATTTTACTAATACGCTACTCAGTCAAATCTCAATATAATACTTAAACCTTGGATAAGAGCTATGCCTAGACCTAAACCTCAGTTCATCAACAAGGGCTGGCTTTGGGCAGAAATTTTGTCTTAAAAGCTGAACAATTGGATTTGAGTTCAGTTTTTGGCTCAAAAGTTTCTGAAGTTAGTTTCCCTTAACCAAGCCTGAATGTAGTTATATGTCATATTTGGCCTTTCAAAATTCAAATTAAATAGACTTGACAAAATATATAAAGATTGCTTTTGCAATTAAAGGGAATTCAAGAATGGTTCTTTAAAACATATTCCCTTTGGATTAACACCAACAAGTTAGGTGCAACTCTTTGTAAGAGTTATTAACAAGGATTCAATGACAATAAATATAAAGAATTTGATGATAAGCTGATAAATTCATATTTTCCAAGTGGCCCACTGATCAAAATCTCTAAATGATTTGTTCTTAAATATCATATTAAGAAGTTGAGATTTTTATAGCATTACAAATTTATTGTTAAGAAAACATTTGAAGGTAACTTCAATGTAGTTGACTAACTCCTCGAGTATAAAACATTTATAAAAAATTAAAATAAAATCTTTCAATCATGTTTGGAATCACTTCACTTTTTTTTAATGCTATGTTGTTAAGAAAAATGTTTTAAATAAAAAAGAAAAATGTCTTTATTGTTCTAAAGAGGAAAAAGACCTAAAATATATAGTTGAATGTTTTTGGAGGAAGGCAACAATCCAACCTATTTTTACAAAGTGGAAAATGAGAGAAGAAATCTTATTCAACATGATAAGAAAGGTGATGATATTAGCCAACCCGCCGCATATAGTATTTCCACTACTTTCATAGCTTTTTCTAAGCATCTTTTGGTAAGAAAATTATTACGATTACTTCATAAACCTTTTGAAATTATATCCCCATGATGATGCATTAGAAAGATTAAGAATGTTGTGTTCTATTTGGAATCATATATATGATTGTTTTTCTTCAAATGTTTATAATGTGTAAAAATATCAAAGAATATTTGTCCCTCATGTTTTATAGTAGAGTTGTATCTCTTGAAAAATTATGAATTACTTAATTTCATACTTATCACCCTACTTAATGCACGAATCTCGCAATTACTTACATTGTTTACGCATATTGATCATTTTGAATAAAAATCAAACTTATGTGGAAATATTGGCAACTCTCAATAGTTGCATAAAACTCTATAAAATATAAAAAGCAGGATGCCCATGTCAGGCACATTTGGGATGAACCAAATCCTCATTAAATTTTACATACAAAATTTTCACGAAGGTTATTGTTATCCAAATACCAAGGTCATTTCTAAAATACTGTGGATTCCTCTCAATGTGCTTTTATTCAAGGCAAAGATGACAAAATATTTTATAATAGCACACAATATTATTCATTCATGTCTCAGGAGGAAGGGTGAGAAATTTATATTTAGGGTTTGAAAATGCTTATGATTCATTTGATAGGAATTTCATTCTTCTCATTCTGGCTAAAAGGCATTTTCCCCAAAAATTCATTCACTTGATTAAAGAAACCTTGATCCAAGCCAACATTATTCTAATCATGGGGAGTTGAGCAAACGAATCAAATGTTATAGAGTGTGCAGTATAGCAACCCTCTCTCCCCTTTTCTTTTCAATATCATTGCAGTTGATCATGGATGAATGGAGCAGTGTAAGTGTAATTTGACATATTATCCAATTACTAGCATTCAATTTGCAGATGAGAATAGGATATTTCATGATGTTAACCTTCACCACTAAAGTCCAAAGTAATAACCCGTTCATTAAGTTTTATGGATCTCTTTTACATACAAAATCAATCAAAAATTGAGAAACTAGACAGTTAATTATAAGGGGTTATATAGATATTCTTGTTAATTTCATTTTAATAATGCTACCTTATATTACTGATCTATCTTTTTTATTCATATATAGGAAATTTAGAGCATTTATTCTGTTAGAAAAAAAATGTTTAAAAGGGAGTGTTGATGAGAAAGGTGTGAACCTTTTTATGTGGAATACTGTGTAGACCCGAATAGTATGGTGGCTATGACATATTTGGATCTACGAAGCTTTAACATTTCTTTACATGAGAAATGAATTTAAAAATCTATTCAAGTTGATGAATCTTCTATTGAAGGAAAATACTTCAAGGCAAATACTCTGAAAGGATCAACAAAATGATTTTTTGGAGGAAGCTAATCAAAAAGTCAAATTTATAAATAGGATTGGAATGGTAGATCTTGTCTCATCAATGTCTCTTCAAAATTCAATAATGGTAGAGTGATGAGGTTTTAGAAGGATAAATATATCGATAGATAATATTCCTTTTATTACTAGATTTAATCAATTGGCAAATTATACATGGCACAAAAAGTACACCATCAGCTCTCAATATTCACTGACAACTAGATAGAGAATTCATTGGAAAGGGGATATTCCCTCTCATGTTAGAAGTTAATTGGCGCAATTGAATGTTTTGTTGGAGAATATAACTCTTAATTATAACAGAAATCAACTTATTCAGAATTCAGATGTGAAAAATTTTTTGTCAAGTCTTAGATGGGTTTTTTTTTTCATTTTCTTATTAATGATATTTGTTTGGCTAGTAACTTGGGCTCGATTTTGAAACTATTACTCACTTAAGGCAGATGTTGCGTGTTGATTCACTTATCTAAGGAAGATTCCTAGCAAGGTGCATCTCCAATTATCCACATATTGATGATTCAAGACTTCCCCTAAGAATGATTGAAGTTTTTTGAGTAAAAACTCATTTCAGTAGCATTCAAACCATTTTTGGACATTGGAGAAATAATCAAATTGAGGTTCTTAAGGATTTGTGGCATACTCTCTTCATTAGTCATTTGATATAGCATCATTACATTGGCCTTCTTTAAGATATATTGATGTCAAAAGGCCAAGGGCGACAGAACTAAAAGGTTGTGACAGACTTGGCTTCCCTAATAATCCTGAAATTTATCTTCCATCTGTCTAGCTACTTTTTGAAATTTTCTTATCATTTCATTCTTTTGTATTTTCTAATATTGTTGTACATATTTGAACCTTTTTTAATGAGAAGGATCTTGTACCCAGTTTTTTAAACAAACAAACAAATAATACATATGCTGATGGCCTATTTTCGTTTTCTGTTTCTTAAAAATCAAGCCATGTTTCCTGAAATTATGGAAACATCAAATCAGCCTTTTCCCTGTATGACATTAATCAACCCTGCGAAACAATTAATTTGAAGTAGAACAAGATATGTTATATTGCCAGCAACTTAAAACAACAAAAACGAAATAACAGAAGGCATGCAAAAAGAAAAAAAAATCAAACATATGATTTTTCCTATTGATTTTCAATCTAGCAAACTTAAACCCCAAGCAGAAGCAATAGATTGGAGATTTACAGTTGACGAAAACTCGAAGGCGTAACAGAAGTTCATAACTTTATAATACCTGCATACTCGCAAATGAACTCCCCTCTGTTCAGGACTTGATCCGCGTGCAATCCCCAGCCCTTCTTCAAATCTCTAACAATCTTAATCCTAACGCCGATCCCTCGCTGTGTAGTCCTATTCACGCACTCCAACCCACACGAGCAATGTACCCCACATTCCCTCAACGACCCCACCCCAATTCCTCCACCATCATCAAAACCTGAGCAAGGGCATCCCCTATCGATCGAGCAATTGATGCAGTCACATCCAGAGAAAAAGCTGACTGTTGTGACACTGGATATGAAATTCGCAAGAGAGAAGGGGTTGGTTGCAGGCCTTGAGAGGTTTCCGCCCCAGGACTGACAAAAGGGAGGCGGAGAAGAGAAGGGGAAGCGGGAGTAGAGGAAGTATGAATAGGGCGTGGGATCCGAGGTCGGGTTGTGGAATGGGATGGGATAGATCTCGAGACCGCGGGCGGCGTCGGCAACACGGCGAGAGTTGACAGCGGCGGCGACGCGGCGAAGGGAGCGGCAGGTTGAGGCTGCGGCGGCGAGGGCAGAGGGAGGGAGCCAGGGTAGAACAAGAATCGCCCATTGCTCGAGTGATTCCGCTTCGCCGGGGGTCTGCTTCGTCATCTTCGACATTTTAATAAGGGATTTTATGTATTACATATTTAACATCTAATTTTTAAATATTACACTCTTATCATCTATATTTTATTTCACAACAAAATTAACTTTTTTTTGGAAAAACAACAAAATTATCACTCCGTTGACAAAGATACCTCACTCCATTTTATCTTCCTTCCCGCCTGGATTTTTCGCGGGAGAACAGGTTTTTTCCCGCGTTAGCTGCTCTATCCGAGTGTGTATCATCGCGATTTTTTTCAGCGCGTTAGCTGCTCTGTCCGAGTGTGTATCAATTTTTTTCAGAATCCCTCTGTATTTGCTCTTCCATCGTAGCCGCTCTTCCACAAGAGCTACCTTTCCTTCCCGATCTACTTTACCAAGGTGAGATTTCTTTGCTTTTTTATTACCGTGTGAACATTTTTTTTTTTTTAATCTTATAGCATTACCTAGTCTTTGTCTTTATTGGTAAGACCAGCAAACATGTGCTACCAAAAACAGAAAATATTCTCTAAGGTTCTGCATGTACTTTTTTTTTTTTTTTTGGACATTTAGGCCATTAAAGGCAAACTCACACACACAACGCATACACATAGACTCGAACTCTGAACCTCTGAGTTGGAAGCCTAAGCTCTCAACCAATAGGCCAAGGAGAGTTGTGTGACTGCATATACTCCACTTGCTATAACCATCGTCAGCAGCTTTTACTCATTCAATATCAACCATTCACTTAACAAAGCATGTGAAATATCTACCGTTGATAAGGATACTTGTATATATAAAAACTGAAATCATGTACAAATCAGGGAAGTAAAATATGGCTTTATTGAAGTAATGAATTCACCTTTATTGAAACTTTTCTATGGTATTTATAATTTGTCTCCCACATGGTGCAGATGGTGAACAATTATAAATTAATCGAAAATGAAGCATATTTGTTATTCTTTTATATTTTTAAACTTTTGGCACCAATTAACGATGTGGTGTTTGATTTGTCATCTTATTTCAGCTTGAAGTTAAGAAAAAATGACAACCTCGTGGCATAATTCGGTAATGCAGGATTGTGGTGACGAAGTAATAAATGATTTATGTGGAGATAAAAAAGAGTATGTTTATTGCATTTAAATTTGGAGGAATTTTGATTGACACAAAGGACCAATCCAGAAAGAGGTACACTGGCGGCAAACAAAGGACTGTGAAAGTTGAGAAAGGACATATGAATATTTTCAATATTATAGCAGAGATTGCTAGAATATGCCCTTGGTTGAAAGGACATCAATACAACATGAATTATCACATTAACAGAACATCACCCAAGGAGTACAAAGTAATCAATTAGGATGCTGACGTGAGTTTGTTGGTAAACCAAACGAATGAAATTTTACATGCCGAAATAGTTATCTCACTACACAAAGTTGATGAAGATCAATCAAACTCACAAATTATGGTGGTTGAGAGTTTTGAACAAAATATAGAATGTTCCATTTCTTAGAATGATGGTGCTTTGAGATTTCAAAAATCAAGTGTTACAAATATTACTATAGATACATTTTTTTTAATGATGCTACTTGTTTCAATAATGCTCTCCGATCATTTGTCATTAAGGAGAACTTTGGGGTGAAGATAAAAGCCAATGATAAAAAAATGAGTTATTGCGACATGTTCCTATCAAGGTTGTCAATGGCGAATTCGGGCATCCCTATGTGAAGATACTCAATCTTTTCAAGTTAGGAGAGTTGATGGAGAACACACATGCCCTGGGATAAATCGTGCTGGGAATCGGCTAGCTACATCTGCATGGGTTGCTAATGAGATTCAGGAGATGGTGAAGAGGTATCCAGATATTCCACCAAAAGAAATATAGTGGTTTAGAGAAGGAATTTGTTTTATCATTACCTTATATGAAGCTTTGGAGGGCAAGAGGGCAAGAGAGCAAGCTCATGACACAATTTTTGGCTCAGTTGATGACAACTATAATGGGTTCCAACATTGACAGTAGAATTACTTGATAGAAACCCGGACTCACACATCACATACACATTTAATGCTATTGATAATTCTTTCCAAATGTTTTATGTTAGTTTCAAAGTGTGTGCCGATGGATTTTTATTTGGGTGCAGCCCACTTATAAGTTTAGATGCATGCCATCTTAAATCTAAGTATTTGGGTGTCCTTTTATCCGCAAACTCAGTCGATGGAATAACAATTTCTGGTTCGAAATATGGAATAACAAAATAATGTACAATAACAATTAACATTGAAGAAACTCTTTTCAATAATTTGGATAACCAAATAAGAAACAACATATTTGATCAACACGTCAATACAAAGTTGTGAAATTGAAAGTTCAACCCAAAAACAAATGACATTGACAACTAAACAAAACAAAAGAAGACGTGTTGATCTTCTTAATACTACTTAGCATTCAACCCATTCAACACAACACGTTACAAACCCAACCAAAGATGGATGGCTATGTCAAGAAGAACAGTTGCAATGAATACTTTGATCAAGAAGATGATACAGTCAAGCTTCTTAAAAATCTTTGCCTCAAAGCCTTCATATTCATCATGTGTACCATAAGATGCATCTTCTACTTCATCTATCCATTTAAAGTATCTACAGACATCATCAGTTCAATTATTCATGCACCTATAAAATTTTCTTTCACTATTAGGTCTGCGGTGGCAAGTATACAATACACAATTCATTTGACAGTGGCAATAAACTCGAGAACGTGTGACCCTATCTCTCGCAGCAGACGAATTCGTAGAACTCATTTGAAATGTGAACCAATCTGTCAACAAAGAAGAGCAAATTGAGCAAACCGTTACATAGATCAGAATGTAAAAACAATTACAATGAACAAACTCTATAACAGCTTTTGGGACTACATAGATCTGTTACAAATGATTGCTCATTTTCTCATTTTAGTTTTCCGATATACATTCCTCATGATCACCAAGAAAGGAATTCTCTACCCTTATTTTCAATGCAAGGTAAGTGGGCAACAAGGAAACCAAAATCAATTTCAATATTGCCATCAGGGGCAGGCATACAGTCAGCCACCTATCAGCAATTAACTGGATCTGGAAATAACTTTAATTTTATATGAAAAACAAAGTTAGAGCTAAGGATTTAGTACACTTTATAACAAAGAAGTTCCTTAACATTGATAGTTTATTATATTGATCATTATATCAGCAATGAACAAACTCTGCAACAATTTTTATACCTGTAACAAGCAACAATTAAAAGATTACAATGCAAACTCTGTAACTATGAACTCATTCAGTAACTTACGAATGCAACAAATTCTGTACAATTACGAATGCAACAAACTCAGCAACAAATTCTGTACAATTATGAATGCAATAACAGCTACAATGAACAAATTCATTCGGCAACTTAGAATCAACTATTTCTTTGACTTAGAACACATTATACTTGAGATAAACTACAAAATAGTTAAGAGATGTGTATAAAAACAATTTCTATGTGATTAAAACACATTCTGCTTGAGATCAACTACAAAGCAGTTAAAAGATTACCTGTAGCTCGCGAGAGCCGGAGGAATTTGCCAGAAGAGATGTGAGGAAGATCTGCAGCCTGCGAGAGGAAGATCTGTGAAGATCTGTAGTCCGCGAGAGAAAGATCGGCGAAGATCTGCAACCCGTGAGAGAAGAGCCCTACAGCTCGCTAGAGAAGAGGATTTCACGGTGGTTAGGGCTTGCCGAATGAAAGAGATGGAGTGAGGTCTTATTTCAACGGAGTGATAAATTTTTTGTGAAAATAGAGAATAAGTGGTAGGAGTGTAATATTTAAGAATTAGATGTTAAATATGTAGTACACAAGTTATAAAGTGGATTGTATGTAAAAATCTCTTTTAATAAATAACATCAAAATTTTTGGTAAAATCGATTTGTAGAACAGATACCTAACAATCACAGAAATTTCACTTGTATTTTCTACATTGCTCCTAAACTAAGGTAAAATTATTATAATTAAAGCACAATAATATCTATATTATGTCGAATATGATTTATTAATTTAACTTATAATGACTCTTAAAAAAATATTTAACTTGGCCAAAATATGGATTTTTACAACAGTGGCGATGAGTGATGTCAAGCTCTATAATGGTAAGAATCTGGAAGGTTCTCTGAAGTGTTGTAATGTTAAGGAGGCTAGCACCACGACTCTAGGTCAAATTAATAGTTTCTGTAAAATTAAACTATATTAAATCATTTGTCCTAATCGAGCCATACCGATTCAACCAGTTCAATTGTGAACAAGTCAAATGCTGGTCTAAACCAACTTAAGAACTGGCTTTACATCAAATCAGGCTGAATCGGTAAGAACTGCCAGTTCAACCGATGAACTAGTCCCACCAATTCAATAATTTTTTTATTTAAATAGTTAAACAAATTAATTTAATATTAAACTTAATAAATTAATATAAATGTTATATATTAAAGCTCTTAAATAAATATTAAATATATGTGATTAAGAGTAACTTCAAACATTCTCACAAGGCACTAACACTCCATGTGAGCTCTTATCATAGCTAAAAGTAAAAAAGTTATATAAATTATACAAAGCAAAACTTCACAAGTAATGTATGACTAAGCTTTGCAATGTATGACTGAACTATACAAAGCAAAAAAACGCTCTTTATTTTCATGTTTACAACACATATATTTTCTTTAATAGTTTTTTTTAATTAATTTTTATAATATGAAGAATATTTATTTTTTATTTGATGATATTTAATTTTAATTTATTTAATTTTAATATATTTAAATGTATCTTATAAATAATAAATTTTTATATATTTAATTATACACATGAATGATTTATATACATAATTATATAATATAAATTTGTTATATAATTTATATTTATAAATTATATCTAAATATGTAATATAAATTAGTAATAATTTATATTAAATAATATGGTCATATGAAAATTAAATTTAGATTAAAATCCAAATTTAAAAATAAAAAATATTTTAATTTCAAATTATCATATTATTATGAGTGTAAATTCTTTGAATTATGAGGTTTGATGTTTTTCTACTATTTTGTGAGATTTTAAAAGTAATTCTTTTAATTAAGTATGTAAGTTTTATGATTCATAGTTTTTTTGTTTTATTTAATTTTGTCTCATTTTTGGAATGATGACATTATTATATTAATTTTCTTAATTTTAATAATATTATTATTTATAACATCATATGGTTCGACCGGTTGAACTGAGAACCTCTCCTTATTCTGATTAATTGTTCAGTCCAATTTTTACAACTTTGGTGCCAAACACTTGACCGAACCTTTGATAAAGAAAAGAGGAGGAGAAAGGAGACGAGGAGAGAGATTTTGGCAGACGAAACTCAAGTTTTTGTCCATTGGGCCAGTTAGGGATTTCAAAGAAAACTAAGTAGACTACTAATCCCCTATCTCTAATTTTAATCCATTGTCTTTATAAAAAGTTATGAATAAAAATATATTTTTCTTAGATTTAATGTTATTTTCAACATAAAACTTTTGATATATTGTCTTATTAATTACCCAATATTTTGAGTATTAAAAATTATATATCATCGATTATTTTTTATATGAATTTTTGATATATAACTATATTAAGACTTTTATGGTAATTATAATAGTTATATAAAATACATAAAATATTCATATGAATATCCCTCTGAACTTGGAAGTTTAATATGAAAAGTTCAGTGCTATAATGCTATATATGCAACATGACTCTTCGTTGGTAATTCATGCATTATTTGAGCACTATACTGAAATTATAGATTGCATTTATATATACATTATTCATAGCATGGAGTTGGAGGTATTCTGATATGCTAGAAAAATGTACTTTCTAATATGTTGCAAGGGCCTAACATGTTTTGTTGTGGTCTTATATGCATAATGTGGATGTAAGAGGAATTATGGCCCCACATACTAAAAACGAGTGTGAGGTTATGTCGCATTATTTTGTTCTAATTCTAACCCCACTTCCTAAAGGAGGGTGTGGGAGGTTAAAAGGAGACATAAGTGGAACTGGAGTTATAAGAGAACATTAAAAAAATTCATATTAATCATTTTTATGTTAATACTTCTATAAACTAAGTAGAAGTAATATTCTAAATTGAATGGTAATTATTACGAAAATTATGAAAAATAAACCCTGATGAAATGTGAAAGTCAAGTGCAAGTGAATCTCTGATGACAAATATTTTATAATGCATTTGAACCCTCTGAACCCGTCGCAAAAATGGATTCCAAGGTGTAAGTCAGAACTTAACTTCATAAATCCGATTTTGTTATTACTTATATATTCTTTACAAGTCATGTATTTATTCTAATGCATTAACTGCCTTGTAATATTTTAATTTGGATATTGATATTTGTGATGAGTTTGGGAGAGAAGCCTACTGACTTTGTTACGCTTCTTTTATAATGATTTTTGATATTTCAAGGAATGGGAAAATTTTGATGGAGTAAAAACAGGGGTAGAAGCGGGCTCCTTTGAATCTAAAATTTTAAGATAATATTTTATAATTAAATATTTAATTATTTGATGTGAAGAACTTCTTGAAGTAGATAATTGCAAATATGTTTTGATGGAATGAGATATGTTGAGTTAGTTTTATTATTTGGACTGTATAGTAACTATGATTATCTATATTAATGGTTAACCTATAATTATAAGTTTAGGATTTTCAATCCTTTTATTAGATCTCTAGTCATCACACCCATGTAGATCGGGATCATATTGAAGGACATAAGGCTTAGAGGCAATGCCTCAAGGGTATTATTAGCAAGAGGGATGAAATAAAATTTGTTAGCATTATAATAGTAGTAAGAGGAAGCCATTTATGTACCTCTCTTTTGCATGCTGAAGAGTGAAAGAAAATGACCAAATTGGAACATTAGATTTACTATAGGTGAGCACTCAATGGTTTGTAATCCTTCCTTTAGCTCTAACTGTAATTTATAACTTCTAAAAGGATTTCAAGGCATTAGGTGACACATAGAATTCCCAACTGCCTTAAGGTTCTTTCCATTAAGGAGTAGGAGAACGAGGAGAATGAGGAGAAGGTGGAGGAGTTGGAGAAAGAGGCGGGTGAGGAGAAAGAAATGGAGGACATAGGGGATGTAAGTTCATCTTATACTATGGTGTCTAAATATATGGAGGCTGAGAAGGTAGGGGATATAACCTCATATATAGAGATTGTACATAAGAGTGATGCATAATCATTAAAGAAATATTATAAGCCACATAAAATCAAATATATATATATATATATATATATATATGTATAACTAAGAATTTTACAAATTCATCGGGGAAGAGGTGTAAGCCTATGAATTCATGTGTCATTGTTCCAATTCATTCCAACAATTATGATCAATTGTTTACCTTTAAAGCTTGAATATCATATGGAGTTAACAACTATACGAAGGGTTTAGGAATGTGCACTAAAAACATAAAGTTTTTCAAATAGTTAAATACTCCAACAATATGGTTAAACAATAAGATAAGAAATGCTTTTGCTTCATTTAAGGCATGAAAATTTGATTCATTTTACTATCATCAATTTTTATATATTTGCAATGTATTGATTCTTCCTTTTTTTTTAATAATGGAATGGATATGAATCTACCCAAGAACCTATGAACAAATCATAATTTTATTGGATGAAATATTTGATTAGTGATTCAAAACAATAGTGACAATGTATAATAATGAAAGGAATAAGAAACCCTTCAAGTGGCCCAAATATGCCATTCTTTATGCTATTGGGAATGAGGATAAGTTCTTGAAGTTATGACATGATGCAAATTTCATATATTTTCCAATGAACTAGAATAAAGTTCATTGTAGAGTATTTGCGATCATATTATTTGCAAATGTAATGAAGATGTATGTTTGTGACCTTTATGACACAAAATTTTGGCAACAATAAATCAATTCTACAAATATTTTCCTAAGTTGTTGGAGCAATTAGGGTTATTTAATAACAAATATGTACAATTTTTTTTTTTATCGAACCACTATAAATTCTGGTGTAAGTACAGCTCTCCTTCAAATCTCCTTGGACTTAAAATAGGGCCACCCAATATGAGGCACCCAAGGCTTGTGTAATAGAAGTCATTTGATAATTCAACAAAAATAGTCATAATTAAAATAATTCTTTCATATATTGATTGATGAGTCTTTTATATCCTCTCTGCAATTATGATTATGTAATGTATACAATACAACATATCATATACTTGATTTCAAAAAAGAATCAGCTAGAAGATGCATCTAATTGCATAAAATTCTACAAGGAATATTTATGTGTAGATTTATTTCATTGAAATGCTAATCCATAGGTTTACTTTGAACATTACATCTACTATATTATAGCTATTATGTTGAACATTACAGTACCATTACATTTGTTGTTTATATCCATTCTTTTATGAAATATATGTATCATTTGCCTTAATTCTTTCATGAAATTAGTGGATGTTGTAACACAAATGATGTGGATGTTATAGACCTTATGTTTATAAAAGACCCCTTATTCAAATGGACATTACAATACCAAATCAATTTATAAAATTGTGTGTTATAACTTTTGTGATTATATTGTATTCTAAGAACCTTATTCAATTATAGTTCTCCTTGATTGCACTATTATCTATGTTTTTGTCAGTATTACTTAATATGTTACTTATTAGAACATATTCGAGCAATAATTGACCTTATGTTTAATCTTTACATCAATCATTTTAAATTATCTTTGATGAAAATGTTGAACATAAATTCAATTATGTGTTCGAATAAATTTCAACAACTTCATAAATTTTTTAATAATATATTTTAAGTACCTTATCCAAACTTGTTTGAACATTTAACTAAAACCTATATTTAATTTTTTTTTCGATCATCAAATTAACTTCTATAAAAGGTCGAACATATATTTGATTAACTTCTTGATTATGTTTCAATTATTTTATAAAAATATCAAATAATGTATTTTAAAACCGTTATTCAAATATGTTCAAACACTTAACTAACTCTATATTCGACCCTATTCTTGATCGTGGAATTATTTTTGATGATAATGCCGAACATAGATTCGATTTAGTATTTGAATAAGTTTTAGCTTTTATAAAATATTTGAATAACATATTTTAAGCACATTATTCAAACTTATTTGAATACTTAACTTATTCTATATTCTACGATTACATCAACCATGTCAAATTATCTTTAATGAATGTCAAAACATATGTTCAATTAAGCATTTAAGTAAGTTTCAACTTCTATGAATTATTTGAATAATGTGTTTTACGCCCCTTATTCAAATATATATATTTTTCTCTTAAACGAACATATGTTTGACCATTTTATTTAGGGGTGCCAATAAATCAACCAACTTGCTAATCCGACATGAACTTGACCTTAAAAATTTAGGTATGTGCTGACCTATTTAATAAATCAGTCAAGTTAGGTCTAGAATTTTGACCAATTTATTAAACGAGTCAGTCTCAAGTTGACCTATGAATTCATTTTTGACTAAAAAATAATTAGTTTAATATAGTTTCCTTAAATTCTTTTACTTGTAGATTTGAAATTCTTATTTTTAATCAAATAACCTAAACTTTATAGCTGATAAATTATATTTTTTCTAAACAAAAATGGATTGGGTTCGAATCATTCAAGTTGCTACTGGATTAGGTTCGGGTTTATCTTTTTGACCTGTTCATTAAATAGGACAGGTTCAAATTGACTGAATTTGAAACTAGTCAATTTTAAGTCAGATTTAAAACTTTTTGAAACTCCAAATTTTATTGATCAAAGCAATGAAAAGATTGAATATAAAATCAGATAAATATTTAAATAAGCTTTAACTATTTTATAAGTTTCAATAATATTGTATTTGAATTTTATTTAATGCTTATTAGATACTTGTTTGAATAAATAAAATTGAAGGAAATGAATAAATGTATTTTGATAAAATAAATTCAAATATATCCAAAATAAATAAATACAGCTTAGATATTTCTTTATGCGACACGTGAATTTCCCAAAGAAAATATTCTCCTATACTTTCCAGCTACGACTGTCGACATCTCTACTCTCCAGCAAGTTGAGACTTTAAGGGCAAATTATTGCGTCAGGTCACCTGACAGAGAGATGCGTTCGGTCTCTCTCTGCGTTCGGTCACCTGACTCAATAATTTGCCGACTTTAAGACCCCCTCTCGGCGCAGGTTACAGAGAGAGACCGAACGCATCTCTGCGTTCGGTCATCTCTGCGTTCGGTCACCTGACGCAATAATTTGCCCTCTGGGCAAATTCTCTTTCTCCACCTCTTAGAGTACTCCGCTTTCCTTTTCCTTTCCCGGGGAAAGGGGAGGCGAGGGTTCTACAAGCTCCAAATATCCCGATCGAGCGAGGAAGGAAGGGCTTAGAGGATGTCGACGCCGGCGAGGAAGCGCCTGATGAGGGACTTCAGGAGACTGCAGCAAGATCCGCCCGCTGGGATCAGCGGCGCCCCGCATGACAGCAACATCATGCTTTGGAACGCAGTAATCTTTGGGTATTCTACTCTTGATTCTTTCGGCTCTTTTTTTAAGGATTGATTTCACAGTTCTGATCTTGGGTCGTCTTTGCTTTTCGCTTGAATTTGCAGACCTGATGACACCCCATGGGATGGAGGTGAGAGGATTTGTTTTTGTTTGAGCTGGCATAAATGTTTGGTTTTGCGTAAGGCCACCAAGTATCTGCTGTTAGTTTTTTTAAGCACTGGACATTTATTGCTCATACTAAAAAGGAATCCTATTTGTCACTCAGCATAAAAACATTGAAGTGGCTTTTATTGTCATCATGAAATACATCTCGTTCACATATAACTCATATTACATAAGTCATAAAATATTTTGTTTTCTTGTTATGTGTTTTTTTATATGTTTATCTCTTTTTATTCTTAACAAATTATGTTACAAAAGATCTAAATATCAAGTTTCTTAACAAATCTATATGACAACTTTCAAAATTATAGTCTTAAATGCAAATATGAAGAGTTTGATATGTTTTCTATATTAGAAGTCATAGTTGATATGTTTTAGTAGTATTTTACTCAGACTAGTAATGAGCTTTATAAATTTAATATAACCCTCTTTAAAAAGATATGAAAAGATTTTATTAGTTTCACTATATTTTGAGTGGATACTATTCTTTTAAAATTTTTGAATGAAATATTTTGTTATTTTTCTAATTTTTAAATCTAAAAATACGAGAAGACATTATTTCTAAATAAAGAATACCAAGAGTAGTTGAAATGTGCTTGTGTGCCTTTTTAAGGTGGAAGTCTGGAAGATGAGTAGTCATCTAGTAAGGGGATCATTTTAAAAATAATAAAAAAAACTATAAAATTTTGAAACATAAGAGAGAAGCCCATTTCAAATAGTGCTCTCTTGCTGTTTTTTGGAGTTAAGGAAACTTCCTCTCTAATTGCGTCTTTGTAATGTGCATATAGATATTTAAAACTTTATACAAGTTTGAATGACATTGCTTTATTTTATGTCATACCAATTGCTTGAGGAATTAGGTTTTCACCTGGACAAAAATTACTAGCATGAAAACAAAGTTTCTTGAATGCTTACTGCTGTGCAGTGGTTCATATCTCCCGAACAATAGACAATTGGTTAAATATGATATCATGTTAGGGATGTTTGAGGATTTCTGGTCTTGTAATCCCATTGTTGTTTCACTATTATGGAAGACAAGAAATGCTATTTTTTGGTTTGTTAAAGCCTGTTGAACAATCTGTTTCCTTGTGGGTAATGACTGCTGGATTGTTGTTTAGAGTGAAATATTCCCATTCTTTCCCTTTCCATGTTTGTTTCATGAGGTTCCTTTCACTGCATCGTTGTAGTTGCTAAATAAGTTATGGAAGTGGAACGCTTAAATTGAAAACTTAACCATGCTTGTAATTAGAATTATCCTTCAAGATCTCGCCACATTTAGCGATTATAAACTGGAAATTGAACCATTACTTCACAAGTATTAATTCTACTTTGGCTCAGTAGTGGTAATGATACTTTGTTTATGAGAATGTTGATTACAATGTGAACTAAGGAGGCAGAATACTGATGTGCTGAAGTTACACGATGACTTATTGAATAGGGATCAATGTTCTTATCAACCAATGCTTTATATGCTTAGGTACTGTCTTTATAACCATCTTTGTTTTGTTTATTAGGCACGTTTAAGCTAACACTACAGTTTATAGAGGACTATCCAAACAAGCCTCCCACTGTCCGTTTCGTCTCACGAATGTTTCACCCAAACAGTAAGTAGCGGATTCAGATTTTAGTTACAAGTTTGTTTTATTTGAGTTAATTTCCTTTTTTTTATCTAGTAATGGCTATGTTCATTCTACTAAATTAGTAGCACTCGAAATGCAAGATCATGAGCTTATTTTGGCTCGTTGAGCTCCTTCAGAATTATAGTAATACCAGAATTTATATGTCTAGAGTTACTATATTTTTGGATTTAAGTGGTTCATTAGAGTATGTTATAAAATATGTTCAGTAGTTGACAACAGATGGCTTTGTAACAGTTTATGCAGATGGAAGCATATGCTTGGATATTTTACAGAATCAGTGGAGTCCAATTTATGATGTTGCTGCTATACTGACTTCCATTCAGGTATGATTTTTATATTTCATTTGCAATTCCAAAAAGGCTGAGATGTTTATGGCTTCTTTTTTTGTTGATTATAGAAATTAGAAGAAGTAGGCCAACTCAAATATGAAATTGGAGTAAGAGATGTATTTAAAAACTTTTATAGGCTCATCCATCTGTTTTTTTCTCATAAGGAAGCACTCCATGTCTTGTGGGGTTTACTTGAAGCTTCAATGAATTGCTCTAGAGATCCTAATTTGAACTTTTACTTTCCTTGACTTTCTCGTTAGCTCAGAGGTTTTAAGCCATTGAATTGTTACTTGACCAAACATCTCACTACCTTGAACTCCTACCTTCTTTTACTCTTTATTCGTGGTTTTATACCTTGTCTCACTATTCTAACTCGCATTTTTTATTTGTCATTTACCTCTATCTCCAGTACTTCTGTGGTTCACATCCTTGAACTTATGTATTTATAAATGAAGATTGTTTAGACACAAGACAACAAATGTGCATGCATAAAACTATTTTTTTTTTTTTTCTGATGGTCATATTTTTAATTTGAATTTGACTCTTTTTATGCTAAAACATGATTACATTCCCTTCACTCTTAGTTCTCCATTCATACGTCATTTCTGACTACCATTTTAGAGTAGTAATTCTTCATTAGAATTCAATGCAAGAATTCAGTTTATATTTAGTTGTCAACACCTTCAAAGTTTGTTTTTCCAATTAACATTCTAAGAAGGTTCTTGAGTTTGTGAAATAAATATGCTGGAAGTTGCTTGGTCAATATTTTTCACAACTTGATTTTGGGACTTCTGATGAGCAAGCTCTAATGCTTTTTTCTTTACATGCTCCTGAATAAAACAATATCGGATTTCAAGGCGCTTGCTATCTTCTTGGCTGTGTTATAGCAAATGATTCACATTAACACATCTTAGGAAAAGTGTTGCTGGAAAAATATTTATATGATTTTGAATGCACTATAAGTTGCTGGTATAGGATAGATTAATTGAGGATGAATTTATCACATATCCTCATTAGTTCATATCTTTTTATGTTAAGATATATTATAAGTCATAACCATGTTCCTCAGGGATTGGACATGCTAAAGATTATTTATTGAACTTTCTAAAATGTCATTTAATTTAATAGAATAATTGTATTAGGTATATCATTTTGGGATTCATTTCATTAATTTTGGTAGTCTTATAATTGACTATCAATCTAGCGTCAACCCTCACCTCTTACCATCCTTGAGTAGGACTAACAATGGCAATTTTAGGTGAATTTTTTTTTCATTAATCATTTTACCTTTTCTTCTGTTATTTAAAAAAAAAAGAGGGAAGCAACGTATCCTAATATCTCTCTTTCTAATTTATCATGTTATGTGGATATACACCAAGGTTTAAAATTGTGTAAATAAGCCTCGAGGCGTTTTTCGTCCGTGAGGCGAGGCGTAAGCCTCGAGGCGGTGTGAGGCGTAAGCCTCACGGACGAAGATTGCGTAAATGAGAATTTAAGGATTTTAGCAGGTAAACAATAGTAAGATTCTATCATACAATAAAAATATCTAAATGACAAGTGAAATTAGTGGAAAGTAAGAAAATTGATGCAATAAAATCATGTCCCAAAGTACATAACCACAAAATATAAGTCTATTACAAAAGATTATGAATACAACAATATGCCAGATTGCTGGGGGTCCAAGTGGGTGTTGCCCCCTGGCGGGGTTCAACCTGTACCTAGCGGTACCGAGCATGTACATAGCGGTACCGAGCATGTATATAGCGGTACCGAGCATGTACATAGCAGTATTGAGAACTATGACCCTAGCTTTCCTATAAGTTGAAAAATCAAACTCTAAACTTACAAAAAACCCTAAGAACACTTGAAGAAGTGATGTAGAGGGGCGGCCGGAAACAAAGGACTCACTGGCGAGAGGCGGCGGAAATGTGCGGGAGAGCCGGATCGAGCGTCTGCGTGCTTCCTGCGCGGCTTCGGTTGACGTCTTCGATCGGGTAAGTGGGTCTTCGGTCGGGTAAGTGGGTATAAAGTAGAATTTAAGAGGGTTTTTAAGTGAGTGGACCCTCATATTAGAGGCGTACGCCTCAAAGGAAATTGCGCAATAATGCTAGTGAGGCGCGCCTCACTCCACCTGAGGCGTATGCCTCATGATGCCTGAGAATTGCCTAGGCTTTGAGGCTATTTTGGAGAAAATTGCGTAAAGGCGCGTCTCGTATTGCGCAATTTTAAACTATGATATACACTAATCTCTCTCTCTATGATGTATTATCTTATGGAAACTTACATTAATCTCTCTCTTTCTCTTTCTAATGTATTCTATTAGGGATGCATACACCAATCTGTCTCTAATTTTTCTAGTCATGGGCACTAACAGCTAAACCTCTTTTTTAATCTTGGAAGTGGCTGGAGAGAAATAGTGTATCGATTTTGCATGAAACAATTTGATAGGAAACACTTGAATATTTCAAGTAAACCCTAACAAGATTGATGAAAACAACAAGAAATCTTCACAAATCTAACGGAAAAAATAGAAAAATAATAGTTTTTATGGTGGAAATCAAATAATGAAAGCAAATTAGCAAGATACAAGCAATCCCCAATTCGAGAGGAGGATCGTTCTCTCTCAATCCCTAAACGAATTTAAGGCCCAAGACACCAAGATAAGAACTTCAGAAATCAGCCACCAAAATAAAAGCATCACCCTAACCTTAAATAACTCGTAATATTTAATACAATAATTCCCCAAATCAATTCTTAATTCAAATTTCTCTCCCATGCCAGCTGCCCCGCTCTTTCTTTTATTGGCCCTTAGTGGGGCCCATTTGATTGGGCGGCAATAGCAGGAAAGGAGGCGGCATTAGTCCGCCTCCTAGAGCCGACCCCTGGGCCGGCTGGGCCGGTTCAAGGTGAACTGGTCTAACAATACCGCCATCCCAAAGAACCACCTTGTCCTCAAGGTGAAATGTGGGAAACTGATGCTTCACCCTCTCATAAGGCTCCCATGTCGTCTCATAATCTGGAAGATCCTTCCACTTGATCAACACTTCCTTTACCCCTCTCTTCTCTTTGGAAACTTACATTAATCTCTCTCTTTCTCTTTCTAATGTATTTTATTAGGGATGCATACACCAATCTCTCTCTAATTTTTCTAGTCATGGGCACTAACAGCTAAACCTCTTTTTTTAATCTTGGAAGTGGCTGGAGAGAAATGGTGTATCGATTTTGCATGAAACAATTTGATAGGAAACACTTGAATATTTCAAGTAAACCCTAACAAGATTGATGAAAACAACAAGAAATCTTCACAAATCTAACGGAAAAAATAGAAAAATAATAGTTTTTATGGTGGAAATCAAATAATGAAAGCAAATTAGCAAGATACAAGCAATCCCCAATTCGAGAGGAGGATCGTTCTCTCTCAATCCCTAAACGAATTTAAGGCCCAAGACACCAAGATAAGAACTTCAGAAATCAGCCACCAAAATAAAAGCATCACCCTAACCTTAAATAACTCGTAATATTTAATACAATAATTCCCCAAATCAATTCTTAATTCAAATTTCTCTCCCATGCCAGCTGCCCCGCTCTTTCTTTTATTGGCCCTTAGTGGGGCCCATTTGATTGGGCGGCAATAGCAGGAAAGGAGGCGGCATTAGTCCGCCTCCTAGAGCCGACCCCTGGACCGGCTGGGCCGGTTCAAGGTGAACTGGTCTAACAATACCGCCATCTCAAAGAACCACCTTGTCCTCAAGGTGAAATGTGGGAAACTGATGCTTCACCCTCTCATAAGGCTCCCATGTCGTCTCATAATCTGGAAGATCCTTCCACTTGATCAACACTTCCTTTACCCCTCTCTTCTCTTTGGAAACTTACATTAATCTCTCTCTTTCTCTTTCTAATGTATTCTATTAGGGATGCATACACCAATCTCTCTCTAATTTTTCTAGTCATGGGCACTAACAGCTAAACCTCTTTTTTTAATCTTGGAAGTGGCTGGAGAGAAATGGTGTATCGATTTTGCATGAAACAATTTGATAGGAAACACTTGAATATTTCAAGTAAACCCTAACAAGATTGATGAAAACAACAAGAAATCTTCACAAATCTAACGGAAAAAATAGAAAAATAATAGTTTTTATGGTGGAAATCAAATAATGAAAGCAAATTAGCAAGATACAAGCAATCCCCAATTCGAGAGGAGGATCGTTCTCTCTCAATCCCTAAACGAATTTAAGGCCCAAGACACCAAGATAAGAACTTCAGAAATCAGCCACCAAAATAAAAGCATCACCCTAACCTTAAATAACTCGTAATATTTAATACAATAATTCCCCAAATCAATTCTTAATTCAAATTTCTCTCCCATGCCAGCTGCCCCGCTCTTTCTTTTATTGGCCCTTAGTGGGGCCCATTTGATTGGGCGGCAATAGCAGGAAAGGAGGCAGCATTAGTCCGCCTCCTAGAGCCGACCCCTGGGCCGGCTGGGCCGGTTCAAGGTGAACTGGTCTAACAATACCGCCATCTCAAAGAACCACCTTGTCCTCAAGGTGAAATGTGGGAAACTGATGCTTCACCCTCTCATAAGGCTCCCATGTCGTCTCATAATCTGGAAGATCCTTCCACTTGATCAACACTTCCTTTACCCCTCTCTTCTCTTTGGAAACTTACATTAATCTCTCTCTTTCTCTTTCTAATGTATTCTATTAGGGATGCATACACCAATCTCTCTCTAATTTTTCTAGTCATGGGCACTAACAGCTAAACCTCTTTTTTAATCTTGGAAGTGGCTGGAGAGAAATGGTGTATCGATTTTGCATGAAACAATTTGATAGGAAACACTTGAATATTTCAAGTAAACCCTAACAAGATTGATGAAAACAACAAGAAATCTTCACAAATCTAACGGAAAAAATAGAAAAATAATAGTTTTTATGGTGGAAATCAAATAATGAAAGCAAATTAGCAAGATACAAGCAATCCCCAATTCGAGAGGAGGATCGTTCTCTCTCAATCCCTAAACGAATTTAAGGCCCAAGACACCAAGATAAGAACTTCAGAAATCAGCCACCAAAATAAAAGCATCACCCTATCCTTAAATAACTCGTAATATTTAATACAATAATTCCCCAAATCAATTCTTAATTCAAATTTCTCTCCCATGCCAGCTGCCCCGCTCTTTCTTTTATTGGCCCTTAGTGGGGCCCATTTGATTGGGCGGCAATAGCAGGAAAGGAGGCGGCATTAGTCCGCCTCCTAGAGCCGACCCCTGGGCCGGCTGGGCCGGTTCAAGGTGAACTGGTCTAACAATACCGCCATCCCAAAGAACCACCTTGTCCTCAAGGTGAAATGTGGGAAACTGATGCTTCACCCTCTCATAAGGCTCTCATGTCGTCTCATAATCTGGAAGATCCTTCCACTTGATCAACACTTCCTTTACCCCTCTCTTCTCTTTGGAAACTTACATTAATCTCTCTCTTTCTCTTTCTAATGTATTCTATTAAGGATGCATACACCAATCTCTCTCTAATTTTTCTAGTCATGGGCACTAACAGCTAAACCTCTTTTTTTAATCTTGGAAGTGGCTGGAGAGAAATGATGTATCGATTTTGCATGAAACAATTTGATAGGAAACACTTGAATATTTCAAGTAAACCCTAACAAGATTGATGAAAACAACAAGAAATCTTCACAAATCTAACGGAAAAAATAGAAAAATAATAGTTTTTATGGTGGAAATCAAATAATGAAAGCAAATTAGCAAGATACAAGCAATCCCCAATTCGAGAGGAGGATCGTTCTCTCTCAATCCCTAAACGAATTTAAGGCCCAAGACACCAAGATAAGATCTTCAGAAATCAGCCACCAAAATAAAAGCATCACCCTAACCTTAAATAACTCGTAATATTTAATACAATAATTCCCCAAATCAATTCTTAATTCAAATTTCTCTCCCATGCCAGCTGCCCCGCTCTTTCTTTTATTGGCCCTTAGTGGGGCCCATTTGATTGGGCGGCAATAGCAGGAAAGGAGGCAGCATTAGTCCGCCTCCTAGAGCCGACCCCTGGGCCGGCTGGGCCGGTTCAAGGTGAACTGGTCTAACAATACCGCCATCCCAAAGAACCACCTTGTCCTCAAGGTGAAATGTGGGAAACTGATGCTTCACCCTCTCATAAGGCTCCCATGTCGTCTCATAATCTGGAAGATCCTTCCACTTGATCAACACTTCCTTTACCCCTCTCTTCTCTTTGGAAACTTACATTAATCTCTCTCTTTCTCTTTCTAATGTATTCTATTAGGGATGCATACACCAATCTCTCTCTAATTTTTCTAGTCATGGGCACTAACAGCTAAACCTCTTTTTTTAATCTTGGAAGTGGCTGGAGAGAAATGGTGTATCGATTTTGCATGAAACAATTTGATAGGAAACACTTGAATATTTCAAGTAAACCCTAACAAGATTGATGAAAACAACAAGAAATCTTCACAAATCTAACGGAAAAAATAGAAAAATAATAGTTTTTATGGTGGAAATCAAATAATGAAAGCAAATTAGCAAGATACAAGCAATCCCCAATTCGAGAGGAGGATCGTTCTCTCTCAATCCCTAAACGAATTTAAGGCCCAAGACACCAAGATAAGAACTTCAGAAATCAGCCACCAAAATAAAAGCATCACCCTAACCTTAAATAACTCGTAATATTTAATACAATAATTCCCCAAATCAATTCTTAATTCAAATTTCTCTCCCATGCCAGCTGCCCCGCTCTTTCTTTTATTGGCCCTTAGTGGGGCCCATTTGATTGGGCGGCAATAGCAGGAAAGGAGGCGGCATTAGTCCGCCTCCTAGAGCCGACCCCTGGGCCGGCTGGGCCGGTTCAAGGTGAACTGGTCTAACAATACCGCCATCCCAAAGAACCACCTTGTCCTCAAGGTGAAATGTGGGAAACTGATGCTTCACCCTCTCATAAGGCTCCCAAGTCGTCTCATAATCTGGAAGATCCTTGCACTTGATCAACACTTCCTTTACCCCTCTCTTCTCTTTGGAAACTTACATTAATCTCTCTCTTTCTCTTTCTAATGTATTTTATTAGGGATGCATACACCAATCTCTCTCTAATTTTTCTAGTCATGGGCACTAACAGCTAAACCTCTTTTTTTAATCTTGGAAGTGGCTGGAGAGAAATGGTGTATCGATTTTGCATGAAACAATTTGATAGGAAACACTTGAATATTTCAAGTAAACCCTAACAAGATTGATGAAAACAACAAGAAATCTTCACAAATCTAACGGAAAAAATAGAAAAATAATAGTTTTTATGGTGGAAATCAAATAATGAAAGCAAATTAGCAAGATACAAGCAATCCCCAATTCGAGAGGAGGATCGTTCTCTCTCAATCCCTAAACGAATTTAAGGCCCAAGACACCAAGATAAGAACTTCAGAAATCAGCCACCAAAATAAAAGCATCACCCTAACCTTAAATAACTCGTAATATTTAATACAATAATTCCCCAAATCAATTCTTAATTCAAATTTCTCTCCCATGCCAGCTGGCCCGCTCTTTCTTTTATTGGCCCTTAGTGGGGCCCATTTGATTGGGCGGCAATAGCAGGAAAGGAGGCGGCATTAGTCCGCCTCCTAGAGCCGACCCCTGGGCCGGCTGGGCCGGTTCAAGGTGATCTAACAATACCGCCATCTCAAAGAACCACCTTGTCCTCAAGGTGAAATGTGGGAAACTGATGCTTCACCCTCTCATAAGGCTCCCATGTCGTCTCATAATCTGGAAGATCCTTCCACTTGATCAACACTTCCTTTACCCCTCTCTTCTCTTTGGAAACTTACATTAATCTCTCTCTTTCTCTTTCTAATGTATTCTATTAGGGATGCATACACCAATCTCTCTCTAATTTTTCTAGTCATGGGCACTAACAGCTAAACCTCTTTTTTTAATCTTGGAAGTGGCTGGAGAGAAATGGTGTATCGATTTTGCATGAAACAATTTGATAGGAAACACTTGAATATTTCAAGTAAACCCTAACAAGATTGATGAAAACAACAAGAAATCTTCACAAATCTAACGGAAAAAATAGAAAAATAATAGTTTTTATGGTGGAAATCAAATAATGAAAGCAAATTAGCAAGATACAAGCAATCCCCAATTCGAGAGGAGGATCGTTCTCTCTCAATCCCTAAACGAATTTAAGGCCCAAGACACCAAGATAAGAACTTCAGAAATCAGCCACCAAAATAAAAGCATCACCCTAACCTTAAATAACTCGTAATATTTAATACAATAATTCCCCAAATCAATTCTTAATTCAAATTTCTCTCCCATGCCAGCTGCCCCGCTCTTTCTTTTATTGGCCCTTAGTGGGGCCCATTTGATTGGGCGGCAATAGCAGGAAAGGAGGCAGCATTAGTCCGCCTCCTAGAGCCGACCCCTGGGCCGGCTGGGCCGGTTCAAGGTGAACTGGTCTAACAATACCGCCATCCCAAAGAACCACCTTGTCCTCAAGGTGAAATGTGGGAAACTGATGCTTCACCCTCTCATAAGGCTCCCATGTCGTCTCATAATCTGGAAGATCCTTCCACTTGATCAACACTTCCTTTACCCCTCTCTTCTCTTTGGAAACTTACATTAATCTCTCTCTTTCTCTTTCTAATGTATTCTATTAGGGATGCATACACCAATCTCTCTCTAATTTTTCTAGTCATGGGCACTAACAGCTAAACCTCTTTTTTAATCTTGGAAGTGGCTGGAGAGAAATGGTGTATCGATTTTGCATGAAACAATTTGATAGGAAACACTTGAATATTTCAAGTAAACCCTAACAAGATTGATGAAAATGAAAACAACAAGAAATCTTCACAAATCTAACGGAAAAAATAGAAAAATAATAGTTTTTATGGTGGAAATCAAATAATGAAAGCAAATTAGCAAGATACAAGCAATCCCCAATTCGAGAGGAGGATCGTTCTCTCTCAATCCCTAAACGAATTTAAGGCCCAAGACACCAAGATAAGAACTTCAGAAATCAGCCACCAAAATAAAAGCATCACCCTAACCTTAAATAACTCGTAATATTTAATACAATAATTCCCCAAATCAATTCTTAATTCAAATTTCTCTCCCATGCCAGCTGCCCCGCTCTTTCTTTTATTGGCCCTTAGTGGGGCCCATTTGATTGGGCGGCAATAGCAGGAAAGGAGGCGGCATTAGTCCGCCTCCTAGAGCCGACCCCTGGGCCGGCTGGGCCGGTTCAAGGTGAACTGGTCTAACAATACCGCCATCCCAAAGAACCACCTTGTCCTCAAGGTGAAATGTGGGAAACTGATGCTTCACCCTCTCATAAGGCTCCCATGTCGTCTCATAATCTGGAAGATCCTTCCACTTGATCAACACTTCCTTTACCCCTCTCTTCTCTTTGGAAACTTACATTAATCTCTCTCTTTCTCTTTCTAATGTATTCTATTAGGGATGCATACACCAATCTCTCTCTAATTTTTCTAGTCATGGGCACTAACAGCTAAACCTCTTTTTTTAATCTTGGAAGTGGCTGGAGAGAAATGGTGTATCGATTTTGCATGAAACAATTTGATAGGAAACACTTGAATATTTCAAGTAAACCCTAACAAGATTGATGAAAACAACAAGAAATCTTCACAAATCTAACGGAAAAAATAGAAAAATAATAGTTTTTATGGTGGAAATCAAATAATGAAAGCAAATTAGCAAGATACAAGCAATCCCCAATTCGAGAGGAGGATCGTTCTCTCTCAATCCCTAAACGAATTTAAGGCCCAAGACACCAAGATAAGATCTTCAGAAATCAGCCACCAAAATAAAAGCATCACCCTAACCTTAAATAACTCGTAATATTTAATACAATAATTCCCCAAATCAATTCTTAATTCAAATTTCTCTCCCATGCCAGCTGCCCCGCTCTTTCTTTTATTGGCCCTTAGTGGGGCCCATTTGATTGGGCGGCAATAGCAGGAAAGGAGGCAGCATTAGTCCGCCTCCTAGAGCCGACCCCTGGGCCGGCTGGGCCGGTTCAAGGTGAACTGGTCTAACAATACCGCCATCCCAAAGAACCACCTTGTCCTCAAGGTGAAATGTGGGAAACTGATGCTTCACCCTCTCATAAGGCTCCCATGTCGTCTCATAATCTGGAAGATCCTTCCACTTGATCAACACTTCCTTTACCCCTCTCTTCTCTTTGGAAACTTACATTAATCTCTCTCTTTCTCTTTCTAATGTATTCTATTAGGGATGCATACACCAATCTCTCTCTAATTTTTCTAGTCATGGGCACTAACAGCTAAACCTCTTTTTTTAATCTTGGAAGTGGCTGGAGAGAAATGGTGTATCGATTTTGCATGAAACAATTTGATAGGAAACACTTGAATATTTCAAGTAAACCCTAACAAGATTGATGAAAACAACAAGAAATCTTCACAAATCTAACGGAAAAAATAGAAAAATAATAGTTTTTATGGTGGAAATCAAATAATGAAAGCAAATTAGCAAGATACAAGCAATCCCCAATTCGAGAGGAGGATCGTTCTCTCTCAATCCCTAAACGAATTTAAGGCCCAAGACACCAAGATAAGAACTTCAGAAATCAGCCACCAAAATAAAAGCATCACCCTAACCTTAAATAACTCGTAATATTTAATACAATAATTCCCCAAATCAATTCTTAATTCAAATTTCTCTCCCATGCCAGCTGCCCCACTCTTTCTTTTATTGGCCCTTAGTGGGGCCCATTTGATTGGGCGGCAATAGCAGGAAAGGAGGCGGCATTAGTCCGCCTCCTAGAGCCGACCCCTGGGCCGGCTGGGCCGGTTCAAGGTGAACTGGTCTAACAATACCGCCATCCCAAAGAACCACCTTGTCCTCAAGGTGAAATGTGGGAAACTGATGCTTCACCCTCTCATAAGGCTCCCATGTCGTCTCATAATCTGGAAGATCCTTCCACTTGATCAACACTTCCTTTACCCCTCTCTTCCATGCGCACCCCTTGCAATTCAAAGGATTCCAACATCACCTCCAAGTCCTTTGTTAATGTCACGGGTATTTCAGAACTGGCTGCATGCTCCCCAATCTCCCACCTTGGTTGTGAGACATGGAAATAGGATGTATGGTTGCTGTGGATGGCAATTTTAGCTTATATATTATTTTTCCAATCTTTTCAAGATACTCTACTAACGAAACTGGTGTGCTCTTATGCCCAAAATGCATTAGATGAGGAGGGTCCATTCTGTACAACACTTTGAATGGAGTCATCTAAGAAGCATAATAATAAGAGGTATTGTACTAATACTCAGCCCATGCTAGCCACTTGGCCCATAACTTGGGTGTCTTCGACACAAAGCATCTTAGGCAAGTTTCTAAGCTCATGTTGACCACTTCTGTTTGGCCATCCATCTGTGGGTGGTAGGCAATGCCCCTCTTCAATATCATCCCCTATAATCTAAACAACTCCCTCCAGAAACGGTTGAGGGACACCTTATCCTTGTCGGATACTATAGCCTCTGATACTCCATGGAGTCTGACCACATCTCTGATGTAAGCCGATGCTCTGTTAGTGGTCATGCTATAGTGTTGTACCTCTTAACGAACCTCCTACAGTATCCTGATAGTCCTAAGAATCCTCTCAGCTCCTTCAGATTCTTAGGCACTAGCCATCTCAACATAGCTTCAATTTTTTATTGATTTGCTTCCACCCTCTTTTTAAACACAATATGGCCCAAATACTCCACTCTGGCATGGGCAAAACATCATTTGGATCAATAGCTATACTTAGAGGGGTATGTCTCCTCCCTCCTCCAATCTAACTCCCTTTAGTTTGTGCAGCTCCACTAGAAAGCCCTCCCCCACTTCTTGTATACTCCTCACCATGGTTTTAAGAGATACCATGGTTTTGGATAGCCCTGCATCTCCCTTTATCACTACATTTCTCCCATCCACCATCAACTCCATCATGAGTGCTCTCCAGTTAACCTTGGTGTCCCCCAAAATCTTCAACCACTTCATACCTAAGATGACATCAATACTTTATAACTCCAGTGGAAGAAAATCCCTCATCTGAATCCCCTAGATGATCAACACCACTCATCTACAAATCGCCTGGTCTTTCTTCATCTTCCTTGTACCCATCATCACCCCATACTATCTTGTATTCACCAATTTCACTCCCAGTTGGTCCACGACATGAGTGGAAATGAAATTGTGGGCAACCTCACTGTCGATCAGTATCAGCATTCCTGGCAACCTCACTGTCGATCAGTACCAACACCTTCCTGTCCTCTATCTCCCTTTTCACCTAAATGGTATGATTCTTAGTGAATCCTACCACAGAGTTCAAGAAAACCTCTGCCATATCCAAATGCAGCTTCTCTTCCATCTCTCCCTCTACCTTACCCTTACCTCCCTCCTCAGTTTCCTCGTTGTCACATACGGTGAGAACCTAAAGAGTTCGGTCCTTACACCTATGCCATGGAGTATACTTCTCATCACACCTGAAACAGAACCCCTTCGCCCTCTTTTCCTGCATCTCCTTCTCCATTAACCTCTTAAAATTTCCCCCACTTCCTCCTCCTACTGGCTTCTCCTTAGTGGTCTCGCAAAATCCTCCTAATGTTGGACCCTTGGGTGCTAAAAGAGTGGTCATCATCCTGTAAGAGCCTCCTGAATTGTTGCTCCTGGCTCTTTCTCTTATTTTCCACCAATTGTGCCAAGTCTATGGCCTCTCCCAAGTCACAAGGCCACATGACCTTCACCGCACTTTTGATCTTTGATTTGAGTCCCTTCATGAAGTTTTGTTCCAATGTTGTCTTTGAGAATTGCTCTACCCGATTGGCCAGATGCTCAAACCACTCATGGTAGTCTGCCACTGATTTGTCCTGCACTAGTGCAAAGAACTGCTCATGGAAGTCTCATCCCCTGTCGGCTTGAAAATGTTCTAATAAACAATCTTTGAATTCTTTCCAGCTCCGTAGGGGTCTTCTCTGGTCCTTCCACTAGTACCATGACAACACCTTCCCCTCCAAACATAAGCCTGCTGTCAACTTCTCCTCCTCCGTCAACCCATTGATGGCAAAGTACCTCTCCACCTTATAGATCCACCCATGTGCAACCTCGCCTTAAAAAATGGGTATCTTCAGCTTCCTCACCTTCTGATCTCCCCTGTTTTCCCTTATGCCTCCATAGTTTCCCCTTTCCCAAGTGCTTGGTTATCCCCAAGTCTCCAGATCTCCCCTCTTATGTTCATACGCAAACCCTCTTCGCTTTCACCCCTCTTTTCTTTAAATTCAGCACCCTTTCTTCCATATTCCCTTTCTTTTCTTCCCCAACCAGCACCCCTTGGTTCATGCCCCTCATACCCGTGTCTCCTTCCATACCTTCCACCTCTTTCCTCCATGATTTTCACTTCATCGTCCCTCCTACGAAACTCAGAGTTTGTTGTTTTCCCCACCGGTCCTTTTGCCTCCAATGCCGCCATCTGAATTTGATTTTCCAATAGCTTCTTCATCATCGCATGAAGATCGGAAACTGTCTTCCACGGATGAAACATTGCCTTCTATGGATGAAATTCTATCTTCCACCATTGCTTTGATTTGGCTCATCTCTCCTTCAAGGCGTTCCTCCAATGCATCTACCTTCTTGACCGCCATCCAAAAATTTTTTAGGTTTGAAAATTTTGGATTTTGATCAAAAACAACGAAAAATTCTTCCTTCCAGCCAAAAAATCACCCCTGATTTTTCAGAAATCAGTCCACCATTGGTCCCAAAATCCATTATGATACCAATTTGATAGGAAATACTTGAATATTTCAAGTAAACTTGTAACAAGATTGATGAAAACAATGAAAAATCTTCACAAATCTTACAGAAAAAACAGTAAAATAGTAGTTTTTTATGGTGGAAATCAAATAACGAAAGCAAATAAGCAAGATACAATCGATCCCCAATTCAAGAGGAGGATCGTTCTCTCTCAATCCCTAGATGAATCTAGAGCCCAAGACACCAAGACAAGAACTTTTGAAATCAGCCACCAAAGGTCCAAAACAAAAGCATCACCCTAATCCTAAACAACTCCTATTATTTAATACAATAATTCCCCAATTCAATTCTTAATTCAAATTTCCCTCCCATGTCTAGCCGCCCCCCTCTTTCTCTAATTGGCTCTTAGTGGGGCCCATTTGATTGTGCGGGAATAGCTAGAAGGGAGGCGGCATTAGTCCGCCTCCTATAAACTAGAGCTAGGCTGGCTGGGCCGGTTTAGGCTGAATTGGCCTAACACAATTCTCAGTAGAATTATCTTTTTATTAGGTTTAAAAGGTGCATAAAAATTTTAAATTTAAGAACCTCCTAGTAAATTTTTGAAAGTACCCACTAATTATATTGACAAAAGTTGAGGACCTAAATATAGTCTTCCCTAACTTATCATGGAATTAGTAGAAATAAGAGCACTAAAAGTTTGGTATTACAAAACCATTGATTTTTTTCCCTTCATTTATTATGTTTGTTATATTCCACAAGGAAACGTGTATAAATAAATTGCAAGGAATTTATTAGTATGTTTATTTGGAGTTATAGCTAGTGCCTAATACCTTCCAAAGGTGGGTGGAATCCTTGATGGCGCGATCCATTAAGATGAATTTGATCGGTCTTCATATCCTTAATTTGATAACCATCAACATTAAATGAAATGGAACTGGAATTGCCTTTAGTGAGATGTTAAATAGAGAGTAGATTGTATGAGTGTTTGGGACATGGAAAATATGAGAGAGAAGCATACTAGTAGATTGCCTGATGCATATATGGGAAGGGATTGGGCATTTCTTATGATGAGTTATGATACATGGTAGAGCTTAGGTTGCTAGAGTTGTGTGCAGTTTGATCAAGGTTGGCGGTGTTACGAATATTGAGGAACCAATCAGGAGGGGCTGGCTGGCTGGCTTGCAGAGTGAGCTTGAGTGGAACCTGTATGAGTGATATCATATCTATGCTGACAATTGGCAGTAAAATGGCTATGCTTAATGTAGATTTGGAAAATGAGGAGTATAGTGTTGGACTTGTTCACACAGTAATGGGGAGACAAAGGTGTTGGATGTGGAAGGGAGAAATTCATGACCACAATGAGGCTTACACTATGTTTAATTACTAACAAAAGCTAAAATAATTGGCAACAACTCAGAAATCATCTGTACTATCGTTACTAAGGGGATTTTTATTTGAGTCACTGTTATAACAAATTGGTCTCTTCCCTACCTCATCACATAGGATTCAATACCTCTCCATCAGCCTCTTCTTCATTTATTTCAGTCACCTTCAACTTTAATAAATGTTTGTCATCAACATAAAGATAATACTCCAAAATTTAAAGAGGAAATGGTGATGGCGTGCAGCTTTCTAGTGATCCCCTGTGACGGCTACTACAGTGGTGGCTACAGTGAAGCCGTGGGCTGGAGGTCGAGACAATTGAGAGGAAGTTTTTGCGGCTTGGGGGTGTAAGAAGACATGATTTTTTGGGTGCTTTTGTATAGGATTTAGGTAAGTTTTAAAAAAAAAAAAAACATAAATATATTGAGGCGTACGCCTCATACCAGCGAGGTGAGGCGTGTCTCAAGGTGGGCCTTATAAGATGAGGCGTAAGCCTCATAAAAAAAGCTCGAGGAGAGGCGTTTTTTATTGGAATTGTGCTAAGGCGGGCCTTATATTGCGCAATTTTAAACAATGATGTTGAACATCAAGAACTTGAACTAGAAGGTTATAGGAGTGTTCGTCTTTTTTAGAAGGGAGTTGGTGGTTTCATACTCACGAGTAAGGTTGGAGAGGGATATTTCAAATATATCCATGTTTTGGTGATAGAATAGTCACGGGAAAGGAAGGGAAAAATGCAGGAAGAGGAGTGTCCTTGGGATTATGCCCTTATACCATATAAGGAAACTATAACATCTACATAAAAAAATAAGGTTAGGTATTATATGGAATTTATAAAGAGGAGATAATATCGGATTCAATAACATTACTGAGCTAAGAGTTGTAAGCTCTATAACTTATAGTGGAATATTAAAAGCAGGAGCCATTTTTTTAATTATTATTATTATTTTAAGACAGATTATATGAGGAGGTTATAATCTAAGGGCTGAGATTGAACGAATGCAAGTAGTGTTGTCTTAGGTGTAAGAGGTGGTTTATAGTTCTTTAGTGTGATTAAAAACAACCCCAAATAAAATAGGGAACTCAACAAGCTATCTTATACCTCACCAGAACACCTAACCTAAATCAAAATAAAGCCTTAAATCCTAAACCAATTGACGCCCTTATTACTCTATCTTTCCTCAACTCTGTTCCTTCTCTCCCTAGTGTGAAATCAATGGCAGGCCCCAGTCTATCCCTTGCGCACACATATTAAGTAGTTCATTTATTTCATTTAAAAAAAATGGAATTACCCAACTAATTATGTCAAGTATGATCAAATTCTAGGTTGATCTAATAAAAATCACGCCACTCCATGGACTAAACCAACCCAATTGGACCAACTTGATTGACCTACTAGGCCAACCCAACCTTCCTAACTTGATCAATTAGAACTAGTCGGCCCAACCTGAGCACAATTTAGCTTATTTTTGACATTACTATAAAAATTTGTGTATTACTTTCATCTATCATAAGGCATGCAAACCTCCTCAAAGATAATATATCTAAGTTGATTAAAAAAAATTCCCTAAGATGAATTTATACTTCATGAGAATGTAAGGTATGTTCCTTCTATCGATATTGATGTAGATAGAGTCGTCCTTTTCCTTAGCTCTTCTTCATTGTCACTTCATGTCCATTCGTTTTACCTTTCTGGATGGATTTCCCATATGCACCAACAATATCTAGCTCTTTAATCAGAAATATTTTAATTCTTCAATAGTTGATGGAGCATTGGTGAGTGGCCTTTGACACTATTATTTTTTCTTCGCAACTTTTTTCTGTAATTTACAATTTCATTGCTGACTAAGTACGTTTGCTTTACATTTCCAGTCTCTTCTCTGTGACCCAAATCCAAACTCTCCTGCAAACTCCGAGGCCGCTCGCTTGTTCAGCGAGAACAAGCGCGAATACAACCGGCGATTGCGAGACATTGTAGAGCAGAGCTGGACGGCTGACTGAAAGGAAGGAGCCAGCTATTACCTTTCCTGGGTAGTGTTCTGCTTCTTAACATAATTATGCCATACTTAGCAATCTGTTTTGGCATTTACCTTCGCAATTGTTTTATCTTGATTGCTCTTTGACTGCTTATATGTGTTTGTGCGTGGAAGCCCTGTTATATTAAGCAATACTTGTTGGTTTATTGTTGAATAAGTTACTGCTGTAAGACCATTATGTGCAGATGGTGATTATGTACAGATGTGCAGCAATGTAATAGTTGTCTGCTAGTTTTATATGCAAACCAATTTTGTTTGGATAGGTAGGTGCTAACACAAAAGTTTCCAATCCCAAACAAAAAGTTGATTCCAAGTACCTAATTTTGTTTGGACCTGATCTAAGTAGAAATTTGCCTTCAAAGTGGAAGAATGTTAAAAACTTTTACATAATGAATAATATTAAAGGATATGGAGTGGATTGGTTGAAAAAATGTAGCAGGAAGGTAATCTAGAGCTAGGATTAATTATTCTGTGCGGACGCCGAATATCGTCTGGAGATTAACCAGAATGCGCCACATCATTCCTTTCGCTCGGTACCGCGGCTTGGTACTGTTGACGTGGTACATTTTGGTTGGTCTTCGAAAAACATTCTACATCCGGTCTTCCGCAAAGAATAATTTCTCCTAGACTAGAGTGATAGTTAGTTCCTTGGAAGAGTCAAAATGGGATCATAGTTTTGACATGTGCATTGAGAAATCATTGATATAGCAAGTCCAATCTGAGAAAAGATTACTATAGTATAATTATAATGATAGTTTAATAATATCATCATAATGAAATGAACTACAACCAAATGTAAATCAGGCAAAATATTACAAATAATTTTTATGTTGTGTCAACCCAATGAGAATTTGCTAACCTTGTAATAACAAAGAGGTCCAAAAAGCTCTGAGGCTTCCTCTTAGGATTGTTTTAATCAAGATTGTGAAATTCTGATCGGACTTAAAATTGATAAAAAGGGGGGTTTAAAGTTCAATGATTTGATCGGGATTAAATTGGATGATGTAATAAATATTAAAATTATTTAATTATAATATATATATTATATACTAAATAAATTTTTAAAAGTGAATATATAATTATTTCAATTAAGACACTTGAACAAGTATTATTAAAGAGATATAAAGTGTGGTAAGAGCTTGATTAGTCATTAATTTAATATATATATGAGCATTAAATATATTTATAAAGAATTAAGAAAATATAATAACAATTTATAAATATAAATATCATTTATAATAAGAGTAATATTTAATATAATATATAAATTTATAATAACATAAATTTATATTAGTCTTATAATGTATATTATAACAAAGTTATGATATATAAATTTGTTATCACATTAAAAAAATTGTAGCTCAATCAATCCAAATTTATATTCCAATAAGTCCAAATTCGTAGCCTAACCAAGCTCAAATTTACATTTTAACTAATGCAACTTTTTTAGTCCACATCATAAGGGAGTTTGAGGTAATTATCTTTATTTCTTTATATAGTGTGAAATACATATTTTTTATAACAAAATATATTATTTGAGATGATATTCATATATTATGATGTAATTAATCTTCATATTTAATAAAAATATTTAACAATTTTAAATGAATTTAAAAAATTAAAATACATATGTTAAAATTTAATTAAAACAAAAATAGATTTTTATAGAACCGGCCAATTCTTCACAACCTGGATCGGTTTAATGGTTTACTTGTTGATTCGCAAGTTTTTGCTGGTTTAGTTTGATTTGATGGCGAAGCCAATTTTTAAGCTGGATCAGACCAGGCATCTGATCAGTTCGCAGTTGAATTGGCTAGTCTGATCTGATCCGATTTTTAAGATTATGATTTTCATAATTCAATCCTTTAGGCCAACCCATCAATTATGATAGTAGTATTAATATCCATACTTTGTAACAATAATCAATAATAGAAATAAGTGTCTTAGTATCAATATACGTACAATATCAATATATAGTAATAAGTATCCATATTCAATAATCAATATTAGTATTCAATAATTAGTATTAGTACCAGTAATCAATATCTCTATATCAAATATTTAATTACAGGTATCTTTATCTTGCTTCCACCCTTATGACTCCCGATAAGCCGCCCCTTATCTCAAACAATATATTCCTTACAACTCCTCTTGAATCATATAGATCAATCGCCCCTACTCTTTATATCTCTCAATCAATTTTCAGCTCCTTATGACTCTCATCAGTGAATCTTAAGGTTATCACATAGAGGTTATTATTTCATATATTTGATATCAATTAGAATATCCTTTTAGTTAGATTAGTATCCCATTTCAGTACATATCAGTCCTATCAATCATTTCAGCACATTTTACATTTTAGTATTATCATATTAGATCACAATACAACATTTTAAATCCATTCAATAAACCTTTTTCCTGCTCATTTCATAGAAATATTCATATACATGTTTCTAACTAGTGAAAATGTAATAAAATCATATCATATTTTTCAGAATGATCAAATTTATAATATATCAAAAGTTATATAATGAAAGCTTATGAAATAAGGAGATAATATATTTTTGACAAATTTAATAGAGATAAAATTTATAGAAATCAAAATCATCGATAATAGAAGTAAGAAGATAATCACTTACAACAAGTAATATAATTTTATTAACAAAAATGATGGACGAAAAAGCCCCAAAGATTCTCTTTCTCCTTCTCTTCCTCCTCATTTCCCCTTCTCTTCCTCCTCCTTTAGTTTCTTCTCAAGCAAGGCAGAGTTGAGTGGAGGAAGGGAGAGGGAATGATAGGGATATATATTAGTGCACGACATTTCAGTGTTTCCAACTGTATCCTGAATTAATGTAGAACAAAGATGCACATGCCACGATGACAATGTTTTGCACCGCTGTGCTCTTAAGCCAATGTCACTGCATTATAAAGTTTAGCACAGCAGCGCCTTAGTTCAAATAGAAATTCAAATTTTTTTAACCCTTTCCATATTTTTAGGTTATTACATAAGGCTTAGTGAGGCGAGGTGATTATATGATGGTTTTCTGGTGATAATGATTGATGATGATGGCCATTCATGTCGAATGCTAGGCAAAGCTCTCTATAACTTCAAGTATAGGTTTAGCTTCGAATTTCCCTTCATATAATAAATTTGGGCCTATTGAAATTTTTTTAAACAGTGAAACTTTTGTAATTTAATTACAAATTCTACAATACTCAATCAAATGGATCATATGGTTTCTCTTGATCATAAGCTATTATTTAAGCTTTCAAGTGCCTTAAGAACTCATAATTGAGTGGTCTTAAGATCATTTAATTTCTCACATTAAGATGCTCATTTTAATTATAAGTGTGATTTAGAGATCATTTGGTCCTTCAATGAATATCATGAAGTTTATGATTGTACTACAAGTGTTCGATTTGAGCTTATTTGGAGTCGAACTGAATCACTTGTTTTGTTGAGTTCATCTCATCATGATGATGTTGAATGTGACTCTAAGTTTGCCAAAATCATGGCTTAAATAATGTTTGGAAGGCTTTAATTTAAATATCGCATCGAGATTTATATTTGATTGGATGTATTTTTTGGAGGCATATCAAAAGTCTTTTTTTTTTTTTTTATACTTCAAGTGCTTTTATATCAAAAGTCTTCTTAATCTGCTCTATGCACTAGAATAGGGTTAAGTGGTTAACAATCAGCTACAAGGAAATAATATAGTGACTAGTTAACCTAAACAACCATTTGAAATATAATAAAGTGCTTGAATTAAATTTTATTAACTAGGGGTGGTGGAAAAAAATTCATGCTTGTGAGAACTTTGTTGTTTTGGTAGTTTAGCGTCCTTAGAAATTTTCTCACTAAGGAATTCATCATAGGTTTTCTACAGCTTTGAAATGACTTCATAAGCTTAGTACTATAATGGGCAAATTATTTGGTGCGGAGTCCGAACGTAGCATTATGTTCGGACTCCAATTAAATTTGTACACGTGTAAAGATATTTACTGCGCTTTAATTTTTTTAGGTCATTTAATTTTTTGTCGAAGGGCAACAAAAATAAAATCACAGCAAAAGCGTAGCAAAATGGCAGTAAAAGCGCAGCAAAAATACAAGGGCAACAAAACACAACAAAAATGAAAGCGCACCAAAAGAGTTCCAAAGGGCAATAAAAGCGTAGCAAAAGAGCAACAAATTACACGTTTTAAATTTCTAAAAAATTTCCTCCCAAAAAGTGCAGTAAATATCCATGTGTTCGTAATACACGTGTACAAATTTAAGTGGAGTCCAAACCTAACGCTACGTCCGAACTCCGCACCAAATAATTTGGCATGATAATGAGACAATAAATCCACTAACAATGAATTGAGCTAGGACTTTCTTTCTTCTCTTCTTCTCCACCTTTAGAATATTTCCCTTATTGTGAAGCATCTACTTCTTTAAACACTTAACTTTTATCTATCATATGTTATTCTTCCTCATTGGTAATTTGGTATGCCAAAAAAAAAAGGCCTCTTCCTCAACCATTGCTACCATCTTAATAAACACAAAATTATTCCTTCATGATTGAAGAGTAACCCATCAGTAGCAAAGCATAAATTTAGCTTCCAAATATCTTCTCTTAATGTTCGCTTCATGAAGGTATTTTGAAGATTAATATTCTTGAATTTCTTATTACAATCCAAGTAATTCTCAATCAACTGCTTGTGATATTCTCCTCAACCTTCTCCTATGAGAGAAATTCATATATAAAACCTCAGTCCCATGATCAAAGCAGCAGCAACAACAACAACAACATCAAGCCTTTATCCCACTACGTGGGGTCGGCTACATGAATCATTTTTCACCATTTGGCCCTATTAAAAGTCAAATTCTCGTTTAAATCTAATAAAGAAAGGTCATTCATAATATTTTCTAACCAAGTCTTTTTAGATCTACCCCTACCTTTCTTAACATAAGTCAAATCTAATACCTCTACTCTCCTAACCGGGTCATCGCAAGGTCGTCGTTTTATGTGACCAAACCATCTAAGGCGACTTTCTCTAATCTTATCTTCTACTGGAGCTACTCCAACCTTTTCACGTATATGCTCATTTCGTATCCTATCTCTAAGGGTAAAGCCACTTATCCACCTGAGCATCCTCATCTCTGCCACACTTAACTTAGTATTATGCTTCTCTTTTAAAGGCCAACATTCGGCACCAGAAAGCATTGCAGGCCTCACTACCATCTTATAGAATTTTCCCTTAAGTTTGAGGGGTACATTTCTATCACATAACAAGCCCGATGCATTCCTCCACTTCAACCATCCAACTTGAATTCTGCTGATAATATCCCCATATATTTCACCATCACTCTGAACAATAGAACCAAGATATCTAAAACGTGTACTCTTATTAATGACTTGATCGCCCAAAGTCACAATCCCCTCACTAGGTCTATTACTACTAAAATTACACTCCATATATTCCGTTTTAGATCTACTCAAGCGAAAACCTTTAGACTCTAAGGTTGACCTCCATAATTCAAGTTTACCTTCAACTCCCCATGATCAAAGCAAATTCAAATATTCCAATGTGTGTTATTACCACCAAAATTAAGCACAATGGAACAACTATTATTCGTTTTCATCTTTAGCCTTCCTTAGGAGAAACAAGTGGATTAAGGCCCTAGAAAATTACATAACTAGAAAAAAAGGAAGAGTTGGTTGAAGGGATATTGATTGGCCGTCTCAAAGAGTTCGATTATTTCAAATTGATTGATTGTTTTTTCCATCACTCCCAACTCTATATGTTACGGTTATATTGTAACACCTCTCTTTAAGAACAATAAGTCTAGACATCTACATATAGGTATACCATTTACCTTATGTTGCTACAACTCTATATGTAGTTTAAATCAACAACTCAACTATTTACATCATTTTCTAGATAATTATAGAATATAAATTGAAATTTTACTGATTTAAGGATGAGAAAAATAGATTTTTTTCTTAAAATGTTGATTTTAAATTAAATAAAATCATGAATACTTTCATAAAAAAATAAACAATTTCTTAAATGTTACAAGTGCACAATTAGGTAAAAGATGTACACAAATGAAAAAAAAAAAAAAAATCAAAACATCATACCACAATTTTATGCTAAAATTATTGGCCATTGACATTTTTATCATATAGATATTAGACAATAAATATTAGATTAAGTCTTATTTTTATAGTATTTATTATTATACATTCCTTGAAATAGAAATACTATACATTACAACCTCCAATATTGATTTATCTTCATCTTATAAGGAGATAATTCTTAATATCTTTTGACAACTAATTATGGCTAAGAAATTTTCTCCATTGTAAAAATAAATAAATGCTTGGGAGTTTAAACCTCCACCATTAGGTAAAAGCAAAATTGGTTATCATTTAGTGTATAAGATCAAAATTAAATCAAATGGGTCTATTAAGCAATATAAAAATATAAAACATGATTGGTTGTTAACAAAATTCTCTCAACAATATAATATAATTTATAAGTAGACTTTTGCCTATTACAAAAATGTCCACTATTCATATTTAACAATATAGTATACTTTTTAACCAACTCCACTTTATATTATACTTGTGTTGGTAGCTTGATTTATCTCAACATTAGACAATTAGATAGTGCCAATGTTGTGCACATTATCAGCCAATTTATCCTAGTCTACTAATGTTCATCAAGTTGCTATTCTTTACATTTTCCATTACCTTCGAGCTCTCTTTTAGGATATATTATTTCGTGTGCAGTCCGGACGTAAAGATACGTTCGAACATCCACTTAAAATTTAACACTTGGAGTACACTTTGGTTGCACTTTTTTTTTTGCGCTTTACTTGCACTTTATCTATACTTTAGTTGCACTTTACTTGGGCCTTGACTGCTCTTTTATCACGCCTTTTTATTGCACTTTGATTATGCTTTACCTGCTCTTTGGCTGTGCTTTTAATGCACTTGGCTTAAAATTCCACGGACACATTAAATATATAAAGTAAAAAAATAAATTCAATTGAATATCCATGTGTCAACATTTTATTAGAGTTCAACATACCACATGAAATAATTTCTCTTCTTTTAGGCCTTTTTATTTTCATTAACATTTTAAAGTTGAGTGCTTATTTAAATATCTATTGGGCTAAGAATACAATATACCACAAATCTACCATTGGTTTCTGCATATTTTATACTCTTATTTCTTATATATTAGTTCTCAATCTTATACAAAATCGGTATATGATTATATGGCTTTTATCATCACTAAGATAATTTAGCTATGATGATTGCTTGCTATACAAATGTTTTATGTTTATCATCCAACTTTTATATATTATGACAACTAAAATATTTGAATATTGTACAGAACTTGATTTTTCATTAAAAAAAAATAAATTATTTGGAACAAATTTCTTATTTTTTAACAATTTTTAACTACAAATTTTTCAAATTAAAAAATTTGGTTCTAAAAAATTACGTAAAAAAATATCTCGAATGAACTCTAAATCCATCTAATTTGATTATCATTTGGCCCATCACCACCTTCAACATGGAAAATTATTCTATGCGGACATCAGACACCGTTCGAAAGCCAACCAGAATACGCCATATCATTTTTTGCTCGGTACCTAAGCTTGGTAATGTTGTATACCGGATGACGTGACGTATTTTAATTGGCCTCCAGACCATCCAGTGTCCACACATAATAATCTCTTCAACATGACAGCATTTTGTTTGCCATACTACATATTGCATATTTGTTTGCCATTATAATGATTTCACTTTGGTTGTAGGCAATCTCTCAATATTTTTTACATTAACATTTCTAATTTCATTCTTTCTCCACCTACATTCTTTCTGCATGCTCATATATTTTTTTATTATAAAAACCATAGAAAGAATGAGCGATTCACAAAATTTCTGAAGCTCACCAAACCATACTTTACAAAAGCACTTGACTACTATCACTCATTTATAAAGAAATAACAAACTGGTCACTGACAAACATATCTACAGATCTTAGTGAGATTGCATTACAGTAAGGTAGAATGGATGTCCTCGGCTCATACCAGATGAACTTCTCGTCGCATCGTCGCCGGGCCGCCCTTTGTCAGACCGACTGGATGACTGTACATTCCAGTGCAATTCATAACTCGATAGATCAAATGTCCCAGGTGAGAAAATACAGATTCTGAGAGGAACATTAGCAGTAGATAAAGGTTGCATCTTGACTGAAGTAGAGCTTGCTGCACACCAAATAAAGGGAGAAATGCTTTGTGAAGATGATGAGGATAACTTCTCAGATTGAACATTTGAGATCTCTTTTATGTCATTCGCTAAAGATACATTATGCCACCCTCCTTGATTGGTGTTAGAATCAGAAATTAGATAATCTGAAAGCTTTGTTTCGGGCATGAAATCATTGGTGATGATTCTAATGGAAACTTCAGCGTTCAGACAGTTGCAGATTGTTAATTCAAGATCAATCTCACAGAAGGAAACAGAGAAATCATGGCTCATTACTCGAGGTCCCTCCATAAGCCACCATAAAGGTATATCGTTAGTGATGCTGCAAAACATGAAAAAACTTGTTTGTTTTAGCTCATTAAAGATCTTAGAAGCTTAGATCCGAGAAGTGTTTCAGTTCTTAGAACTTGCCTGCAGTGACATGCATGAAAGGATAAAATGCTTGGGTGTAATCCTGTAGAACTGCTATCACGGAGCTCCGAAATCAGGATGAAGTCGATGTTGCTAATACCTCCCTATATAAATAAAAAATGGAGCTCAATATAACAAGCAAGTAAAGATATATAGATATATGATGGCATGTGAAGATAAAAATGGTAATTTTGCTAAACTGTAAACATATAATGAAACTGTGAAGCTATGAGTACTTCATAGAACAATCACCACGGATGAAAGATGAGGTGAACACAATGGAAACTAGTATAAGACCACAAACTCAGGCTTCGTTTGGGACGGCATTCTTTCTGCTTCTTAAAACAGCCTTCTAGTACAAAAAATTTTAAATTTTTATACTAAAAAGCTGCTTTAAGAAGCAGAAAGAAAGCTGTCCTGAACAAAGCTTCAGTTTGACACATAAGCCTATGAATAGGCAACTTTAAGTTAAAATAAAAAATTATTGAAAAAAAAACCTAGAAAAAAATTTAATTTATAGGAGATGCCATGTTGGTAGGACCAAGGATTAAGAACGATTTACAAAAGTAATCCAAATTTACAGATATAACACTGAACGCAACATCTTTCACCAAAAGATAAACCTTGCAATGAGAACTCGATCAATTCAAAGCTAAAAAAAAAAGCTATCATTTTACTTTTTTCAAGAATGGCAGAAAAACCCTGGCTTAATTTCCAATGCCTTAAATCTTAGTGACCAAAATCACAAATTTGGACAGGCTAGTGTGAACAGAAGAACCAAAAACCAGCAGAAATTACAGCAAACAGTAGAAAACCAGCACTTTTTCCCGTTGATTAGCTTCTGAAAAGGCGAAAAAGAACAGAAGAATGCTGAGCATATAAACCTCGGCAGTTTTTCCTTGGTGATATCTTTCTTGTTGGTGAAACTCCAGAAAAGGTGATCTGGATACATCAATCAGAACTTTTCCGTTGCCCTGAGCATCCAACTTTTCATCTTTTCCATGAAAGGCAAGCCCAGTTTCATATTCAAAGCTTTTACTACAATCCTGAACAAGGAGATCAATTAAAACTATGATAAAAAAGTTCAAACCAGAAACATGCTTTCAAACAAATCTAAAATACTAAGGAATATGTTCTGCACTGCCAATACACATGCTTTTGTAGAATAAAAACAGCCGAGAAAAATGAATAGTTGAAGCTTATTTCCTACAGGGTTCCCAATGTTTGGGCTTAAAGATGGCTCATGTCATAAATCTACCATTATTACTGTAACAGTGTGCAATTAAAAAGAAAGGCAAAGTATAGGGACCCGTTGATGTATTTAATCGAGTGCATTCCAATGGAACAATGAAGAAACTGCAAGCATGAACAATGACGAACTTACAATGTAGTCTAAAACAAAATTAAAGTAGGAGGGTGAATAAACGTAAGCTAATCACAGCTTGCAATGATTGAGAGAACCAAATAAAGAAGAAAATAATGCAATTACAAGATGATAAATAGCGCAGCTTGGAAATGTGTTACTGTGCAGTGGAGAGTGTGTTCCGTGGGAGGTCAGAGCTTTCAATAGGTACATAACAAGAAGGATGACGAGAAAAACCTAAAACATCGACGACCAAGTACAAAAGGAGGAAGAATAACCATAGGAGAGGATTGCCTGATGAATAGAGTGTGTTACGTGGGAGGTCATAGCTTTCAATAGGTACATAACAAGAAGGATGACGAGAAAAACCTAAAACATCGACGACCAAGTACAAAAGGAGGAAGAATAACCATAGGAGAGGATTGCCTGATGAATAGCATTTAGAAAGCTTTAAATTGCATAGCATTGTCTAATTGCTTAAAACTTACCTCTTCAATTCACACACAACAAAATATATATCTAAATTCTTTTCCTGATGCATTTCTGTTAATGCCTTGCAGATGAGAAGCACAAATTCACCAAATGACATTAATGTTTAACTCAAGGGCAATAGTTATTTGACATGGAAAACACTATTGTATCACATTTTTTAAAAAAATTGTCCTCCTAAAACCAGAGACCTTGTTTCACTTGCCATTTGTCATTCTCAATTCAAACTTATGTCTTTATATTACGGTTCACATACCTTCAGCTTAAAGAAGCAAGATAAAGCTTGACCAGCATGTAAAACCTTTAAAGGGCTAATAGTTTCATTTGCAGGCAGCCTTGAAATACCCAACTCATCGCCAACACACGACAACTGTTGCATAGAGAAACTCTCTGTACTTGTCCTGTTCATGATATCCATCCGCATAAGGAACTCCTGTAACTTTGATGGACATGGAGCTATATGGATTGATAAATCTAATGATGGCAAAACCTGAAAGAAGAAAAAAATATGGACATGGTTATTAATGACTAATAACGTCATTTTTCAATAAGGAAGCACTAGGACCTCCAAATACACCTAGAGAACCATAAAAGTAACGAATTCACAACATACCATTAATTATAAAGATGAGAAATGACCATCAAGCTAGGGTATAAATATCACTCAAAGGATGGATCCTTACAAAACTTACAACCATCCAAATTATCAATAGTTATGATCTCAATGTCCCTAATACAAAAATACAAATTTAGACGAAAATTAAAGAATTAAAAGTGGTTCAATTAGCTTTAGAAATCGCCTGCAAAATTCTTTTTTTTTGTAATTAAATCATCTAAGAAAGATAAAGAGATCATTACGTAATTAAAATAGGTTAATAAAATGTAAAGGTAATCAACATCTTTCAATGAGGCAAATGCATGATAAAAAGTTTTTCGTAATCATTATGATTTCACTACCATAATTTGAACATTCTTTTATGCTCGTTCCAGAAAAATTGAAAAAAGAAAATATCACGAGAATTCATAAGCTATTACCTCCAAATCATAATGCATACGCAATGTCCTATAGATCATGTCACTAGAACAACTTTCAATTTCGTAATATACAGATAGATATAAGGAAATCTTTCCAGAAAAACTAGCGTGAAACCAGAGAGGCCAATAAAATGTAGCTCCTCCTTCTATAGTCACATCCTGCAGAGGGAAAGATGATCAATTTTTAAACCAACAATAAATATTCCCAATTAAGTATAATACAACAGAAAAAAAAAATCCCCTTTCCTACTCACATTGGGGAAATAAAACAAAAGGTTCTTAAACTTCTGAGCATTAGCCGGAGCTTCCATACTTTTTGAAAATTTCTGCTTTTCAAGATAGCATGGAAAATCCATGTTAAAGTCTTCCAAATTCCCTGGACTCAAGAATCTCGGATGACTGATTGCCATTCTCATGTTCTGCAAGTCCATGTATGTCCTATTAAGCCAAACTTAATCTTCAAAAATAAAATAATACAACAGATGCAAAGGGTCCGATAAAAAGAAGCAGGAAAACAAACCAATGAGAAACAATTTCACCAGTTTCAGCACTTATAATGTAGTATATTACAAGTATTTAGAATTTTAAATTGACTAGTACATGGGAGTAAGATTATAGAGGCTTCTATGCAAGCAGAGAAATATTAGGAGGGCACTAGACCTACTCAGAGATGTCAATCATACCTTAACAGAGTATTCTGATTGATTTCTGAGCTCCATCCTAAGAAGCCTAAAATCACCTGCAAATGTAGTTCCAGGCAAGTTGTGGATGCATCCTTCAAGTTTTGGCAGACCCTGAAGAGAAAAAAGATTGATTGACTTTTCATTTCTTAAAAAAGGGAGGAAGAAAGCTAAAAGCCAGGAAAAAGGCAACAACCTTGATGACAATAAAATTAAGAATTCCCCCTGAAGAATTCTTGGCTACTCGTTTTCCTTTCTTATGTTTCATTTTCGTATTAGGCTCAAAGTAATGATATCCAACAACAAGTTCAGATAACTTCCATCTAACTCCAAGTACTTTCAGCACTCCTTCTATTTTTGGCGTAGCATCAAGTTGTATCTAAAAAAAAAAAACTGATAAATTATTTTAGAACACTAGGTAAACATGATCATGAAGTGTTATACTTGGAAAAGACTGGCTTTTGAACATAGAACTGTGATTTTACATATTTGGAGAAGATACATAGCTTTTAAGGCAGTTCACTCACTAGCATTTTCACAAGACAAGAAGGCTATAAGACAATGATAGCTCTTAATGATTTATAATAGTTAATATCATAGGAAACCACAGCATATCACGTTATGCACTCAAATACCAGTAAAAACCATGTTATATTGAATAGCCAACAAAGCGAGGTCTCCATCAATGAAGAGTAACATCTTGATGGTTATTCTGCAAATACAAAGTATGAGGATGCGAATTATGCTTCCAACAATCCACTAAAGAATATTCTAAAGCATGTACTCATCTATGATGCACCGACACTTCTCCTCAAAGAGGTGTGCAGTGTCCGACAAGTATCTGATAGGTACCACTTGAGTATTTCAAGTGATTCCTATCGGATCTAAGCCAAAACACTAATAATCCGCTGTTTTCTATGGAAAACAGCCACCAAGCACAAAAAACAGTGGAAAAATCTGAGAAGAATTCGTAGAGAGAATAGAAGAACAATTGCAAACGGTAGAAACTTCACTAGTCGATGCAAAGAAAATAAAGATACAAGTTTCCTTCAATCCGAGAGGAAGGAAAAACTCTCCAACAATCTCCGGCAACGCCAAGAGCCCACGCAAGAAAACCTAGAAGACAAATCTCTTTTCAAAATCAAGATGAAAAACCTAATCCCCTCATAACTCCCTATTAATACAATCTAATTCAAATTAAAAGCAAAAGGACTTCTCTACCCCTCCTTCTCCCTCCAAAAATACTTAAACTATGTTTGAATTGCAAGTGGACCCCACCCCCACCTCTATTCCTCCTTCCGCCTGCTCCCTGGGAGGTTTCCGCCTCAAATAAACTTGGACCGGCTGGGCCGGTCCAGGTTGAGCCGGTCCATGCTGGACCGGCATAACATTACCCCCCTCCCAAAGTACCACCTTGTCCTCAAGGTGGAAGGTCGGAAACTGCTCTGCAATCCTCTCCAGTGGCTCCCATGTGGCCTCATAGTCTGGGAGGCCGCTCCACCTAATCTTCACTTCCTTTTCCCCCTTCGCATTGATGCGCACTCCTTCTACTGCTATAGGCTCCAGTGTCACTTCCATGTCCTCCCTCAATGTGCTGGGCAACTCTGGGCTTACTGCATGCTCCCCCACCACTTTCCTCAACTGTGAGACATGAAAAACGGGGTGTATTCTGGCTGTTGGAGGAAGCCTCAATCTATATGCCACCTCCCCGATTTTCTCCTCCACTTCAAAAGGGCCAAAATATCTCGCTGCGAGTTTCTCATTTCTCCTTTGGGCCATAGTCCTCTGTCGGTATGGTCGGAGCTTCAAATAGACCTTGTCCCCGACTCCAAACTGTATATCTCTCCTTTTGCTGTCTGCCTGCTTCTTCATAATCTGTTGGGCTCTAAGTAAGTGCCTCTTGAGCTCGGCCAACACCTGATCTCTTTCCTTCAAATGCTGATCCACTGCAGATACTGGAGTACTCTTATGGCTGTAGTGTACCAGGTGTGGGGGGTCCCTACCATATAACACCTTGAAAGGTGTCATCTTAGTAGCCGAATGAGACGAAGTGTTGTACCAGTATTCTGCCCAGGCTAGCCATTTGGCCCACTGCTTCGGTGTATCTGACACGAAGCACCTCAAGTATGTCTCCAAACTCCTATTCACCACCTCCGTCTGCCCATCAGTCTGTGGATGATAGGCTGTGCTCCTCTTCAATACGGTGCCCTGCATCCTAAACAGTTCCCTCCAAAAATGACTCAGGAACACCTTGTCCCTATCAGAAACAATGGACTCTGGTACCCCATGCAGGCGGACTATCTCCCTCACAAACGCTGCTGCTACCGACACTGCTGTGTACGGGTGTCTCAAAGGAATGAAATGAGCATATTTGCTCAGCCTGTCGACCACCACCAGTATAACTGTGTAGCCTTCTGATTTTGGGAGTCCGTCAATGAAATCCATAGTAATCTCCTCCCAAACTTTCTTTGGTAGGGCCAGAGGCTGCAGTAATCCCCCTGGTGCCATTGTCATGTACTTGCTCCGCTGGCAAGTATCACACTTAGCCACCATCTCCTCTATGTCTTTCCTCATCCCCCTCCAGTACAATTCAGCAGCTAACCGGCTATAAGTTTTCTGCACTCCTGAATGCCCTCCTATGGCACTCTCATGAAACTCCTGTAATAGTTGGGGAATATGGATGGAAGACCTAGGAATCACACTCCTTCCCTGATAGAACAGTCTTTCTCCCACAACTGAATAGCCCGGGTGGCTGTTCTCATCTGATAACACCTCTTCTTTGATTTTCCTCAGCTCCTCATTCTGAATGCTCTCCTCTTTGATGGCTCCCCAATCTATCAATACTGGTACAGATACAGCGATCCCCTGGAGCTCCCCCATACAGCGTGATAAGGCATCCGCTGCCTTATTCTCTAACCCTGGTCGGTAGTGGATCTCGAAATCATATCCCAACAGCTTGGACAACCACCTCTGGTGCTCCTCTGTGACCATCCTCTGCTCTAATAAGTACTTCAGGCTCCTCTGATCAGTTCTGACAATAAAGTGTCTGCCCAATAAGTAAGGTCTCCACTTCTGGATGGCCAGTACAATCGCCATCAGCTCTCTCTCGTAGACTGACTTCAGCCTAGCCCGGGATGACAGGACTTGACTGAAGTAAGCTATGGGCCTGTGCCTCTGCATCAACACTGCTCCCAATCCATAGCCTGAAGCATCTGTCTCCACCACAAACACCTGACTGAAGTCTGGCAGAGCAAGCACTGGCACCGTCGTCATGGCCTTCTTCAGCTTCTCAAAGGCCTCTGAAGCTGCTTCTCCCCATAAAAACCCGTCCTTCTTCAACTGCTCTGTCAAAGGCCATGCTATGGTGCTGTATCCTCTCACGAACCTTCTGTAATAGCCTGTCAGTCCCAAAAACCCTCTGAGTCCCTTCAAGGTCTTGGGTTGAGGCCAAGCCAGCATTGCCTCTATCTTGGATTGATCTGCAGCCACTCCCTCCTGGGATATCACGTGCCCCAGGTACTCCACCCTTGCCTGAGCGAAGTCACACTTCTTGAAGTTGGCCTTCAACTGATGCTCCTTCAGTACACCCAACACCACTCTCAGGTGCTCTAGGTGTTCCTCCTCAGTCCTACTATAAATTAGGATGTCATCAAAAAAGACCAACACAAACCTGCGGAGGTGTGGCTTGAAGATCCGGTTCATCAAAGCTTGGAATGTTGCCGGAGCGTTGGTGAGGCCAAAAGGCATCACTAGAAACTCGTAGTGACCCTCATGAGTCCTGAAAGCCGTTTTCTGCACATCTTCCTTCCTCATCCTGATCTGGTGATAGTCTGACTTCAGATCGACCTTGGTGAACAAAGCGGCTCCATGTAGTTCATCCATCAACTCATCAATCACAGGGATAGGAAACTTATCAGGCACAGTTTCCTTGTTGAGAGCTCTATAATCTACACAGAACCTCCAACTCCCATCCTTCTTCTTCACAAGCAACACTGGACTAGAGAAAGGACTCACACTGGGCTGAATGATCCCTCCTTCTAGCATTTCTCCCACCAACCTTTCAATCTCATCCTTCTGCACCTGAGGATATCTGTAAGGTCTCACACTGATAGGAGATACTCCTTCTTTCAGGATAATCTGGTGCTCCTGCTCTCTGTCAGGTGGTAGTCCGACTGGAGGTTGGAACACATCCTCAAATTCCTGCAACAGGGGTTGTACCAAAGCGGGGATGGGTCTTCCCTCCCCCTCCTCCTGCTCCTCCAAGCTCTGCAATTCCACCAAGAATCCTCCTCCTTCCTCCTGTATGATTTTCACCATGGATCGGAGTGACACTCCAGCTCTGGACAATCCTGGTTCTCCCCTCAGCTTCACCTGCTTCCCCTCTACGCTCAGCTCCATCACCATGGTCCCCCAATTCACCTTGGTTTCACCCAAGGTCTGTAGCCACTTCATGCCCAAAATGACATCTGTGCTACCCAACTTCAGGGGCAGAAAATCCTCTACCACCCTGATCTCCTGTAGCCTCATCTCCACCCCTTTGCAGATACCGGTGCTGGACTCAATCTTCCCTGTCCCCATCATCACCCCGTAGCTGCCTGTCTCAGTAGGCTCCATCCCTAGCTCCTCCGCCACCTGGGTGGATATGAAATTGTGGGTTGCCCCACTGTCAATCAGAACCACAACTTCTCTCCCCCGAATCTCCCCCTTCACCTTCATCGTATGGCTAGGAGTGAATCCCATCACAGAATTGAGGGAGACCTCGGCTACCTCCAACTGTGGATCAATCTGCTCCTCATCAGAGTCATCACCCTCCTCAGGCGCCTCGTCTATATAGACGGTGAGAGCCCGAAGAGCGCGATCCTTGCATCTGTGCCCTGGAACAAATTTCTCCTCACATCTGAAACAAAGGCCCTTGGCCCTCTTCTCCTGCATCTCCTCCTCAGTCAATTTCTTGAAGCTTCCTGCAGTTTTAGTCACCCCGCTCTTCTCCTTTCCACTCTCTCTAGGGACACTAGGGCTTGGCCCTTTTGGAGCCAAGTAAGTGGTAGTAGTCCTGGTGGGACCTCCTGAGTGGTTGTTCCTCCAACTTCGAGCGTTGGTCTTCTGGTTCTCCACCAGCTGAGCCAACTCCATTGCCTCCCTCAGGTCTCTCGGTCTCATGACCTTCACAGCATCTCTAATTTCTGGCTTGAGCCCCTTCATGAAGTTCCCCCCCAACGTGCTGTTCGATAAGCCCTCCATGTCTCCCACCAGACTCTCAAATTTCTTTCTGTATTCCTCCACTGTTCCCTCCTGAGTGAGGGCATAGAACTGCTCGGAGATCTCCCATGGGCTGCCCCCCCTGAATCTCTCTCTGATGGCCTCCTTGAAATCCCTCCAAGTTCTCACCGGATCCCACTTATCCATGTACTTGAACCAGGCAAAAGCCGCCCCTTCCAAGCACATGCTAGCAGCCATCAATCTCTCCTCCTCCATAAGGCCATTCACTGCAAAGTACCTTTCCACCTTGTGGATCCACTCATCCACATTTCCTTCTTCGAAAACAGGCATTTTCAGCTTCCTGGCCCTCGTGTCCATCCCGTATGCTCTGTTTCCCCCATGGCCTCCTCTGTCCCAGGCAATGGGGTCTTCCCAAGTTCCTCTTTCTCCATATCGGGGCACATCCTCCCTCCTCGGCCGTCGATAGCCCTCTTCCCCTCGCGCTCCGCCATGGTAGTTATGAATCCCCCATGGCCGGTCCACTGGGTCGGGCCTCTGACGACGCCAATCATCCTCTCTTTCTTCCCTGAAGTCTCTCCTTCTTTCCTGCTCTTCCCTCCTGATGGACTCCCGATGTAGCATTCTTCCGTTGCTACCAAGCAGTTCCACCTCCTCTTCCCCTTCCGGATTTGCCTTCTCCTTACCCTTGCTCCCACTACCTTCTCCTCTTTCCTCCGCTGGCACAGCTCTTGCTTGCCCTTCCAACAACTTTTTCATCATCTCCTCCAATGCCATGAATTTTCCTTCCATATTCTCACTCAACGTCGCCATCTTCTCCTCCAGATCCGCCTTAAATTGACCCACTTCGGTCTCCAAGACTTCTACACGTTTAGATGCCATGGGAACCCAAAAATGGTCTCCGGATCCCTTCCAAACAGCAAAAATCTGCAGCGAAACAGTGGAAAACAGCCCCCCACCGTCCGGATCTTGGCTCTGATACCAATTTGATAGGTACCACTTGAGTATTTCAAGTGATTCCTATCGGATCTAAGCCAAAACACTAATAATCCGCTGTTTTCTATGGAAAACAGCCACCAAGCACAAAAAACAGTGGAAAAATCTGAGAAGAATTCGTAGAGAGAATAGAAGAACAATTGCAAACGGTAGAAACTTCACTAGTCGATGCAAAGAAAATAAAGATACAAGTTTCCTTCAATCCGAGAGGAAGGAAAAACTCTCCAACAATCTCCGGCAACGCCAAGAGCCCACGCAAGAAAACCTAGAAGACAAATCTCTTTTCAAAATCAAGATGAAAAACCTAATCCCCTCATAACTCCCTATTAATACAATCTAATTCAAATTAAAAGCAAAAGGACTTCTCTACCCCTCCTTCTCCCTCCAAAAATACTTAAACTATGTTTGAATTGCAAGTGGACCCCACCCCCACCTCTATTCCTCCTTCCGCCTGCTCCCTGGGAGGTTTCCGCCTCAAATAAACTTGGACCGGCTGGGCCGGTCCAGGTTGAGCCGGTCCATGCTGGACCGGCATAACAGTATCCGACACGACACGCATCCGACACTCCTCCGACACGTGTCGGACGCGCCGAAAACGTGTTCAATTAAAAAAAATATTAAATACAAATTGGACACGCGTATCTTAAATATTTTATAATTTTTGTTTTAAACACGTATCTTAAATACAAATTTGATACTCGATGCTAGCAATTTCTACACCCACAACTTAGATATCTCAACTTTGTCCAACGCCTTCTGAACATCGACAACCAACGCCCTCTCAACATCGACGATAAATGCCCTCTTAACATTGACGCCCAATATTTACTGCATAACATCAATTCCTGACTCTCGACAGCATTATCATCTCCTCTCTCGATGACTAATAAATGACATCGACGCCCGACTCTCGACATCCTAATATTAACCATTTTAAGCTCAAATTCTAGTTAAATGATTTATTATTTCTAAATTATTTTAAAATTATACTTATTTAATTTTTATACACTATTTTTAAAATATAAAACTATAATATCATGTCCAACCCATGTCCGTATCCAATATTATCAATAATTGATGTGCCCCGTATATGTGTCGTCGTGTCCATGTATGTGCATCGTAGGTACTCATTAAGTGTCAGGGTCTGAAAAAATGAATCAGCAAAACAAGTGTTAAATTCCAGCCATCCCTTGGCCCTTGATCTTACGGCCAAAATGGGGATCTGTGGGCGTTGTTAAATCTCAGTCGTCCCTTTGCCCGTGATCCCACGGCTTACCTAGATCACACCAATCTCCTTCTATATTTGGGTGGCAGATTTAGGAAGGATTATATTAAGGCAATTATGCATGATTATGTAGTTATTTGTTTCTGTATTAAGACATATTTTATAGATCTATAAATAGGGATAATTTTGTACATTAAAATTAAGCCTTTTACTTCTCCAATTCTTTGAATTTAACATGATATCGGAGCCTAAGGAGATATAATCAGTTTGTCCCACCACCGGCCTTCATTGTCATTACCATTGCCAGATCTTGCATATAGAGGAGACGGGACCTTGCGCCTTCGATCCCTGAGATATACCAATCGGAGGAAGCAGAGAGGAGCGGCCTTCATTTCCCTTGCTTCTTGGATAGAGATCGAACGAGAGTCGAGCCTCTAGTGCCCTCTGTTTCATGCGTGCGACCAAAGAAAGTTGAGACAAGAGTCTCGCGTACATCTATAATGGCGACATCCATCGCATCTAGGCGAGATTGAGCATGCTGCCAAAGAAAGCGGAGATGGAATCTCACGTGCAGCAGCATGCAGAGAAGGATCGTTCATCTGGACAGGATCATGTGTGCGACTAAAGGAACCTCTTTCACGTACATGAGAAAGAACGCATGCGGCTAGAAGATCAGCCGTGAAAACCCATTCGTGCATATGAACTGAGCCAAATAGAAGCGCCGCCTCCAAACAAGAGTTGTTATAGTTCCTGATCTACTCAACAAGAATCAGCTTTCATTGTCGTTGCCAGAATTCAAAGGGTATAATTCCATGAAGCCTTCATTGCTATCCAGGATCTTGCAAATAGCCTTCACTCCTATCACTTGGCACCACAATGCTGAAATGAATTCCTCCCAGAGTGTGTTGACCAAATTGAGGATCTATGGTGCATCAAGGAAGAGGAGATCTCCAAAATATGCAACTTTTTTATCGCTTAAATGAGAAGAACTACCTGAAGTAGTAGTAATTTGTGAAGACTTACTTGAAAGGGAAAGAAAAGTTGAATCGCCTCCTTGGAGTAGGAGCAAAAAAGGAGATCCTAATTTTTTTAACATGGGATAAAGCGGACTCCATTATTATGTCATGGTTGTGGAATTTTGTGACTCAAAAAATTAGTGATACTTTTATGTTCCTGACTACTGCTAAACGGCATACGGGATGCTGCCAGACAAACCTTCTCAAAAGCTCGGGATGTTGAAACAAAATCAAGATGGAAGCGTGCTCAGGGCGTACAAGAGGCTTCTAGACCACGGAAGCGCAAGAAAGGCTTGGATGACACAATTGGTGGCCAAATGATCATAGGTTTTATGATGATATTGTCGATTCTTTTAATTAAAGTACAATAATGCATAAAATTATATATGATGCTAATGCAGAGGTGCTACTCCTAAAGAAAGAGCAGTGGGAGTTTATTGAAGGTGAAACCAAGATGCATGGGGCGGAGGAAAATGATGAAAGCGATGTTGCAGATATTCTTACCAAGGGACTTGATAACTCTACCTTTTTTGGACTTATTACCTTACTGAGAATGATAGATCTGTATTCCCCAACTTGAGGGGAGTGTTAAATCCTAGCTTCCCTTGGCCCTTGATCCCACGACCAACATGGAGATTAGTGGGAGGCTCACTTGGATCACCCTAATAAATCTCAGCCATCCCTTTGCCCTTGATCACACGACCAACATGGGGATCCGAGAGAGGTTCACCTAGATCATGCCGATCTCCTTCTATATTTGGGAGTCTGTTTAGGAAGGATTATATTAAATCAATAATGCATAATTCTATAGTTATTTGTTTCTTTATTAAGACATCTTAAATAGATCTATAAATAAGGATAATTTTGTATAATAAAATTAAGTCTTTTTCCTCCTTGATTCTTTGAATTTAACAAAATCTATCCCATATTTTTTATTAGATGGGCCTTTATCAATACGTGGATTTTGAGAAACTCATCATAGTTACGTCTCTAGAATTGGTGCCCGAGTACTCTAAAATAAAAACCAAGAAGAACACCACTTGAGCCAAGGCTTTTTAATAAGATAATCAAAATAGATTTCCATTTTTAGAGCCAAACAAGCAACTAGCCAATAGCACTCATTAATTAATCCTGCATGTCATTTTCACGAAACCTAAGACAAGTGCTACTATGAACAGTTCATAATAGTTGTCGCGTGCAATAGAGATAACACGGCCATCATCGGGGTAAACTCGCTTCACAATTGTTAAAAATTTCTTTTTGGTTAGTACCAACAAGCACATCACTTGTAAATTCATGCTAGACTTGTAGTCAATAGGTGAATTCTCATATGACCTCTTTGATCATTGCATATTTTTATTAAATTTTATATGGAGTCAAATTACACCTAGTGATAAAAGATATAAAAAATAAAAATAATAAAATAATTAAAAAAAATTGATATAAAAAATTAAAAATAATTTAAAAAAAATTACGACAAGCTCTTTCCTCATTGTGCATATTAAATTAGAAGCATTTTTATGAGAATGAGAATGCTGAAATGGTCACCCCATTATGATAGTTCCAAATAAATCACCTATCATCCAAACGTGTATGTGTAGCTTCTACTAAGTTACATTTACATTTCTTCAATTAATCAACTTTATATTATTTGGGATCTATTTTTAGTAAACCTTTGCAAGTTGATGTTGCTATTGCCCCCGTCTTTTTAGGCTATCAATAACCTTGGTCCCGATAGAAATACCGGGTACCTCTCCTCTTCATAAGAAGGTGCTGATTGATATATCGTCTTGTGGTTCCTGGCAAAATGTTGAATTTGAAGGCATTTCTCACTATTGCTTTTTCTAAAATATTTTTTAACACATACTCTAGTTACATCAAAGCCCGTCTGGATTTAAGAAATTCAATTGATCAAGCCCAAGAAGCACATTCAAATAGCCAAACATTCATTCCACCTCAATGATTGTTACTTCTTCATTAGTTGAGGTGTGCACTCAAAATTTAGAATAGATTGATCTTTTAAAAGTTGCAGTTAGTTGTTCAGCTCTTTCAATCCATCAATTTCATCAACCTCATAAATGCAACCTCATAAATGCATAATATAGATATTTATCCTCATACTTTGGAAGTTCCTCTCTCTACGGTAAAGATACAAAAGATGATGATTCATTACATCCTCTTGAATCGGATGGGAGCATTATGAATGCAAACATGTAGGTGGATAGGAGATTTCATATCTCATTCATCAGATGGGGCAGTAATGAGAAAAAAAATTATCACTTACCTATTTGCATCAACCTTCAAGATAGGCGGGCAATTGAACTTACACAACATGATATTTTTAGTTAATGCTATTAAACATTTTTTTCTGTCAATTTTTAATAATTGCCCTTGTAATACTTCTATCATTGCCTTGTTATGAATTTGAACCACTTTTTACTATTTGATGCAACAAAATAATAGCGTAAAAAACACAACCTTCCTTTCTTAAAACATTGACAAACATAAGCAAGATAACAATAATATTAAAACAAAGGCACACTACAACTTATAAAAACTTAAGAATGATACAGTGGAAGGGTAACTTGTGGAGAGAAGAACTAGGTAAAAGACTTAGAAGTAGGGAAGAAGAAGCTCTCAAGCTTTGGAAGAAAACCCTCAAGTTTTTATTAGAGACAAATATCCACTTCACCAACCTCCCAACAGCAGCCAACATGTCATTTAAATAGGGGAAAGAAGCTCAAAAGACAACCAAAGCAGCCGCCCCATTCAGCCAATCAGAACAGAGGAAAAAACCAAAGAGAAAATGCACAGCGGAACCACAAACTGAGCAACCTGGCCCCCTTAAAAGACCAGCCAGAATCAGAACAACTAGGAGCCGAACAAACACCAAGAAAGGAGAACGGCAGCTCAGGAACCAAGCAGCCAATATCTCAAAAAAATAGCCCCCAATCAGCCACAACTCTCCAAACACCAAATAGCCAAAGAAACATGAGCCAAGCCCATTTAGATGAATTTCAGCCCAATAATACCCAAGGAATATTTTTTGCCTACATCACTATTTAGGACGTATTTTCTCAACTTCGATTATATTTTTTCAAACATTATACAAAATGGGTTTTTAACTTAGATAAACATTTGCAAGTAGATTTGCTGCTGCTCGTATCTCAAGGCCTTTTATAAACACTTTTTTTTTTTGTAAAAAGGAATGTTACCTTGTTGGAAAAGGTGTGGATTAGTTACAATCTTCTAGATATTTGCAAAAAATAATCTTTAAAAGCACCCCCCATGTTGTTCTTGTCATAAAGTCTTTCGATATATATATTTTTAATTATTTTAAGACTTATCAAGATCTAAGAACATCAAACATTCGGCCATAAGAGGGACTTTCAAATGGCAAAACCCTTCCTACTACTGTAACAATTGATGCTCCTCGCCCATCGCTCAAATTCAGAATTTAGAACCAATTTACTTACCTCTAAAACCCTGCTACTATCAGCAAAATAAAAGCATTCACTTCTTTTGCAAGTAAGTCAATAGAATTTGATTCTCTACTGGAAATTCCCCTTATACTTTGTAACCTAAAGATTATGATTGGACCATAATAAGTTATGATGTTTTAATATATAGAAATTTCAAATCATATTCGTTAAATAATAATACATTTAAAAAAAATATTCGCAAGGGCATACGAGTACTTAAAATTGTCCCCTCTATGATATGAAGAGCGTGTACAGGGCCTATCCGTCTCGGAGCATGTACAGGGCCTACCCGTGCAAGCGTCGCATCGGATTTCCTCCCACCACGCTATAAAGAGTGTGTATAAAGGGTCCTCCAGCTCGCAGCAAATGCCAAAAACTAGATTGTTTCTGGAGGACTTGAGTTTGAAACCATTATACCTAAGTGATGATGACAATGATGACGGCAAAAATCGAAAATATACACAAAAGAAAATCTCCTCCCTCTTTCTCCTTTTTTCCCCCTCTCCTCTTCCTTTTTTTTGGCATTTTATTCTTTCTTTTTCCACACACACTATATATAGTGAGCTGGAACGAAAGGACTGGCGATTTCGTCGGCTTGAAGGAGAGTAGGTAATCGATACAGTGAGCTGGAACGAACCATGTGGCTTGAGGCTATGGGGGTCAGAAGTCGAGTGAACTGAAAGAGGTAGCTCGTGGGAAGTTTGGCTCCATGTGTGTTATCACTTATGAAAAGCTAAGGAAGACTATAGCTTCGATTTGCTGAAGGGAGCGAGCAGGTCAATTGCTGTGGAGACTGGAGAATGGCTTTAGAGGGAGTCGGGTGCAGATCGATACTAGAGGCATAACTAGGGCCGAATTCTGAATGTTGGATGGGAAGCTACAGGCGGGAGGGAACTTATGCGAGCGAGATCTAGAGTTTGGAGAAAGAATTGAATCCCTCGTGTGTAGTGGCTCTAGAGTTATGCAGCTATGGGAGGTGAGGTTAGAGCGTGAGACTTGTGGTAGACATAGGAAGATGGAGGTAATGTTTGATATAGGGTTTCGTGCAAAGGGTGTCAACGGAAGCTTGTGCGAGTTTAGCTGAAGGCTCGTGTGTGGAAGAAATAGGATTCACGGAGATGAGAAGCAAACAACATCGAATATACAGTGCTTTCGGTCGGATTTGAGCAGGTTTTTCGAAGGTGTGCATATATTTTTTTTAATTTGATTTTTTTTTGGATTTGTTGTAGAGGTTAACATTATCTCGTGTTGTTTTCCTATACTTTTTAATGACTCACCAGGCTTTATGATGGATGTATTTGATCATTTTTTTGTAATCTAGCAATTCTTGATAATTTCCCTTCTTGTGCTCATATTATCATCTTGTTATAAAATTGCACTTAAAAAAAATCTCAAACCGCTTTTATTAGTTTCATTTCTTGTAGTCATGGCTAGAGTCCTAGTAGAAATGAGTGTTAATATCCCTTTGGAGAAGAAGATTTGAATTGGTTTCATAACTCGTGATTACTAACAGGAGGTGGAATTTGACTGCATTCCATCGTAATTTTCTTCTTGTAAAATTTTTGGTCCCAACTTCATAGGTTTCTTCTAAGCTCATCCAAAATTGCAGATATCATATTTTATTAATGAGAAATAGCCCAAAATAATCCTTCAACTATTTGCATATAACCAATTTAGTCCAAAAGAACCACATTTATACAATTTAATTGATGGGGACATCAGATTTCGACACGTGTACCGTCGCCGGAGGCACAGATCGACAGCCACGATCCAGAGTCTCTATTTTTGATGTATTCGCATTTTATGTTATTTCCTTTATTTTCCTAGTTTGCCCCTGAGGGCATTGTTTCACTTATGTAGCCCTGAGGGCATTTACGTCATTTTATTTTATGTTTATTTTGGGCCTCTTTATACGAGGCATGAGGGATTGTAATAGTTAGTTTTTTATGAAATGAAATTTACTACTTGTTCTCTTTGTGAGTTCCGCCCACCAAGATCTCTTAGTGAGTTCGCCGGAGAAACTAGATCTCTTTGTGAGTTATAGTTTTCGTACTACCTAATCTTGTAGAAATTCAAGGTGAAGATAATTGAGGTTGGTAAATCCGTAGTCGTCGAATTCCTAGAACTCCATTTCTCCCTCCCCTTGCTCTTGCCGCCGCCTCCTCCAAGTGACCCAATACCGCCGGACTGAAATTTAGCCGCCGCCGGCCAGCCCCCACCGGCCAGCAGCTGGCCACCCGCCAGCCAGCCCAGTAGCCCATTTCCGCCGCCTCCCCTTCTTGGAGCTTCCCACCGTTTGAATTTCAAATCTCATGAGTTATTAACTTTCCTAATTGGTGATTATGCAATTAATCCAGCCCATTAAAGAGATTAAATCCAAATTTGAAATTCAAATTTGGTTTCCCTCTCAATTTTAAATTTTGGGAAGTTACTTAAGCTCTAATTAAATCTGAAACTAAAAATTCAGATTTAATTGATTTACTTACTTAAACTTGGGCCCAACTCTCATAACTCCTTAATCCCTCTTCCCCCTTCTCAAATGGCCGGCCCTCTTTATTGGCCTTCTCTCTCTTCCAAATGACATAAATACACCAATAAATCAGCCCAAATTCCTTCCCCTTTGCCGCCCCATCAATCCCTTTGGAATTAATTTGAATTCCCTCCCACCTCTACTAAAAACTGAAACTATGGCAAAATTTTCAGTTTACTGTCTTTGGAGCCTTTCTCTAGTTGATGATCTCAAGCTCTCAAGGCAATTCCTCTCCTCCTACAACCCGCCACCTTTTCCCTCTCCCTTCCCAACTATTCTGCATTCATCCCTCCTGGCAAGATGCATGGCGGATCCGGAGCTAGAATGGGGGCTTGTGTTCGACGCCCATAGTAATCTTGATGTCCTACAATCGTTGTTTTTCGACGCGGGATTTGACTCCGACGACGACACCGTTGGAACTTCCTTGGATCGGATCCTACCGACCCTCATACACGTCATCGACAGACAACGTCCAGACTCCGAGTGGATCATTGATAGCCGCCCACCCGCTCCTCCAATTCCGACTTCTTCCCCGGCGACGAGTCCCCTCGGTATCACCTATCTACTAGTGGCATCGTTTAGTTTGCTTACAATCCTCCTCCGCTAGCCCTATTTTCGAGAGTAATTAAAGGACCTCAAGGTGAAGGATCTATATATTAAATGTGTGGCTTTTGTTTTCCTAGCTATTTGCATTACTTGTATTTCTTTTGGTTTTATTGCGTAAAGGTTTTGTAATCTTCAATTGTAGTCAATCACCATGTCTTAATCAATCATTGCTTTTTCTTGAACCCTACTTGAGCAAGCTAGAATTTATGGTTAATATGCAAAGTTAATAGTCTATTATTAATCTCTAATGTGCAATTCTTAATCAACACATGATTGCATTACATCATTAATCCCAGAACTATGCAAAATTTAATCGAAATGCTCCATCAAGAAGAAAATGATGAAAATTGAGATATAAGATTGATCCCAACTTAGTAGTCCCTCAATTATATAAAATTTATCTCAATTTAATCCCGAAAGGACTATTTGGAAGAAGGTTTATATAGTCGATAGAAAAAAATGGATTGATGCAATAATTTGGGGCTAAATTAGCCACATAAGAAAAATCCAAGGATTAATTTTGGATTTTCCATTTTTATTAATAATGCTAGCAATCAGGATATAAGGGAAAATTCAAATGATCAACATCAGCTAAAAAGTTCTAACTACATTTGATATGGTTTGTATACAACTTTGAACTAACATTATATCCTATCATGGAATCAAAATCATCCCTGGGTGTCATTACCACAAAGGAGGTGATCAACACCTCATTTGCACACAAGATGATGCAGTCATATGTGGCTATTTTGTCTTTCATAAAGCTCGTTGTTCGTGAACTGTTCCTTGTTGATTCCTATGCTAAAGTGTTTTAATTTCTCATTAAGTGGGCAGTTTTGGGTTTATTCTATTGGCTGATTTGGGTGGCTCATTAAGGAGAGCATTTATACTTTTTTTCTCCATCTTTTAGAGAAAGGGAGAGAGATTTGTGATGATTTTTGGAAAGTGAAACCTACGAGTTTATATAGCTTGCGTGCTATTTTTTTCTACCTCCCTATCTTTTAAAACTTCGTCTCAGACTTCTATCTTCTTCTTCTCTCCACGATTCTCATTCCACATGCATCTTTCTTCTCTAAATTGTAAGTTTTAAGTTGTGTCGTGTCTTGTTCTATTATAAGTTATAAGTTGTGTTAGTACTTCTTTATTGTGTTTGTTTGTGTTATTTAAGGGTTTATGTGAATAAAAAAGGAAGCGTGTTTTCATTTGTATTCCTAAAGCAAGGTTTGTCTTTAGGTTGCATAACAATATAATTGATCCAAATCCTAAAGATGTATTACTTCCATATGATCATCTTCTTCTTGGGTACATTGGTGATCTAGATTCACAATTTGATGGCTTTGATGTTAGAATTTCAACTATAGAATAACAATTGAAAAAAATGCTTCCAATTCTCTATAAACTGAGGAGCACAAATAGAAAGAAAATATATCATCACTCTCCAAGGTTTACCAGGCTTCAAACAAGATGCTTTAAATGAGGGTTATATACTTCCACCAAAACTACTCTTGCTTCACTACTATCAACTTATATTGGAAGGTGTATTTTGGTATTTTCTTTTTCAACAAGCTTTTTCTTTGCAATTGCTTGATGTTGTACTTATTTCATTAGGTGATTATTAAATAATTATTGCCTTAAAGAATCTCAAACCACATTTAGAAATTAAATAAATAATTTCAAGCCTCTTAGATTGTTAAAAAATAAAGATATGATTCATCATATCCACACAAACAAATCATTGAATCAACACAAAGCCATTAAGTTTTCTAAGATAAAAACTCCGAGCAAATCTTAAATCCTACGAGCCGAGTTTATACCACATGCATGTATTTGGAGCTTCGTCAAGCCTTCTCTACAAAATACAAGGATATGAGCCCTAGTTTTACTAAATCCCAAACTCCAAGCCAAGTTAATACCAGATACAATTATCTTGAATCCATCATATTTTCTCAATAAAATAAGGAAATGTAAACCTCAACTTCCCTTGAATTTATGGGTCAAGTTTATTCAATATAAATAAACTTCAAATCTGAACTGATCCAATTTGTTTCAAAACTAGTGGGTGATCTCTCACTTGAGTCCTCAAGGGGTGATTCGTGGGTCGAGTCTTACATCTCTAAAAGAAAACATAGAGGTGCAAAATCACACATTATAAAACAGTATTTAGAAAAGATCAAACAAAAGTAACATCCACCAAATTCAAAATCCATCCACATGCCTTAGGATGTAAGCTTTGCCTTTCCCAAAATCAAGACTCATATGTTATGTGCAAACCAAATACTTACCTTATGCTCAAGATCTTCCGTTAACTCAACTGCATTCCAACTCATATCTCAAGTCAACTTGAAGGTCCCTATTAAAAGCACCTTGTAGAAGCATCATAATGTTATTAACTTGAAGATGCTTAAAATAAGTAGTGAAATCTAAAGAATCGCCTTGAGTCAAACCTATGATATAGACTTCAATCTTTAGAATACACAGGATGCCTTAAGAAAAACTCTGATATAATCAGGTTGACAATTCATCCTTCTATCATAGACAAATTACAAAACTAAATCATCAATAATTCAAAATGCTCATGAATATCTTTAATCGAGAATATTCTCAAATATAATATTTGAGATGAAACAAATTATAAAAGTTTGCACCCATTGAAAGCCAATATTTCTTAAATCCAATATAAACCTCAAATAGTCCAAAATTTTGCCAATGGGAAATATATGGGAAAATGAAATGTTCTACCTTTAAAAACTTCATGTTGATCAACATAAGATTCCTAGACTCTAAAAGAGTTCTAAGAGAGGGATCATCCCTCGAGTCCCTGAGCGCTTTTACAACCCATATATTTTAAAAGCACAAAAAACTCCATTTTATTGTCATAACAGTTTACCAGAAGAAAAAATACTAGCATGCTTGGGGAGTGAATTCAGAAAAATAGATACCTAATTACAACACGTTAGAGTATGAGGGATCTAGCCTATATCTATATGCAATTTTACCAAATTTCAACCAGCAGTTTGTTCTACTCCATTTATATCAGTTGGGAAAAAAAAAACCCTTCAAGCATTTGATACTTGAGGGTCTAGCAGGTTCATAGGCGTGTGAGATAAGAATATTTAGCAATATGCAAAACCTACCCTTTTAGCCTCACCTCCACCAAGAACCAGATCAAACTCTGATAGGACAAGATTTGAAACATCACCAATTCTACTTCTGCAACAATCATAATAAACTGTAGTAAGAAAATCAATTCGTAAGTTCTCAGAATTCAAAGTCAGGTGAAAACCAAAAAGGTTCCAGCCGAGAACAATGAAACTTAAATAGCCTGTACCTACAACTAGGAGCCTCCTTAAGTTCTTCAATATCATTGAATCCAAAAGAAGATGTAACTCCATCTGCATAGTTAACATATAAATATTATAGAAAGTTAAGAAATGCACTGACTGAATTACTGACATATAGAAGGGAAGGTGATTTACCAATCTTTGTCTCTTTAGATTTTTCACAGATATCACAAATAAGAGAAAGGCTGGAAACAGAAATTGGAATCTGAAGAGGATTTCTGAACTCAATATCGAGTTTTATTGCTTCTGCAAGCAATTAAACATAAAAATTAAGTATGCCTAGCAAAACAAAACATTAAAAAAAACACTCTATCAAAGTTTAAAGCATAATAAGGGTACATCGTTTAGCAAATTTATAAGTCACGCGAAAACCATCAGTCTATTTCCAATGAACTTTGCCTCCTATCTCTTAGGGTCTTGAGTAGCTTTTAGAACTCTAAAGCCAGCTCTTGTTTAAAAAAAAAAAAAAAAAAGCACTCAAGTGTTGAGATAGCATGTATAAAACATGCCATTTTAAAAACGTTAACCACGCATGAAGTTGGGTTGTGAAATAAAATAATCAATCACGTAAGGTAGCATTCATAAAACTTCTTGTTTCAAAATTTCAAGTATGCTTGATGTTTTAGTGAGATAAAAAAAAACAATTATTCAACTCCAGATAAACAACCACATTGGCATTTAATGCAAGATTTGGCGGACAATACTACATGACTAAAGCAGGCCTATGATGAATAGAAATGAATGGAGAAAGGTACATAAAACTAACATCAAAACAACTCTACTTGTTTTCAGAAACAAAAAAATGACTTAATAAACTTGCTTTATGATTCCTTTAACCTGTTTTCTAAAAATAAAACCAAAAGCAATCCCAAACAAAGTTGGAGCTGAAGTGGCTACATCTTTCAATTTTATACATCAAAAACTGTAAACTCTCTCAAAAACTTATAGTTATATGCATAGGTTACACACTTTTCAATATAAAATAATTGTAACACAAAATATAACCATGCTGAATATTGGTACTTTAAAATCCACAATTCCTGTCCCTAATTTAAGGGGGCTGCAAAATTATGAATACCAATCAGAAATCAGACTGAAAGTTAAACCATACCTCCAACAACACAAACATGAGAGTCATCATACTTTTTTAAGGACAACTTTGACTGTGATTCAAGCCAATTCGATTTAATAGTAGACGCCAATGGAACCATTTCCTCCTCCAATGATTTCCACAAGTTTTCATTCACATTAAGCTGATTCCACACACAAAAATGCATTTTACAGACAAGAGATAAAAGGTAAAGTTAATATTCTCAAGAAAGAATGCTAACAATTAATCTAGCAATCAATATAGCATGTTACCGTAATGAAAATTAAGCACAGAAGAGGGAAAACTTGTAGTTAACTAAAGGAGATAACAATTTCCTAATTTAAACTAAAATAAACTTAATTTTCGGATTTACTCAAAAACCAAAATTTTAGAAATCATATATTCACTAATTTCATAATATAACCATACAAATATTTCCCTTAAATCTAATTAATACTTAGGTAAATTTATTTTCGGATCATTTTAATTTAAAATTTTGGAAAATTACAATTTTATGAAAATACTAAATTTCTTTCATTAAAATTATTCCTAAGATCATTAGGAACAAAAATCATTAAAAAATTTCTTAAAAATCCAAAAATATGAAAAACCCTAATTTTCCAAACCCACTAAAAATTTCGGAAAACTTCATTTATATGCTTTAAATCATTCCTTCAACTATCCCTAACAATCCCCATGAAAAATTTTAGGTTTTGGAGAAACCCTAGAATTTTTTTCCTCAAGAAATATATGTGAATTGGAGGATATTCTTGTTTATAAACATACCTTAGTCTTCCTTGAATCTCCCATCACAATTTTCCCCAAAGTTGGTCGCTGGAAACCGCCGCCGCCGCCACGAAACCTTTTCGTCGTCCCTTGTCCGCCTCCTCTATTCGGCCGAAAGGAAAATGGCGTGAGGGGGATGACCGATTCATTTGGCCTCTTAAGCCTTTAGGCGGTGATGTAGGCAGACGTCGGGGGGGCAATAAATGTTCCTTATTTTTTGATTTGGTTCCTTGTTTGGGTTTGGTTAGCTCGGTTTGAGCTAACCCTTTGGTGAGCTGCTGTTTTCTTCTTCTAAAATCAGCTCATAATGTCAAATCAGGTTCATTCCCCCCTACCCCTCTCTGTTGCCCATTCGGTTTCTCTGCCTGGCTCATGTCCTGTGGTTGGTTCCTGTCCCATGGTTGGCTGTTGCTATTCCCCGTGTTTGCATGTTCCTCTCCCCTGTGTGGTCCCTTTAGCTACTGCTCCTGAAGCCGCCTGTGACCTTTTGTTTCCCCTTTCCTGATTGGTTCAGCTCAAGGTAAATGGGGCGGTTTGGCTGCCTCATTTCACCTATATATATGGGTTGTTTTGTAAGAAAATTGAGGATGATTTAAGTAATTTTTGGAGCCAAAAAACTTACGGTTTTCTTCTTGGAAAAGCTTGCGAGCTTGTTCCATTTCTCTTCTCCTCTCTACGATTTCGTCTCGAACTTATTATGTAATTCTTCTATCTGCAAGTGACCACCCCATTTGTATCTTTCTTCTCAAGGAAATACAGTTTTAGATGTTTTATGTTATAAGTTTGTATGCGTCCTCTTTATAATATGAAAGTTAAGTTGTGTTTTGCTTAATTATTGTATTTTCTTATTATAAAAGAAAGACCTAATTTTTATGTATTATGTGATATTTTTTATTGCATCAATTTGATATCAGAGCCTAGGTTGTTCGTGTTTTTTTTAAGTATTTAGGAAACTGTAAAAACATGAAGATAATGAGTCAGTTGTGGGTGAAAATCAGCCAAGAAATCCTGAATTCCAAATTCCAATCAACAGAAGAATTCCGCCACAAGGAGATTCTACCGATCTGCTACAAAATGAATTATACAAACTTCATATGAAGATGCAATTATGTACGAAACGAAAAGAAAAAGCAAAATCTCCGGGCCAAATTCAAGCTAGAAAGATAAATTATCCTGAAGATGTAAAAAAAATCATGAAGAAGTATGCGGCCATAATGCAAGAGCTAGATGCGGCGCCTTCATCTCGTCAGAAACGTATTCAAGCATCCTCATCAGGAGATGAGCCCTTTCAACCGAGGAAGAATTTGATGTAGGCAAAGGGGTGGGCAATAGATGTGTCTTGTTTTTTGGGTTGATTTGGTTCCTTGTTTGGGTTTGGTAGCTCGGTTTGAGCTTCCCCTTTGGTTAGTTATTGTTTTCTTCTTCTAAAATCAGTTCATAAATGTCAAATCAGGTTCATTCCCCCCTCCCCCTCTCTATTGCCCGTTTGGTTTCTCCTGCCTGGCTCCTGTCCCGTGCTTCCCATTCCTCTCCCCTGTGTGGTCCCTTCGGATACGGCTCCTGGAGCCACCTGCTGACCTTCTGTTTCCCCTTTCCTGATTGGTTTGGTTGGAGGTAATTGGGGTTGTTTGGCTGCCTCTTTTCACCTATATATATATATATGGGTTGTTTTGTAAGAAAATAGAGGATTATATGAAGTAAGTTTTGGAGCAAAAAAACATACGGAAAAGCTTGCAAGCTTGTTCCATTTCTCTTATCCTCTCTACGATTATGTCTCAGACTTCTTATCTAATTCTTCTATCCGAAAGTGACCACTCCATTTGTATCTTCTTCTCAAGGAAATGCAGTTTTGGATGTTTTATGTTATAAGTTTGTATGTGTTGTCTTTATAATATGAAAGTTAAGTTGTGTTTTGCTTAATTATTGTATTTTCTTATTCTAAAAGAAAGATCTAGTTTTTATATATTTTTGCGATCTTTTTTATTGCATCAGGCGGTTAGAGATTTCCAAATTACTTAATTGCCCTTACCTGAAAAAATTTCCTTAAGACTTTCATGGGCTATTAAGTAATTTTTATATTATGGAACTTTGGCGATTTTAATTTCCAAAACATGGGAAATTTTTATATGTCATGATTGTAAAACCAAAAATGTTAATTATAGACATCACACGCTTTTCGATGTGCCGCGACGGAATTTAAGTGGATTTTCAAAGTCATCAGTTTTCGACAAAAATAATTTTATAAAATTGTACATAATATTTCGAAGAAATTGTTATAAATGACATACATGGAATTTCACATAGATTTGTAATTAAAAATCAAATAAGTTTTCAAAATTTTCTAAATGACTTAATAGCCCTTAAGAATCCTAAAGAAAAATAAAGGCATGTAAGGGCAAATTGGTCATTTGTTCTTCCCAAAGCCATTTAGAGCTTTAAGGGTACCGAACCGATTTGCTCAAAATTTCATATACTATTTTATAAAATTATTTTCGTCAAAGACCGACGACTTTGAAAATTTGCCTAAATTTTATCGCGGTGCATCAAAATGCATGCAACGCTTACGATCAACTTTCTTCGAGTTTTATATTATAAGTCTTTTATATCGATTTAATTGAAATTTAATGTACACTTTTATAAAATTAATTTCGTCGAAATCCGACTACTTTGAAAATTGGACTATTTTTGTCACAAAGCATCGAAATGCGTGCGATGCTTACGATTCGATCCTTTTCAAGTTTTACAATACCCATGACACATTTCTTCTAAACTTTTTTTCCTTTCTAATCATTTTAGATAAATTAGATGTACTCAGCATACCAGAGCATTTTTGTATACGGCAAATTTATTGGTGATAATTAGTACAAGTGGAAAATTGGAGAAGAACACAAAAATAAGAATGGAAACTAAGTGTTGTTGAATAACAAGTAACCTGGTAATTCCAAGTATAAAAACATGCAATAACAAGGTTAAATATGTCCAATAGTTCATTCTTATTTAGCGTTGGCTACCAATTATTAATCCATTGCTTGATGGAAACAATATAAAAAACTGAGTTAATTAATTATTTGTGATTGAATCTCCAAGGTATACATCCTTTATTTTCTACCAAAGCTGAATTTGTAATGAAGTCATGCAAATCTAGCTTAAAAGAGTTCTACGGGGATTGAGGAAGGTAGTGAAATTTAAATCTAGAATTGGGAGATCTAGCCAGTTAATCAATATCTTGGAATTTCGTGGGTGTGCAGCAGGAGTTTGTCTAAGGTTTTCCAACTTACATCTGCAAATGATGCATAAGTCCGGTGATCTTCATAAATAACTTGGATGGATGACATATTTACAACAGGAAGCTGAAGCTTGTTAACTTCAAATATCTTCCCCATATTCTGATGAATCAACAAAACACCTATTAAGAACAAAACAGAGTTTGGCCAAATAAAAAGAAAGTGGGAAGCAAATCCAGGTGAACTACCTCGACAGTTTCGAAGAAGTTCCCCAGGAATAAATCTTGCGTTGTCGCTGACTGATGGCTGCATGCAAGAATCTCCAACATGTGCTTCACAGACACATCAAATACTCCAACAAAAGCATACCACCTGAACCATAAGATGGATTTTGAGATATCAGAACTGGAAGAATTCCGTCTATCACAAGGCCCCCTATTATTCAAATATATACGAAAAACTATTAGGAAAATGAATGCCATAACTACCTTCCAATATTGTAATGAACATGGTCAAGAATAAAATTCCAAGGAATTCCTCCGTAAACTAAGAGAGCGTTTCTATATGTTCGAAGTGCATGTGGTCTCTGCATTGGAAAGACACCCGGCAAAGGAAATCAAGAAAACTTTGATTCATCAGATACAGTTTATCCTATGCACAGGTAAAGTTTATGGAAAATAGATATACCTGATCAGAAACATAGTAACGATTACCGGCAAGTATAAGATGAAAACCATACTTGCGCAACATAGGTGGTCTAGAAAATAAATAGCTGTATGAAGCCTGCTCAAGCATTACAGCTGCATGTAGAGGTGGTTCCTGGGGAAGAAAAGCCGCCAAAAGCACAGATAGAAGAAACATGATTGATAAGATACTCTAAATATATGCATAAATGGACATAAATACATAGGCACACAAGTAAAAGAACAAACACATGCTAGCATATTTATCCTCTGAGTTAAGAAAATCACCTCACTAGAAATGCGAAAATAAATGCCAGCGGCCTCTTTATATTGGCCCCTAGCCTTCAGAATTTCTGCCCACCAGAGCCCACATCTTGTAGCATTTCTCTGAGCTGAAGGCACAAGTTTCTACAGACAAATATGGATGTAATCATTAGCATAAAATGATACTTGAATCATTTTCTTAGATGAGCTTCAGAAAATATAAGGAAACATCAATATGTTTTTACCAAAAACAAAAAGAGTAAGAACACCCGTAAGGTATATAAATGATTTTCACAAAAATATGCAACATAATATTGTATTGTAAAAGCTTTTGCATGAGGTACTATAGGCCATGTAAAATCTTTGAAAAAATAATAAAATATCATGAGAAGAAAGGAGTTAAAATTATACCAAGTAGGTGTTAAAAGCAGTTTCCATGCAAGTCTCTGAATCCTTCCTTGATTGATCTAGCATAAAGTACGCAAGTCCCATCATTTCCTGCTTTAATAAATAAAAAGTTCAGCAAAATTGTGACATAAGTGATTATCAATCCACAATCAAATGACTCACAAAAATAGGAATAATGCTATCCTATGATGCATAGACTCGGACACAATACAGACACGAAACACATTAATTATTGAAAATATAGGACAACAATACAAATTGGATACGTCATTATAATTTTTACATCTTAAAAATAGTGTATAAAATTTGACTAAGTAGAATATAAAGAAAAATTAAAAAATAATTAGTCATTAAATTAAGATTTATGCTTAAAATGATAAATATTGGTATGTGGAGAGTTGGGCATCGATGTTGTGTGTCAGGCATCGAGAGTGGAGATGAAAAAATTGTCGAGAGTCGGACATCAATGTTGAGATGTCAAGACCGTACCAGCTGTCAATGTTGAGACAACATAGGAAAAAAATGAAATGTTGAGACAACCTGGGGGCATGAATGTGGGAGTAGAAATTGATGGCATCAAGCATTAATGTCAAGGCAGTGTCAAATTTTGATGTTCATATGGTTATAAAATGATAATGTTGTGATGGTATCAGACATCGATGTTGAGATGGCATTATGTGTAGTTGAAAAACCCAAACCACAACCCACTAGAGAAATGAAATGAGAATGTTCAAAGAATAGGGGACTGAGTGTAGGCGATTAATTTGAGGCTATGGAGAGGAGAATTTTTTTTTAATCAATAAAAATTTTAAATTAAAGTAATTATATTTAAAAAATCATAAAATATTTAAGATGTGTGCCGAATAGGCGTATTTATTTTATTTTTAATACTTTTAAAATCGGGCTATAAACGAATCGAGCCGAGTCGAGCATGTGCTTGTTCATGTTTGTGTTTGTTTATTATCAGCTTGTACATATTTATTTGAGCTCGATTCGAGCTTTCCTGTTCGTGTTTAAGTTAATGGATATCATGTTTGGTTCATGTTCGGTTCCTGTTCGATTTCGTTTCATGTTTATCGAGCTTTAAACAAATGAGTCTTATCAAGCTATAATTAGCTTTACTTTTAAATATTCATTAGCTTAACGAATGAACTTTATCGAACCTACTAACAAACATGTTCGCGAACATTTCTAGTGATTTCTTCAAACTACAAAACGAGCATGTTCACGAACATATATAGTGAGTGTTTTTGAGCTACCAAACATGTCTATTCACGAACATATCTAGTAAAGGTTATCAAACTATCAAATAAACCTGCATACGAACACATCTAGCGAGTTTTTTTGAACTACCAAAACGAGCTCATTCACAAACAAACGTGCTTGTGGGCTCCGAAAAATAGAATTAAGTTCCGGGGTAAATTTTAGGAGGGTAGATGTGATTGTAGATAAGACACTACCCAAAGATTTCGACCTCATTTTGTGAGAAATTTATGATCTGAGTTCTTGTTTCCAATAGGCGCAAGCCCTTATAGTTAATTACCCTCCCGATCACGAGAGAGAACTTTCGATTAAGGCTAGTTGTCAATCAGATACGTAGAGATGTGTTATCTGGCATATAGTAGGAGCATGGGTTCAACGTTGGAAAATGTGATATTTAAAATTGAGAATTTCACCATCTTGCACTTAAAGCGGATGGTGGGGAAATAGATGATGGACCCGATCAAGATCTCATTGTTCCGTCGTCCCGGGCCATCGTGGTCCCTGGTCTACTTAGTCAGAGGAGGTAGTCGACCCAACGTGACGAAAGGATCCTTATCGGCATCCATGGGTTGCTTCGTCCAACTGTCCAAGGCTACCTTATAGACCTGGGGTGAATGTTTGTCTAAGGGGACAGATTTGAATCCACCTTAACTAATAGAGGGCTTTGTGCCTTATCGATTATATCATATTGATTCATATCTCAAGGATTTGATGTCACTAGGAAACATATTGTCTATAGCCATAAGGCCCATAACTGTTATCTCGTGGTGCTATTTGACGGCAGAATCACTCGGTTCAGAGGGCCACTGGTCATAACCGTTTATCCTGCGATGCCATTTGGCGGCAAAACTGCTGGTTAAAGGACATGTACCGCATCCTTACTAGCAGGAGACTATTTTGAGAATGAATCTTAGTGATATTTTTCGACTAGACATTACTTCTATGTGAGCTGAAGTAAATTTTAATTTGTCTACCTTGGAAAATTATTGTGGAGGGTGGATGGATTTTGCTTTAAGCGATTTGATGGATTATTTCAATTTTAAACATTTGGCAGCAAAACTGCTGGTTAAAGGACATGTACCGCATCCTTACTAGCAGGAGACTATTTTGAGAATGAATCTTAGTGATATTTTTCGACTAGACATTACTTCTACGTGAGCTGAAGTAAATTTTAATTTGTCTACCTTAGCAAATTATTGTGGAGGGTGGATGGATTTTGCTTTAAGCGATTTGATGGATTATTTCAATTTTAAATATTTTGATTATGGGATTTTGGGGTTTTGATGGGAGTTTGAATGATATTTTGGATATTTAAAATTGACCCCTTCGGTTGAGATTTACATTCAACATAGTCATCATCAGGATACATATGAGGTTATTTACATTTGTGGATTGAACCTTGTCGACTCTGTCAAGCTGTCGACAGAGGATCCAGTTTCGTAGGCTTTTGCGTTTGTGAATGAATTTTCTTTTTCATGGACCTTGAAGGTGTTATATGAACGTATAAAATAGATATTTCGATCGACACTCTGACCGTATATTTGTTTGATAGTTCGAGCCGTGTCGACTCCTATCTACCCATATAGAATGATCGGGCACAAATTTAGGTTTATTGTTTAACCCGCGCAGCATTCCTAAACATTACATGTATGCTCGTAATACGCTCGCTGGAGCCCATGCCAAGTGTTTAGGGGCATTTTATGATTATCTGATGAACGTTGTTGACTCCTATTTACCTGCTTAGGAGGATCATATTCAAATTTAATAACTTGCACAACATCGCTAAACGTCAGGTGTGTTCCTACAACAGGCTCGTCGGAGCCGACACGAGTTTTGTGATTGCACTTACCCCATGTGTACCTATGTGTATACAGACAACGTTGCATAGACAGTGGCATTTTTGTAATATTTTAACGCCGATCAACTGTGCGGGTGACCTCATTTTTTGAATATAGCATTCTATTTGGATGCTTGTATACGCCTTCTGTCCGCTTGCAAGGATGTTGCATATCCGGTGGCATTTTGTAGTAGCTTCTGGATTGAGTTGTTTGCTGTTTTGTACAGATAGACTATCGTGCACTACTTATTATTTTCTGCAGTTGGCTCATAGTGCACTAATGAATCTCATGTTTTGTATTTTTAGATGATTGAATATGGCCTATCGTATACACGTTGAGTTTCCTATAGTAACTCGTAGGCATTTACACCTGATTGTCACTTTGTATTTTATTTATAGGTGCACACAGGGTGTATGGCTTATAAGTATTTGCATACGCGAGAGCTTACCCACAATGACTCGTAGGAACTCGCATATGTCATTTATCCTTCCCTGCATATTGACTTTTCTAATTCTTATAGCAATTGTTGCTTACATCTCAAGACATTAAAAGCTTCCATTAGTGCATGCAAGTGGATGCAGAAGGGGCTACTGTGTCTTCTTGCATGACTCGTGTGAAGACAACTATCAATTCCAATTTCTTTGCTTGTGGGGTTGAATGCATCTGTTTATGCCTTGATGTTGACCATATAACACTATCATATTCATTACACATTGGTCATATGCTCATGAGACTCTTTCAGTGATTTGGCGCGATGTGCATACTTTAGTTAAGGGTCGTACAACCCGTGAAACATAATAGTGCACTATTTTGTTTCTTTCTAAAGACAGATGTTTACGAGGCGTACGAGCCGCCTAACTTTAACAACTGACGTGCATGTTACCAAAAGCACTTATGCACCTGTAACTTGCAATGTGATGGACGCTTTCTCATTTTATCATGAATGATTTAACCAGAAAATTATCGGGGATATATATGGATTTTCTTACATTTTTATAATTAATACAAATACATTTTGTTAAAAATGTAGATTTTTTTACTTTTATCTTCCCCTTTTTTAAGATAATTATTGCTTGTATTCAGGTGTATTTATGCTCGTATTTCACAAGCTGGTGAATACTCTATGAATCCAAGGCCAAAGCCTCGAAATGACATCTTAGGATCCTAAGTCGATGGGGCCTGCAGGTGTACCAGGCCTTCCATCGACTTTTAGCAAAGGGATCCTAGACTTATGGGGCCCATAGGTGTACCTTCAATGTCCTTTAGCAAAGGAATCATAAGCTGGCAGGGCCCACAAATAATTTGAATTCAATGTTATAAATAGGATGAATACTCAGTTCATTTTCTTCACATTTCATTTCTACAAAGAAATTTAATAGGGGACTTACATGTGTGCAAGTCAAGAGCTAGAAGAAAGAAGCTTGATTCATATATGTTCGCGAACAACTAATTTCCTTACAAGTTCATTGTATATTGCATTTAGTTATGATTTGAATTTTTCTTCTATATTTATTTTCAATGTCTGAAACCTATGATGTCATATGTTTTAACTATTTTTCATTGATTTAAAATTTTATGTAGATTTAATTTTTTTAAAATTTTCTAAGTCATGAATTTTGTTTAAAGTTTCGGCAGCACTCCAATATCGTCCCTGTGTTGGGGACTGCATCGGAAGTGTAAAACATTCACGCCTGCCAAGAAAGACAGTCACGGTAAGTGTTAGGTAACATCACGGCCGCAGTCTCATTCCCCGCTCGCTAATAAAAGTGTCACGGGGTCTTTAAGTAACTGTTTAAAAAACAATATTTTCCCGGAAAAAAAGGCAAAGACTGGTACTTAATTTTTTTTATAAAAAATAAATTTGTCCACTCGCTTATAAAAACGATCACGAATACTTATATTTTATGCATACGAATTTCCCCGCTTGCTAATAAAAGCGACAACGGATACTTATGTTTCCTTACTCGCTAATAAAAGCGGTCATGAGTACTTATATTTCATGCATAGAAATTTGAAATACTAGTGTTGAGCTTTTACCTTGGATGTGCAGTGATTGAGACAACGACAACGAACGAAGGCGACAAAGGAAACCTGCGATGCACAATTATTTATTTTTTATCACATATGCAATATAATTAATTACACATGTTCTTTTAAAAAAATAAGAGAGAAAAACAAAAAAAGAAATAGTGAGCTCTCTTTCTCTCTTAGTGAAAAAGACATGACGCACAAAAGAGGGGTGAAGTTTAGAGAGAGAACCCCTCTCTCAAATTTTGGAGAGAGAAGGTGAAGGGAATGGCTCTTTCTAGAAAAAGAAAGAAGGGAAAAAGAGGGATTTGCATAGGAAGAGGTTTAAGATACATGTGGAATGGAGGGTGAGGTTTAGAGAGAGAAAATCCCTCTCCAATTTTAGAGAGAGAAAGAGAAGAAATTTTTTTTCTCTCACTAAGAAGGGAATATGAATGAATGGTAGTGAAGGGAGATGTTTGGAATGGAGAGGGAATCATGTGTAAAGAAATTTCTCTCATTCTAGAGAGAATTTTCTCTCATTCTAGAGAGAAAATTTTCTCGCTAGGCTTGAGAGAGAAAGTTGAGGGTGAAGGAGCTTTTTGGTTGGAGATGTGTAGGATGTGGGTGAGAATATTTTTTGTAAATGGAGATTGGTGGTTTGAGGGTTTTTTTTTTTTTTTTTTTTTTTTGAGAAATTGAATAATTAGGATTTAAGGTTAGAGTATGTTTGGAGAAGAAAGTGGAGGAAGAAGAAGAATATGGAGGAAAGGAAGATGAAGAGGAAGGAAAAAAGAAATTCATCCATTTCTTCTTCTTTTCCTTCCTCTTCCTCTTCCCTCATTCACCAGCCTCAAATCACCAACCTCCTTTCACAAAAAATACTCGTACACACATCATATACACTTCCAACCAAAAATATCATTCACCCTCCACTTTCTCTCTCCAGCCTAAAGAGAATTTTTTCTTTCTAGAATGAGAAAGAAATTTCTTCACATATGATTTCCTCTCCATCTTAAATATCTCCCTTCACCACCATTCCTCCATATTCCCTTCCTAGTGAGCGAAAATTCCCTTCAATTTTGTAGAGAGAAGGTGAAGGGAATGGCTCTTTCTAAAAAAAAAAGAAGGGAAAAAGAGGGATTTGCATAGGAAGAGGTTTAAGATACATGGGGAATGGAGGGTGAGGTTTAGAGAGAGAAAATCCCTCTCCAATTTTAGAGAGAGAAAGAGAAGAAAATTTTCTTTCTCTCACTAAGAAAGGAGAATATGAATGAATGATAGTGAAGGGAGATGTTTGGAATGGAGAGGGAATCATGTGTAAAGAAATTTCTCTCATTCTAGAGAGAAAATTTTCTCTCTAGGCTTGAGAGAGAAAGTTGAGGGTGAATGAGCTTTTTGGTTGGAGGTGTGTAGGATGTGGGTGAGAATATTTTTTGAAAATGGAGATTGGTGGTTTGAGGTTTTTTTTTTTTTTTTTTTTTTTTTGAGAAATTGAATAATTAGAATTTAAGGTTAGAGTATGTTTGGAAAAGAAAGTGGAGGAAGAAGAAGAATATGGAGGAAAGGAAGAGCAAGAGGAAGGAAAAGAAGAAATTCATCCATTTCTTCTTTTTTTCCTTCCTCTTCCTCTTCCCTCATTCACCAGCCTCAAATCACCAACCTCCCTTCACAAAAAACACTCGTACACACATCATATACACCTCCAACCAAAAATATCATTCACCCTCCACTTTCTCTCCAGCCTAAAGAGAAATTTTTCTTTCTAGAATGAGAAAGAAATTTCTTCACATATGATATCCTCTCCATCTTAAATATCTCCATTCACCACCATTTCTCCATATTCCCTTCCTAGTGAGAGAAAATTCCCTTCATTTTCTCCCTAAAATTGGGGAGAGAGAGGGATTTTATCTCTCTAAATCTCACCCTCCATTTCCTGTGCATCCTAAACCGTATGCAAATTCCTCTTTTTCCCTCTCTTTCGCTTTTCAGAAAGAGAGTCATTCCCTTCTCTTTCTCTCTCCAAAATTAGGAAAAAAATTTTCTCTCTCTAAACTTCACCCCCACTCTACTATGTGTCATACGCCTTTTCAACCAAATCCCTCTCTTTCTCTCTCTTTCTCTCTTTTCCTCTCTAGAAAGAGAACTCTCTTTTTTATCTTTTTCTCTCTCTAACCTTTTTTTTAAATATCATGTGTAACTAATTACATTGCATAGGTGAAAAAAATTAAATTGTGCATCGCAAAATTTCATTTGTCGCCACTGTTCGTCGGCGTTACCTCGATCACTGCGCACCCAAGGTAAAAGTCCGACACTAATATTTTAAATTTTTATACATAAAATATAAGTACTCGTGACCGCTTTTATTAGTGAGCCTGAAAAAATAAGTACTCATGATCGCTTTTATTAAAAAATGAAAAAATTCGTATGCATGAAATATAAGTACCTGTGACAGCTTTTATTAGTGAGCAGGTAAAATTATTATTTATAAAAACAAATAAATACTCGTCACTGCCTTTTTTAGGTGGAAAAAATGGTGTGTTTTAAACAAGCACTTGAAGACCCCGTGATCCCTTTTATTAGAAAACGGGGAATGAGACTGCAATTGCCATGTCACCTGACACCTACCGTGACCGCCTTTCTTGGAAGTCGATAAGGCTTTACATTTCTGATGTAGCCCCCTACACGAGGACGACACCAGAGTATTGCTGAAACTTTCAACAAAATACATTACTTAGAGAATTTTTAAAAAAAAAATCAAAATCTACCTATAAGTTTCTAAGTCAACCAAAAATAATTAAAATATATGACATCATAGATTTCCGACACTTAAAACAAATATAAAAGAAAATTTTAAATCATAACAAAATGCAACATACAGTGAACTTGTAAGATAATTAGTTGTTCGCTAACAAATAAAAATCAAGCTTCTTCCTCCTAGCTCTTAATTTGTACACACCTAAGTCCCCCAACAAAGTTTTTTGCAGAAATGAAATATGAAGAAAATGAATTGAACAACCCTCCTATTTATAACATTGAATTCAAATTATTTGTGGGCCCCGCCAGCGTAGCATCCTTTTGCTAAAGGACATTGAAGGCAATGTTTAAAATTGTGTGTTCGGGTAATGAGGCGTTTTTCATTCGTGAGGCGAGGCGATTTGAGGCGTAAGCCTCAAAATCAAAAGATTGTATAAACATAAAATGATAAATTTGTTATATACTAAAGAATGAATAATATAAAACATAAAAAAGCATAAGATATGAAGTGAAATCAAAATATCTCAATAATAAGACAACATGAAATATAGTTCAACTCAAAATTATATCTTTCTGAAATCCTAGTATTCTTTTCATTAACATATAATTCCGATTTCAAAAATAAATAGCAATGACATATCACATGAGAACTCATAAGTCATCAGCACTGTCATCATTAATGGGTTCTTCATTTGAATCATCATTATGGTGAACTACTCTCTCCCCTTCCTCTCCTATAGAGTCCAATGTTGGGCATTTACTTCAAGATTTATGTAAGTTTTAATATATATAGCGTGAGGCGTAAGCCTTATGCCAGTGAGGCGAGGCGGGCCTCAACCAAGTTGAGGCGCAAGCCTCATAAAAAAAATTCGAGGCGTAAGCATCGAGGTGTTTTTTACTAGAATTGCGCAAATGCGGGTCTCAAGGCCAGCCTTGTATTGCGCAATTTTAAAACATGATTGAAAGTACACCTGTGGGCCCCATAAGCCTAGGATCCACTTGCTAAAATACAGAAAAGATACACCTGCGGGCCCCATCGACTTAGGATCCTATGATGTCATTTGAGGCTTTGGCTTTGGTTTCTTAGAGTATTCACCAGCAGCTGAAATACGAGCGTAAATACACCTGAATACGGGTAATAATTATCTTTAAAAAGGGGAAGGTAAAAGTAAAAAAAATTATCTACCTTTAACAAAATGCATTTACATTAATTGTAAAAATATAAAAAAATCTCTGCATATCTCTAGTAATTTTTTGGTTAAACCCTTCATGATAAAATGATAAAACGTTCATCACATTGTAAGTCACTGGTGCACAAGTGTTTTTGGTAACGTGCACGCCAGTTGTTAAAGTTAGGCAGCTCGTACCCCCGTGAATATCTATCTTCAAAAGAAACAAAGAAGCGCATTGTTATGTGTCACGGGTTGTACGACCCTTAACTAAGTATGCACATCGCATCAAATCACTGAAAGAGAGTGTCTCCCACGAGCATAAAACCGATATGCAATGAATATGATAGTGTTATGTAGTCAACATCAAAGCAATGAAGCAATTATTTAGGCCCCTATTCACAACTTCTGATTGTTCATCTCTTTAAAGGTGATAGGTAGATGGAATTTTTTTTTCAAAATAATTTCTATAAAATTTTTAAATATAGCTGGCAAATCTTGCACCCTACCAAATGCAATCGAAGTGGAGGCCAAAAAATGTCCACAACAGAGGCATTAATAGTTCTAGAATAGGAAATAAAATGTGACATTTTCAAAAAAAAAGAAGATCATTAATATAGAAGCTTGTTCATGGGTAGTATTGGGTAATTCTAACATAAAATCCAAGTTGATGAATTGCCATTATTCATTAAACATAGATAAGGGAGTAAATGGGCCTAGAGTTTGTTTAGCAACTTCCTCCATTTAACTAGTCTAGCATTGACAAAACATGATTTGCTGGTACCACTTCCATTACCAATCATGGAGAAGAATAAGGATCCAAAAAATTAGATCCAACATTTCATCTAAACATAAAATTGTGAACATATATTGAATCGTAATTTTGTTGCTAGTTAAACTTAAAACGTTCTTCATAAGCCATTTTTCTTGAGAGTTAATAAGACAAGCATTGTTGCATAATGATTCAAACTTTCATGTAAGAGTGATTCTGATCACATTTAAATGTTCATGCATGCCTCCATAGCAAAACTTTTAGTAATGTGGTCCTACCTAATTTTGTAGGCCTCTGACTGTTACTAAGTTTTGAAGAATACAAATTCAGTGTGTCAAAGTGAAAATGCCAACAATCTTAGGCTTCGTTTGGGACGCCTTTTTTACTACTTCTTTTTACTAGAAAGCAGCTTAAAAAAGCAGTAAAAAAGCCGTCCCAAATGAAATTTTAATGTCAGCATAACATACTAATATCAAAGAGCATCATAATGAAAATTAATCTCTTCATGATTCAAATTTTAAGCCATTCAATCTAGACATGCCTACCAAAGGCTACTTAATGAAACAACAAGAGTAGTGAGTTCCTTAAACTTATTCAAATATTCAATGACGGCTTGAGCACCCTATTTGAGGTCTATCAACTGTTCAACTAACTTCCTGTTGTAATATATGAGAATGTATTTTTGCTGAAGCCAATGTTTCATTTCATCACATGCAAAAATAGGATGTTCACCTTAGCAATCAAATTTAATTTTTGACCTCTCATCAAAATCTTTTGGCAAATCCTAGTAACTTTATTATCATGAATCAATTGCGTTGCAACTACCCATGTGATGTTAAGTGAAGAATCAAAGAAAACCTCCATCTACGAGAACAAATACAAAAAAGAATTTGGATTATACTTTTCGTTGAAAATAGAAGCGTCAACCTATACCCTTTTTTGACAGCTCAAAATCATAACTCTTCAAGGCTGAGGTTTATTCAAGAAATAGTGCTAGTCTATTATGTTCAACCGTAACTGCAATAAGTTTCATGGTGACTAGAACACATATATGCTGACAATGGTTTAAAAAATGATGTGATGAATGCAACTAAAAAACTACAAAATAACGATGAAAATGCAAATTGTCTTGATATCAGAGAAAAATTATTCTACTAAAATGTGATTATAAAACCTACTCTTAATGCATAGAATATCTCGAGATATGCAAGAGATTAAGTTATGTTAGTTATATGGTGAAAGGCAACAGGTCTCGTGTAACAACACAAACACTAAACTATCGAGATATTGTCCTCTTTGGCCCAAGGGCCTCACTATTTTGTCCCGCTGGTATAACTTCCTAGGAGGTCATCCATTCCAAGATTTCTCCGAGGTGAACACGCTTAATTGCAGAGTTTCTTAATGAAATTATAACTATTACACCAAAATGCGCCTCAGTGTTTAAGAATTTAGCTTCATTTATTTAAAGGGTTTCAGAATCTCCCCCATTTAAGTAACTGACATCCTTGTCAGCATCTTTATCCCATAATCATCCACCAGATAGATAAGATTCTAGAGGTGGCCCTACAAGTTTAAGTGGTGACTCCCGCCATGTAGCACTTTGTCCTATATAGGGTTCAAGAGGTGACTTCTATGGCATAGAATTTTATCTTGTATGACACTTATTTCTCATCTTCTGGTTGGTGTATTGCTCCGATACCATTTCAGAGAAGTTTTTGAATTTTGTATGATTTACAATGTATAAAAATTGGGTATTTTTATTCAAGCATACTATTAATACAACCATTGAAAATGAAAATTATATGTGATTGGATAATAGCTCGTTGTTATTGCTTTAATTGTAATGTGTGTAAAAGCCAAGTAAAGATTGGTTGACCCATTGGTCGAAGATGGATTGACTTGTACATGATGGTGGGTCGACAGACTTTCTTTTAAATACTATGGTTGGGTGTTATCCTCTACTGATTCAGGTGATACAATGATACAACTATTAGAAGTTATAAGAAGTTATTACCATGTTAACGGACAAAGACTGATGACTCTATTTATTGAATTAATGGTTACTGATTTATTGATTATCGACCACTGAAAAACGTTATGATAACCAAGACTTCTTGTTTACATGTGACCATCGAAATGCATGTTACATATTTATTGTTTTGTATGGCTTTACTGATACTATATTGAATTACTATCACTGCATATATTTACTGTTATTGCCATTAGTTTTACTGATGACACTGTGTTGATATTGTTACCGATATGGATATCGATATTGTTTGATACAACTACTGATTCACTATTACTGTTATTGATTCACTCTGCTAAAACTGAGCATGTGATTAAATTACTGATTTGATACTTATATAAAATAATAGGATATCATGTGTATATCATTACAGAGTTCTATTGCATTGATATGATTTCGACAGTCTTTACTGATGGTATAATTTTTCTGCTTTATAGATTTCTTTACTAATTGATAGTATTGATACGACGATTGCTTTACTGATTCGACACCCATATTGGTTTATTAGTTTCCCCATTGTACTATTTTCTTGCTTCCGTATAGTGCTATTTTGCAGTTTCCAAATTCTACTGCTACTGCATATGAAGTTTATTGTTTCTGCAAAGATTTATGATCATATAAATGTTATTGTTATGATTTTACTGCTAACATGCAAATTGCTCATTTGTCATGCTTTAAGTTCATCTCTAGAATTTGGTTATTTACTGGGCTCTTCAACTCATTATATATGATTAAATAATTTTAAGTCAGAGCAAGTGAGCACGAGTGCGCGAGATTGATCAGAATCCTTCAGGTTCAGGTTTTGTTATTTTAGCTATTCTTTTATACTCATGGCATGATAAATATGTTATGATTATATAAATTATGAGTAGTGTAACTGGTTTTTTGGGAAATAAATACAAATGTATATATTGATGTTTTGATCGATAGTTTTATTTCTACTATTATTTATATTGATAAAAGAAATTAGGTAGCACTGGTTGTGTAAATTAAAATATAAAAGAATAATTCTTCCAAATTAGATTTAGGACGTCACATTTGATGGAACTCATTCGCCCCTATTTTTAATGGAGTTTCCAAAGTAAAGATCATGCAATAATTAAGAAATTTGCAAGGAAATCAATCATGTAAATTTACTAACAATCAAGGAGTTTATACCTTTGGGCTCCACAAATACATAGGTTCTCGAACAATAAAGTACTTCAATCCCTAAAAGCCTATAATACATTTATCAACCTCCATAAGATGACGGTAGGTCATAGATTTTGTTGTGGGCAGCATAAAGCTACTTTTCCACTATGAAATTTCACCCAAAGAGAAGCGAGAGGCTTATGTGAAGTAGAATGGGAGGGCCTCAAAAGTCTAGAGGTGATCTGATGCAACCGTTAAGGGCTTTTCAAGGAGCAAAGAATAAGGATCTCTACGGTGATGTGGTTTTATAGTGTAACGAATAGTAGCGATTATTGCTGCGGAACAAAGAATGACACATTGAATCTGCGCATCTGAGGGAAGGGATGGGCAGGGTCATGCCCAAGGAAAGCGCACAACTTGCATGGTGGCACTAAAAGGAGGTTACAAGTGGCATGCACCCAGACACCATATGTGAGAGGCACTAGGAAACTCATGCAAGGTGAATGCAGGGCAGCATAGGTAACAAGTCAGACTAGCAAGCAAGTAATGGTGAAGTCATGGATCGAGAGCAGAGGATGAGCAATGGGTCGCAAGGAGCTATAGAACAACACGATGATGGAGTTGTTAGCTATGGGGATCGAAGTTGTAAGCACGCTATTCACATAGCTAAGGATGAGCACATGGTTTCAACGAAGTGTATAGGTAGCTTGTGAGAGGCACAGTGTGCAAGTTGGCTTGTGATCGACAGTATTCAAGCGGAGCAAGGTCTTGTATAAACGGTAAATCATGCAAGTGGCAAAGTGCAATAGTATATGGTTAAATATGGATGAGGACTATAGTGAAGGGAGGAATGGATGAGGACTATAGTGAAGGGAGGAATGCTATGAGTCTAGGAAGCTAGCAAGAGAGGTTGCGATGGGCAACAATGGGCTCAAACAACCCAAGTGGAAATTAATGCCAAATGGATCAAACGGGTCCATTACTAATAAGGATCGTTTTAGGCTCTCATGCCATTTAATACAAAACAAATAAATACATAAATACAAAGACACGAGTGAGAGAACAATTGATAACTTTTGAGATAAATAATGTAGACTGTTTATTCAATACTAAATTAATCCTTCAACCTAGTCATAGGGATCCCTATTTATGGTGAGAGGGATCAAGGGTTACAAGAAAATAAAATAACCCTATTGAAGGCAAATAAGTCTTAAAAAATTAACAAGGCATGAAACACATAATAAAGCAAAATCCAAATGCTAAATTAAGAAACGGAATATTTGATTAACTGCATCATCGACATAAATATGAATTCGAATCAAACGACAATCATCATGCATGCAATAACACTTGAGAAGACTAAGGCAGCTTGAAGAACAAAGGGTTCAAATAAATAAACGAATTTATTGAGAATGTAGACAACGGGTAGGTATCCAAAGTAAAAAAAAAAAACATAAGTACCTCTCAATTACTAATCAAAATCAATGAAACTCTTGAAACACAGTCAAAATACTTCAAAACATAGCTTAGGTGTGCCAACAACATCGACAAATCATGAGGTGTAAAACTGTATATAGCTATTCTTATAAAAACTATAGTATCATATTTTATCCCATTAACGGTAAAATTCCAAAAAGTTACCATAAAGCTTAAAATGTTCACATTATAAAAGGGAAAGATAGTCCAGTGTTTAGGCAAATGCTTCAAAGATAAAAGATGGTAGAAAATAGATCAATAAAACAACTTTCCCAATCTTCCATAGGTAATTGAGAACATCAAAGCACCTAACAAACCACCTGTACACCAGCATAGCGTTTCCAGGCTTTATCAAGCTTGTAATCTGTAGAAAGTAACCGGTAATTTGACAAAGCAAGCTCATAGTCACGCAAAATAAAGGCATAGTCACCCAAGACTCTGATTTGAGACTCCATAGAGCTAAATGTATACCTAAGAAAAGACAAACGCGAATTTGATAAATTCAATTGAATAAACAAAAGAAAGATGATAAGCAAGTATGCCGAAAGAAGAAACCTACATCTGTCCACTAGTAGTTTCAGGTGCATCTTCTTTTCCTTTCCTCCACCACAGATTTTTAATTTGGTTTCGAAAGCCCTTCCTAGTTGCAGAAACCTGGGATATAAGACCATTAGAAATTTTTTAAAGTGTGCAAGAATATCTTTTAGCAATATACAAAAGCCATTACCTGCTGATTGAGAAAACGTATTTTCTGTTCCATGTATGGAATTATGTGTTTTGAAGATAACTCTTGCATAAATTCTTTTATCTGACCAATCAAAGAACCATAGAATTAGTTTCATAGAGAAAGGCTAAAGCACCGAAATTACACAAAACAAAATTAAGAAAAAAAAGAAAAATTCAACCAACTGAAAAATAATGTTAAGCAGAAAAAAGTTTGTGTGGCGTCAGAACATAATCACTATGAAACAACTAGGAAATTAGTGGCGGAGCAATCTTTCCCCAAACAATTATGGAAAAAAAAACATCTCCGATCACAGGCAGTACAAAATAATGCGGCAATCACCTCAATAAGATCATCAATGTTAAGAAAAGAACCAATTTCATGGCTAGCTGACAAATGTGCTTTCTGCGCAGAATAAAAGATAAAGCAGTAAGTTGCAGATGAAGCTGTAAATGACGAGTTAATTCCAACCAAATACTTGGCGCAAAGAGTCAACTTACAACATTTAGCCAAGGGTTATCTTTTAATTCACCATCTCCACCATCAGAAGAATTAATGCACAATATTCTACAGTCAATTGACCCAAATGTACTCTTCATTTCAGCTAAAATGCCAATAGCCCTTCATAGGAAACAATGAAAAATTCATAATACATATAAACGCATAAAAAATTAACTGTAATGAGAAAAAGACCAATACCAAAAAAAAATCAAAATGGCCCCTCAAAATGTTTTTATGTTCTTTTTTTTTTGGGGGGGAGGGGGGACCACTATAGTCTCAAACTATTTAAAGCGTCTAATCTAGCCCCATGACTCACTAAAAGCATTTAATCTTGTTCCATGATTCCATAAATATAATCCAAAATAATCCCACCGTTAGAATTATTGTTCACTTTGATAAATAATTCACAGAAAGTTCACAAATAAGGTGGGGTATGAGCGTATTTCACGCAGATTAAGATATATAAAAACTTTATTTTTTTTTTCTTTTCAAAATACCCTCATTTCCAACCTCATTTGTGACTATGTGAAATTTATGTCAAATTAAACGGTTATTCAAAATTTGAGACTATTTTGCTTCATATTTAAGAAGTCAATCAAGGTATTAAATTGAACATTTTAAATAATATAGGATTAAAATGAACCCTCACAAGCAATCCATGGATCATTTTAACTATTTCCTCCACAAAAAAATGACATTGACGCACACAATTTATAGAATAGTTTAAAAACTGACCAAAACTTCTTAAACGAAGATCTAGATCATTCATTCTTAACTTTTCATCAAAGCATTGATAATTTCTTCAATTTAATGATTATATAACACGATCAATTAATAAATCTCAGCCATATCTTCATTTTTTTATAGAAATATATAATTAATTATATAATTATAAAGTGGTCAAATAATTTTATAGTTACCATCACTTTTTAATTTTTTGACAGTTAGTTTACAAAAATTACATAATAATATCTTAAATTATATACAGTTTATATATTAACAAAAAATATCTCATGTTATTTTAAGACCATTTCCAATTTCATATTTACTATTTTCTAGGTGATTTAGATGCAACTAAGGCACACAAATACATATATATTTTAAAAATAGAGAATGCATGACTTAAATATGCATGAATTTTATGAAACATGCAACTCTTATTTCTCTGTTGAAATGTTTCTAATTTATATAGAGCATAATGTTAATTCTTTTATAGATTTAATAGAATAGATAGTTCAATTTATTAGATTCCTTTGTCTAAATAGTATCTAAATTCCATGTGAAATCAAATCAAATTTTCAACTTGCATGAAATCCAAATACCACAATTATTTGAAAACGTAACTAAAGTTTAAAACAAAATCTCACTATTTTAACTGGATTATTATTTTAAAGAACATGACACCATAAGAAACATTTTATCTCATCTTCTATGACAATTTAATAGAGTTTGGTTTAAAAGAAAAGAAATAATATTTAATAAATTTGCTGATTTAAAATTAAAGTGAAATGATTGCAAGGTTTGAGAATTATATATATATATATATATATATATATATATAAAGAGAGAGAGAGAGAGAGAGAGAGAGAGAGAGATGGAAAAGAATCAAAATGGTTTCTTAACTCTTTATTAAAGACCAAAATGATCCACAACTCTTTTGAGAGATCAATTTGGTCCCTCAACTCTTTAAAAAGGAAAAACTTTTTAGTCCTAATATCAAATTTTGGGATTAATGGTGTTAAATCAAGGGGTATTTTGGTCATTTTTAATTAAATTATTTATAAAATATAATTTTCAACCATTTAGATATCTCTCTCTAATATATAATATTTGTGTGTCTACATGTAAATGTGCATGTACTTGGCGTGCGTGCTTCTTACTGATATATTCAAAATGTTCAAAACCAAAAGAAGAAATGAAGCAAATCTCTAAGGCATATCATTTTCTGCATAATACGGTGGTAATGGGAGGAAAATATATACAATTTTTTTATTCTGAAATGAAAAGTTGAGAAAGATATTCCATTTAAAAAATGCTTTACCTATCCATTGTTCCGTCATGGTTTTCATGGAGTAACAAATATTGCTTCAAAATTTTGGGATCCATAACACCGTCATTTAGAAGAGATGGCAACTGGTCTGTGTTGAATAGATCAACAAATCTATTGATCGGCTGTGCATCATTAGATGAGACAACGAAAAGGCCTGCACGCACGTATGCAAGTAATGCAAGTAATCAGACGAAAAGAATTCTGGTAAGTAGTTCTTAGAATTCCAAGAAATGCAGTGCAGTGAAAAGCCACAACAAGAAATAAGTCTGCGAGACAACTACTGAAAGAACAAATAAAAACTTTAATTACATGCTACAGGGTGATCAAAAGCTTCGTGCTCAGAGAAAGAAACAGACTTTCTCAGCTCTTTATTGAAGGTCTGAATCCAGGATGGGCTGAAGTTCAACTCAGTTTCTGCAAAGTTAAAAATTTACTCAATTAATTACCTTAATTCCAATGCATAACACTTCCAAAAATAAGATAAAAGGGTAGAAATTATAGGAGTCCTTAACAATAATAAATTGTGGACCAATTTCAAAGAGATACCAAATTTAGTTTAAGAGCTTCAGTTATGGTAGGCGTTCCCTACTTACAACAAGGATTTCAAGCAACAAAAGAGGAAAAGAGAATAATGGTAAAAACTTTGATTGGATGGGCCTCATGTAAATGCCTCATATAGTTGGGATAACATTTACATGAGAGAATAAAATGGCATGAATCTTAAGCATAAAAATGGAGATCTCAGATGCAAATCACCAATGTTCAAAGTGGCTTGATATATGAGGTGAAAGACGTGAAAATACAAATGAAATTGTACATCTATACTCCTTTTTGGTGTGAAATAACAGTAGAAAATGAATACAAATAACACTTAGGCCATAGCACTAAATATTTTGTCCAACAATAGCTTTAAGGAAGTTGGCCATTTGAGAGCAGATTGTTGATTAATGAGCAGATTTTTTTTATAATTCTGACTAGTAAAACAACAAAAACATCATGCCTTTATGCCACTACTTGGGTCTTATTTCGAACATTTTCTAACCAAATCTAATTAGGCCTACCTCTACCTTTCTTAACATAAGCCAAATCTAACACATCTACTCACCTAACCATGAAGGCTGTCGTTTTATGTGACCAAACCATCTAAGGCGACTCTCTCTAACATTATCTTCCACTGGAGCTACTCCAACATTTTCATGTATATGCTCGTTTTGTATCCTATCTATAAGAGTAAAGCCACTCATCCACCTGAGCATCCTCATCTCTGCGACGCTTAACTTAATATAATGCTTCTCTTTTAATTGCCAAAATTCTGCAACATAAAGCATTGCAGTTCTCACCACCATTTTGTAGAATTTTCCCTTAAGTTTGAGGGAGACTTTTCTATCACACAACAAGCCCGATGCATTCCTCCACTTCAACCATCCAACCTAAATTCTACTAATAAAATCCACATCTATTTCACCATCACTTTGAACAATAGACCCAAGATATCTAAAATGTGTACTAATGACTTGATCGTCCAAAGTAACAATCTCCGAACTAGATCTGATGCTACTAAAAATACACTACATATATTCGATTTTAGAGTCTAAAGGATTTCGTCTGAGTAGATCTAAAACCTAATATATAGACAATAATTTTAGTAGTAAAAGATCTAATGGGGGATAATGACTTTGGGCGATCAAGATATTAAAAAGAGTATACATTTTAGATATCTCGGATATTCAAATTGATGATGAAATTGATAGAGATATTATTAAGAGTGCAAGTTGGATGGTTGAAGTGGAGGAATGCATCGGGCTATTGTGTGATAGAAAAGTACCCCTCAAACTTAAGGGAAAATTTTATAAGATGATGGTGAGAACTCCAATGCTTATGGTGCAGAATTTGGCCATTAAAAGAGAAGCATTAAATTAAGTGTTGCAGAGATGAGGATGTTGTTAGACCGGTCCAGTAGACCGGTCCAGGTCCGCACGGGACCGGCCGAGTCGCGAAACAGGCGACTGTTTCGCCTGGGCGGAAGCCGCACGCACGCATGATCCACGGGAGCCCTTTTTGGAAGGTTTTTGAATGGTGTTTAGGAGGGAAATTGATTGTAGAGACTGTTTAGGGAATTCCTTTTGAATTGTATGCATTAAATAGTTGATTTTTCTAGGGTTTTGGGTATCTTGAATTTGGCTGAAATTTGAGATCTCGTAGATTTAGGATTTCTTTGGGCTCTAGCGGCGTCTAGAGATTTGGGAGAGATCGATCCTCCTCTCGAATTGAGGATCAATTGTATCTTGCTGTTTTTATTCATCTACTAGTGAAATACACGCTTTCCTTTGAGTTTTCTCTCAGATTTCCCCGGACTAAGTGCTGTTTTTCTGCTGTAAACAGCAGATTTCTGCTGTTTTCCTGCTGTGGACAGCAGTTTCCATCGGATCTACTTCACCTTTGGTGAGAAACACTTGGGAATCCAAGTGTTTCCTATCAAATTGGTATCAGAGCATCGTTTTTGGGACCTTTGGCGACTGAAATCCTGAAATTTCAGCGGGAGTTTCATTTCCGGAAAAAAGATCTTCGTGAATCTTGAGAATAACGATGGCCGGAAAGAAGGTTGACGTCTTGGAAGGCGAAGTCGGCCAATTGAAAGCCGATTTGGAGGAAAGATTCTTCAACCTTCAAAATCAAATCACCTCCAACAATGAAAGGTTGGAGGGGAAGTTCACTGCAATGGAGGAAATGTTGAAGAAACTACTTGAGATGAAAACCAATCCGGCGACATCGGAAGTAAGAGAGACTGCCGACGGCCATGGCATGGGAGGAAATCCGAACCCCTCGCGGGGGAGGAGAAATTCGGAGGTGGAGATCCTAGAGGAAGAGAACGACATGCCTCCTCTAGAGCCTCTTTCGAGGGAAGAGATGAGTATGGGATATGACAGAAGGGAGGGTGATTTTGGTGGGAGGAGAGAGGGATCTCATCGCCGAGGTGCTGAATTCGAAAGAATTCAGCGTCGAGGGGGGGATTTTGAAGGAAGAAGGGACGAACGTCATCGTCGAGGTGCTGAATTTGAAGGTATTCAGCGTCGAGGTGATGAGGTTGAAGGGAGGAGAGGTGAGTATGAAGAGGGGTTAGAGTATATTCGTCGGAGGGACGATCAGGACAATTGGGGAACGCTTCCTCTGAGGGGAATGGGAGGCTATGGAGGATACCGGGGAGATCCCAAGGTGAGGAAATTGAAGATGCCCGTTTTCGAGGGGGAAGACGGCCATGACTGGATTTACAAGGTGGAGCGTTACTTTGCGGTCAATGGGTTGACAGAGGATGAGAAGCTGACGGCGGCAGGATTGTGTCTGGAAGGAAAGGCTTTGGCATGGTATCAGTGGCGTGACAGGAGGGAGCCTATCAGGAACTGGAGGGAATTCAAAAACTGCATAATATAACGTTTCCAAACCGACCGGGGAGGAGATTTCTATGAGCAGTTCTTTGCTCTGGTGCAGGAGGGATCAGTAGAAGACTACCGTGATCGGTTCGAGCACATGGCTAGTAGGGTGGAGCAATTATCAGATAGCGTATTGGAGGGGAACTTCATGAAGGGGTTGAAGGCAGAGATCCGAGCGGCAGTTAAAGTTCTGATGCCTAGTGACTTGGAGGAGGCAATGAAGTTGGCACAGCTGGTAGAGAATTAGAATAATCTGGAGAAGGGAGCTAAGAGCAGCAGCTCAGGAGGCTCTTACAAGACTACGACCACTCTTTTAGCACAAAAGGGGCCTGCATCAGTCAACAATAATGAGATCACCAGGGAGAAGCCAATAGGAGGAGGGAGTGGGGATAACTTCAAGAAGCTCACTGAGACAGAATTACAGGAGAAGAGGGCAAAAGGGCTTTGTTTCAGATGTGACGAGAGGTATACGCCTGGGCACAGGTGTAAGGACCGAACTCTTCAAGTTCTTACTGTTTGTGATGAAGAAGGAATGGAGGGTGTCGTCTTTCCACCTTGCGGACAAGGTGGATCTTTGGGAGGGGAGTATTGTTAGACCGGTCCAGTGGACCGGTCCAGCCGGTCCGCACGGGACCGGCCGAGTCGTGAAACAGGCGACTGTTTCGCCTGGGCGGAAGCCGCACGCACGCATGATCCACAGGAGCCCTTTTTGGAAGGTTTTTGCATGGTGTTTAGGAGGGAAATTGATTGTAGAGACTGTTTAGGGAATTCCTTTTGAATTGTATGCATTAAATAGTTGATTTTTCTAGGGTTTTGGGTATCTTGAATTTGGCTGAAATTTGAGATCTCGTAGATTTAGGATTTCTTTGGGCTCTAGCGGCGTCTAGAGATTTGGGAGAGATCGATCCTCCTCTCGAATTGAGGATCAATTGTATCTTGCTGTTTTTATTCATCTACTAGTGAAATACACGCTTTCCTTTGAGTTTTCTCTCAGATTTCCCCGGACTAAGTGCTGTTTTTCTGCTGTAAACAGCAGATTTCTGCTGTGTTTCCTGCTGTGGACAGCAGTTTCCATCGGATCTACTTCACCTTTGGTGAGAAACACTTGGGAATCCAAGTGTTTCCTATCAGATGTTCAGGTAGATGAGTGGTTTACGCTTAGAGACAAAATGTGAAATGAGTATATAAGCGAAAAGTTTGGAGTATCTCCACGGGTATATAAGATCAGATAGACATGCCTTAGATGGTTTGGCCGCATAAAGCATCGACCTTCCAATGAACCAGTTAGGAAAGTAGATGTATTAGATTTGACCCATATTAAGAAAGATAGAGGTAAACCTAAAAAAACTTGGTTAGAAAGTATTAGAAATGACCTTTTTATATTAGATATAAATGAGAATTTCATTATTAACAAGACACAATCGAGAAAAAAGGATTCATGTAGTTAACCCCACGTAGTGGGATTAAGGTTTGATGATGTTGTTGTTGTTGTAATGTGAGATATTTAAACATCATTTTGATCATTTTTTCATGGAATATGATAGGCAATGTAATTAGAAATGTGATTTGATAATTTAGAGACATTCAACATTATCTTGATGTTGATCAACACCTTTAGGGTTAATTTTAATAGTATTTAATGCAATTAATGTTGTTTTGGACAGTAGAAGAATTGAGTAATTTTATTGAGGCAAAAGTATAGAATGCAAATGTTCTCGAAAAACTTTAGGTAATAAATTAATATGTTAATAGAGATTTAATTTGAGTTAATACAATATAATTCTTAAATATCTGCGCAAATTTATGTAATTATATTTTTAATTTTAGGTGCTGCTTGAATTCAAAGGAGATAAATCTTATGTATTGATTTACATTTTATTTTATAGCATATATAGTTTAACTATTGGTTCAATGCATTGATTTACACTAACTTTATTATACTTGTTAAATTTTAAAGGAGCAGTTTTATATTAAAATGAGAAAACAATATATATATGCATATATATATATATATATATATATATATATATATATATATATATATATATATATATATATATATATATATATATATATATATATATATATATATATATATATATATATATATGTGTGTGTGTGTGTGTGAGAGAGAGAGAGAGAGAGAGAGAGAGAATGAAATGAAAAGAGTGAAATATAACATGCAAATACACGTATTCACCCCCCTATGGTATTCGTTGGGGATGGAACATACCCATGCATGATAAATGAAAATATTGGAAATAAAAAAGAAAATGGTTATATTGGACAAAAATTTAGACGGAGCCCTTGGAATAAATGAATTTAAATGAATTGTTAAAGATTAAAAATTAAAAAATCTAAATCTTAATGAATGTTATATAAATCAAGGATTTGCAGTACTCAAATTTATATTAAATGCTCATATGTATAAATTATAATGCTATACGAATATTTCATTATTAATGCTATACTATAAACCTGTAATTGACCAATGAGTTTATAATTAAAAATTCAACCCTTTAAATAGAATATTTCAAGTAAATCACTTATTGAATAAACGACTAATCAAGAAGATTATTTGTACAGAAAAAGAGGTTCACTGAAAATAAGTAAAAGTTTACTATTTTAAGATCACTTTTTTCCATCTTTTTTCTCTCTAAAAGACTTAATAATCTTTTTTTTTCTCTAAGTTTCAATGGCCGAGCTCCCTACAATAAAAGTTGACAATGTGCCAAACCTAAAAATTCTTTGTAATTCTTAAGCGAAGAAAGGACAAATTCAAGCGACTAATAGAGAAAGAAGAGTTCAAAGAAGCCTGTTAAAAAAAGGAAATTAGAAGAAGGCAAGTCGAATAAGATGGCATAGAATCATAATGTTGTCACTACCAAAGCAACTTCTCTGAGTGATCTCAACGATGTCCCTGCAAACGAGCAAGTTGGTAACTTGGCTGTTCCTTTGAATAAGCCAACAATAAAACTAGCGACTTTGTTAATTCGAGTAATTATTGAGTTCATATATATGTCTTTCTGTTAAAATTGTTAATAAGTGTATTAATAATTCTAATATAAATTTTCAGAAGGATAATCCCGTGACTTGTATTGAATTTCCATATGGAACAAGCCAGACAAGAGATTATCTAAGAAGGTAAAAAAGAGAAACTTATCGTTGAAGAAGAAACAAACTCAGAGAACCTTTCTTTAAACTAACTTAGAGATGTCATATTCACCATACTATGAGTGAGCTTTAAGGTAAAGGTCCAACTCAGAAAGATGTTATTATAAATCCAGATCCAGTTGTTATCACGAGCATTGTGTTCCAAAATCCTTCTTAGTTACAAACTTTGCAACGCCTTGCAGAAGCTTATGTCTGAAGTTTTGTTCAAAAAGAGATACTCCTTTCTGAATCTTCTATGGATAAGCCAAAATTAAAGGATACCCTTGACATTAATTCAAGGACTCATGATGGTTGTTGTAAGGAAGAATTCTGATAGTTCAAAGGAAGTTGGTGTTAATGACAAAGTTCCCAAAACTTTTAAAAAAGTTAATGTAGCTCTTGAGACAACAATCACTGCTAAGAAAGAAAAAGATAAAACTCCAATGTGTATTCTCCAAAAATGTAGTCGCGATGCTCGCAATTCTACTCCAATTGCACCAAGAGCCACTTTTTTTACAAGAAAGTTGAGGATCTAATGATTGAGTTTTGACCAAGAAATCTTCTTTGTGTAAAGTCGCATTGATTCAAATAAAACCGACTTCAATAATCACCTCGCTCTAATCAGAACTTCGGTTGAGTATGAGAAGATGTTAGTGGAAGAAAAGTTAATTAGATCGAGGGTGTTTTCTAGCATTTTGTAATGAAGTCGCCAATACTCTCTGCCAAGAAGCACATTTATTGCAGACTAAGGTTGTTTTTAATCGTAAGTTTTTAGAGATGTCCAAACTGAGCCTATTCCTTGTTGGTGGCAAGTTTGTTATACAACAATTTATCCATAGTGTAGCAATCTCCCATGAAATTACTTCTAATCTAGCTTTCATATTTTTCGTTGCTGCAACTAGTTCTGTATGGGAAGTAAAAGAAAAGCTTACTTCGAGTCACCTTAATTTGTATTGTAATATGAGCTAGAAAACTTCTTTTACGTTTTATGTAATGAATGCTATGCGGGAACTTTTACTAAAATCCTTCCATTAGTTATCTTGAAGTAACCTATACTTTCAAATAAAAAAGTATATAAATTTATTCTGATATATTCAAATCTTTCAATTTCCATTTTTTACTTTAAAGAGATATTTCATAGAATTTCAATGCTTCATATTCAGCTTGGTTATTAGTAATTTGAAAATAAAATTTCAACTCGTGTCAACATGATTATTGATGAGCTTTTAAAACCATTCTAGTTCCAACTTCCAACCAATCAAGCTCTTGAGACTTCATCAAAATATAAAGCCTAAAAAAACTCTTCTTAGTTTATTATATCCTTTCCTTCATCCAAAAGAGTGAAATTAGCCAAGAAATCAACTAGCATTTGTGCATTGATAACAGTCATTAACATATAACAAATCCAAAACTCACTCAACTCTTGAATGATCAAGCTTTGTGAATACTATCTTCAATGGGTGGTTAATGATGACTTGCATTAAATGAACTTAATACGGTTGAAGTCATTGAGCAGTGCTAAGTATTGCCAATGCTAATTTCTCCATAAATGGGTGTTTTAGATCAACTTCAAGGAGAACTTTGCTCACATAGTAAATTAATCATTATTTTCCGTCATCTTCTTTTAACAACACCAAGCTCACTACCTCATCTCATACTCTGAGGTATGAAAGTAAATATTACCCTAGTAGTGGGCTTTTTAGCAGTGAAGGTAAGGAAATAAGTGAATTCAACCGATTAAATGCATTTTCAAGCTCCTTATTCCATGTGAAATGCTTGGCACTTCTCAAAGTTTTTAACAGAGATGAGTACATGTCTCCCTATTTCAAGATCAAGCAACGTAATATTGTAACTCCAACAAGCTATTATAGCTATTTGGCAATTTTCAAAGAGCGATTTTAAGAATTTATTGTACCTTATCTAAGTTCACTATTAATCCTTCTATGGTAAGAAGAAAACCTAAGAATATTCCATATTTTTCCCCAAAAGTTCATTTGAACAAATTGAGACACATTCAATTTCTTTAATGTTGCCAAAGCCTCTTTTAAAACTAAGATGGGTAGCTCTGGACTTTGCTTTTCACCTGTAAATTGTAAACATAGGCTTCAATATTTCTCCCGTTCTGTTACTTGAACAGATAATCCATCATTCGTTGATAAGTCACACATGCATTTTTAAGCCAAAAGTCATATTATAATAATATAAATCGCCACCAATTATAAAAGAAGTTTACTCACATTCAACAGAGTGCATTTTGATTTGGTAATAGTGAAGCATGCATCAAGATAACTCATGACAGGGAATCCTACTATAGAATTGAGTAGAGCATCAATTCTGGAAAGTGAATAGTTTTTTTTTATTATTTTTTTTGGCTAAACTGAATTCAAATTAGTAAACTCAATTCATATTATCCATTTAACATTTGACTTCTTAACCACCATTACATTTTAAATCTATTATGTGAATTGTACCTCTCTAATGAATTCAGACTGCAGAGTTTTTGGACTTCACAATGAACTGGTTTGGCTTGCATTGCAGCTCATTCTCTGATCTTTTATTTTATTTTCCTAATATTTCTTTCAAGTTCAATTTATGGAAGGCAATATTGATTTACAAACCTACCATTTTGGCAACTGCCAAAGCTAAAAACTTCAATATTCTCTTGGAGAGTTTTGAATAATTCTTCTTTGTGCTCCTTATTAAATGAAGTGCTAATATGAAAAAGATCGATCATGAGTTCTTTTAGAAATAGCACTTCCTCTACAACCTCTAAAGTCTTAAGTGCAGGCCCTCTTTTAACTTTGTTGAAGAATATCCACTTGAATATTTCTCATAACCATTCAAAAACATGCCCACTATTGCAATAAGTCTCCTCTTATGGAGGCAACCTATCCTCCTGCCAGCAATTTGAAAGCAACATGGTGAGTGGAGACTACAACTCTGAAAGTATTCAGTGGAGGCTGGCAAAAGATTACATGGTATGTTGTTACGGCATCAACTATGACAAAGTAGGCCATAGCTATTAATTTGATCTTCTCCTTCTCCCCTAATGATGGACAACGCAATCATTCCTTCCATTTCTCATCATTTTCCAAAAAAATTGAAAGAGGCCCAACAGTAAGTGTTAAATGAGAAGAATTCAAGTTTATTTTCTCAAAAAATACTTCTAAAAATAATGCTCATAGAGCGCAAGTATCAATTAGGATGCTACTACCTAGGTAATTGGTGATTAGAGATGTGACAATGACTGCATCATTACAAGGATTTATATTCACAAGCCTATCTGCCTCAATGAAAGCAATGGGCACAACTTTAGCAAATGTGGCTCTTGATGGAGATGCTTTTTTCACCTCTCCAAACCAGAATCATTTGAGATAAGCTTGCCACGATGCCTCTAACCCTGCTCCACCAAGCATAATTGGAATCACTCCAACAAATATGGATCTTATAGGCTAAAACTGATTCATTTCTCTGTTCTTCCGCCATGGCCCTATCACTTCTCCTTGGATCCACTATGACAAAATCCTTCAACTGTCCTCTCTTTATCAATTATTCGACCAGATTATAGAAATGACAACAGTCCTCTATGTTAAATCCATGATCTTTGTGAAAAGCACAATATTTTGAGGGGTTTCTTAACATGAGCTTCAGCCTTCATTAGCGTTAGTCACTTAAGTAGCCTTTATAGATGGCTTTCGCAATTGCAGCCATTGAAACTCTCAGCAAGGTGATGGTGGGATATTAGTAGGTTCGTGGAAAGTTGGTGCTGTTACTGAAGATATGACTTCCTTTCCAACCTCGAATTCTTCAGACAACTTCTATTGTCTCTAAGAAATCACCGAAAATTTCCCACCGAGTTAAAGCCCCTTGGTCAACTAGAGGTAGAAGCAACTGCTCTGCTATTGTACTTGATGGGGACATCAGATCATGGAAGATCTATCAGAGTCGTGGCCGACGATCTACGGCCACGATCGAGTCTTTGTATTTCTGAGCCATTTCTATTATTTTATTATTTATGTATTTTCTATTTGCTTAGTGTTATTTTGATCTTTCCGTTTATACCCCTTTAGTGGGAAGTGTCATGTGTGAGCCCAAAGGGCAATTTAGTCTTTTATTTCTTTAAGTCCATTGTACTTGGCTATATATAGCCCTTTGCTTATTATTTCTTAGTTAATGAATGATTATGAGATATTTTCCTGCACTTGTCTTCTTGGAGCTTTTGAGAGAGCTTGAGAACGAGAGAGTTAGAGATCTTGGTGGAGCCTAGGAGAGGCCACCCGTCGTACCCAACAGTCACCACCGGTGGCTCTTGGTTCTCCTCCCTTCCTCCATTCTCAATCCCACGGTCACAAACCCCACCCGAGGCCCTTTCTCCCCCTCTCCATCCCACGGCCAAGGCTTTACCCGAGCCCCCTTGGCCGCCGGCCTTAGGCTTCTAGCCGCCAGCCACCTCCCCCTTTCTCCCTCTTTTGGATTTCCTCCTCTTCCATTTATTTCCTATTATGGCTTAAATATATTTAGGATTATATTTGAATTCAAATTCAAGTTGTTTGAAATTCAAAATATTTCCTAATATACAAAGTCTATTTTAGGAAAGTCTTTACACCTCATTCAAATCTATTTATATTTGATTAGGATTTAAAATCTCCTTTCCTAATTTATATATCCTAATCTAGCATGCAATAAATAATTGCCACACGCCCTATTTTCCCATTAAATGCCGCCGGCCCCTCTTGGAATTTAGAATAGAAAATCTCTCCTAAAACCAAGCCATCTCTTTGGAAATATTTCCAAACCTGAGAATTTTTTATTTGGCCGAAAATGTCAAGCCCCCACCTCCTTTAATTCCTTCCCAACTCATGCCTTTCCCTTTTGGAAATAAATCCCTCTTTCTTCTCATGCTCCACCGCCCCCTCCTCTCTCCTAATTGCTCTAGATAGCTCTCTAGTCCATAACCTATGAATTGGAATTCACTCTCAGCTTTCTCTTCACAATTAAGGCTAGACTCCTCCCTCCAATTTCTCTACATTCTAGCCCACGAAAATCTGAAAAATTCCTCTCAGATTTTTGTTGGAAATCTGAAACTGTTTTCAGATTATAAGAGAAAAAGGATTGGAACTTGCTTCCTTCCCCCCTATCAAGAGAAACTCCTTTCTCTTTGTTACTATTCAAGAGGAGCATCAATTGTTAGGAAGCTTCTATCTTCAATCCTTCATAAATGGCGGATCTGGAAGTTGATTATGGGATAACGTAGGACGAGGACGGTTTCATTGACATTTTACAATCTACCTACTTCGACGTAAATCCAATGGTTGATCACACCGTAGAAGATTATTTGGAGCGCACGTTGATCTACTTGGTTGAAGCTATTGACGAACACTTCGAAGGCATAGAGTGGAGGATCTCCACTACCCTTGACGAAGGTTCATCTTCCCCCTTACATCATTTATCTCTTAGTCTAACTTCTCTTAACTTGACTGCAGTTGCAGCGGGCTCTTTCACATTGTTCTTGCTTACGCTTAGTAAACGTAGGGTTGAGCGCACCTCTATGTTTTCCTATTCTTATTATTAGACTAGGGATTATTTTGAAGCTACTACTAATTATGTTGTTTTCCTATTTATTTTCGAAGTTTCAAAATTCTCACCATGTGATTTAGCCTAAGCGGATAACCACTAATTGCTTTATTTCGTTGTTTGAATTTGCTAGTAGATTTGTTCTAAAATTATTCCAATCATAAGTTGTGCAAAATCTAAATGAATTAAACCTTGCATATGTAGTCCTGCATCAGTACTCCTCGGCATTGATATGAGTGTTGTCGACTAGAGGTAAAAATGCACTTGTCAGTTGAGGCATTGGCTGCTCAACTCATCGAGGAGTAGATTATTTGTTGTAGTCAGGATAGCAAGTCTCATCTATCACAAGAGTTGAAGCTAATGGCTTCATACTTGGAGATCGTCACCATATGACATAGCCTAAGGATCTTTCTACAATAACCAACTTTGAAGTAGCTCTCGGAACACACTCAAATACTCCTTGAGATATCCAATATATTATAACTTATGACATCAACTTAGCTTTGACTTCAAGATAACTCTAACAAGTTCAATGTGATCCTGGTAACCTCTTAGCAAACCTAGCATGTTCAAGTGAACCCAACAAGTTCATGGTGAATATGGCCAGTTCATGCTGAACTAAGTGATTTTTTTTCTTCGGCTAACTTAGAACCCAAATCGGATTGACTTGAACTAGGTTCATGATATATTTAAGTATACACTGGGGTTGCATAGTCTAAGACAGACAAAGATAAACATAATTGTGATTATGATCACATTTAAAAGTTCATGTGAATATGATCTACATGCATCTACATAACCAATACTTTCAACCACGTTGTCGTCTATATCCTCATGCCAACTAGTCTATTGATTTTATCAGAGTAGCTATATCGACTAGTGAAAAGTCTTTTTTTTTTTTAATTCAACACCAGGGATATTGCAAATGATGTCAATATTGCAGAGGCTGAATCAAACGAATTGATCTGACAACATAAATGGTACTAAGATGAAATCAATTCAAAGAGTGCTACATTACTTAAAAGAACAATATTTAAATCAATATAAAGAAATATATTCATTCAACCCAGCAACTCATAGGTCATAATATAGGAGCACATGTGTTTTATTAAATAAGTTTTACTCAAAATCTTTTAAAATTATTTATTGCTCCTTCAACTTATCTTTTGGCAACGAATTAATCCACATATAATTTGCCACTATATATTTACATATATTTACATTATAAGCTTATAAAAACTATTTTCAACATTTTAATTACTAAGGAGATCCTCTGTAAAACTAATTGTAATAGCAAACTTATAAAATGGTTCTACTTATTATAAAATATTTACAACTATGAGTTGCTTGTTTTAAGAGTGAATGACTATTACAATTATGATCCTACAGGCCATAGGAACTTCAAACATGGTCGAGCAAATTTTAAGAGTGGATTGACTTCCATTTAGGCTATATGGAGTCAAGTAGGCTTTTGTTGCATGAAATTTGACGGGATTAAAAAGTTTATACTTGGGAGAGAGTGACGATCGATGCGAAAGACTCTTATCGGATGTGGTTCTTAAGATTCACATGAAAGTGAAGAATAATATCAATTCAAAAGTGAAACAAATGTTGAGTTTCTAATATCCCAACAGTAACCCTTATCCATTCAATTTAACTTTTGGGTTGATGGGTGTCCACCTACAATGATGACAAAGGCGCAAAGCCAAAAATTGAGATCATCATAGCTCTAAAATCACATTTGGTAGCCAAAATCAATTAGCTAAAATTAAAATAATGGTCTTTTATAGCGGATGACTGTAAAGCAGAACAATGTGTACAAACTTTTCAAAATTTTTGTAAGAGATGGCTAAGCAAGGCCATGCATCACGAAACAAAAACAATTAGCCCATAAGTCATTTATTTTAACTTTTGTTATTTGATAACTGTCAAAAGCCACATTACCATCTTGTCAAAAATGAATTAGGGGTTGTTTGGTTGCCTGAAAAAAGACAGTAGTATAAAGTAAATGCAGCATGTTTAAAATAATTTGGAGTTGTTTGGTTGTGAATTGTTTTTTCTTCTTTAGTGAGGTAGTAAAAGCAGTGTATTTTGAATATTTTGGTGTTGTTTGGTATAATGTGCAGTATCAAATGCAATATACTATTGAAATGGAAAGACAATAATATTATTCAATACTTGAAAGCTCAATCATACATGCCTGGAGATAGAAAATTGAATCATTACATAAAGGAAGACTGGAATGCTTTCATCAAAGCTCGACATCTTCAAATCGAGAAGAAAGATAACAGCAAGACAAAAAAACAGGAGATGGACAAACTGAAATTTTGATTGGTAAAATGTGAACTAAAAATTGGGACGAAAGATACATAGGTCGCGGGCAAGAACGATATGTGTCGCGGGTGAGATCAGCCACGAAATACGTAGGTCGCATTCTTCAGCACTGCAAAGAAAATGTGTCGGGCGAGACCCTTACAGTCTGTGAAGAACATCTACAGGCACTCGATTTTGCGGAAGGGACAACAGGATGGATTTCACGAGGAAGATGCTGGACGGTTGGGGCTCCGCTCCTTTTCATGCGCAGAGAAGCGGTATATTTGGAACTCGTTCAATTTAAACGAGTTTGTAATACACGTGAAATGAACCGCATAATGACTTTGAATGCAAGCCAAATGCATTACATTCTCACTATTTATTTACTTCACGCGGAACCAAATGCCAAAATTTGACAAATTTGCGCATTTATTTTCTAGTACAAGCTAATTACGGGCAACCAAACAGCCCCTTAAGCCTCTCTATTAAGTAAAGAAGTACCTTGAGATCTGTCAAATTTTTAATTAAGAGCTAAGATTGGTGATGCTAGAAACATAATATAAAACAGGCCTAATTTGTTCTCGGAAAATTGCTTTTACTTTTTTCAAAGAAACTTCAAATTAAAACTAGACCTCAAGCTTCTCCAAAGGCTTTTGAATCCTGACAACTACTATTCCTAGTTTAAGTGTGAAATCACTTTGCATTTATTAACTTATTTAGTCATACAAACTCCCTTCTACCAAATCCAACAGACAGAATATGCTCCTACAATCAATTAATAAAGAAACGATATAATGTTTGATTCCAAGAATGTTTTGAGAAAGCAAAAATGCAAAATGATTCAATGCCATTCCAATCATTATAATCTAACAAGGTCTTCAGTTTCTCCTAGAGCATATCATGATGTAGAGCATTAAAAAATTAAGATATCTAGCTAACTTAATTATCACAAGTACACACATAATTCATGTAAGAATCCTGACACCTGTCTTCAACAACATATCATGATGCGAAGCATTAAAAATTAATGCTATATAGGCTACATTAATTATCACAATTACACAATATAATTTATGTATGAATGCTGGCACCTGCCGTATGCTTCACAATTTGTAAGACTGTACTATAGAATCAGATAAATACCACTGAGGATAGTTTCAAGTTGTGGAAGCTCAGATTGCAAATCAGAAAGCGCTGCATTGGCTGCATCGCTCACTAACTGCTTCAAATGATTTTCTGCAACCTGGTTAGAAAAACAAAAAGGACAATTGGATCTAATCATGTAGAAATAAGCCTTAGGTATCAACGCTTTCAATCAGAAAAAGCTAAGATGCTTATCATGGCTTTTCTTTAAAATCGAGAAAGGCATAGCTAAAAAGAATTCAGTGAAATTGACTCCACAAGCTACAATATTGGACAACATTTGTTAGTGTTCTGTTCAGATCAAGGAAAAAATTTAAACATCAAAATAAAGGTTCAACTTAGGAATAATTTCATGACATTAGAAAAATGTCAATGGCCAAGTTGAATGGCAATATTGAAGATTTCATTTCATTAAAAAAATACAGCTAAGTATTAAAAAAAATATGATTGCCTGTCATGAAAATGATAATAGTAGGAAAAAAATTATCTTTAGATTAAAAGCCAAGAATGAAGCAGTCGGTTAAAAAGGCTGTGACAAAATAGCTAAACATTCAACAAATTACAGCTCAAATTCGTTTTAAACTTTCATATTCAAGTTCGCTTCAAACTCAATAAGAAAATAAATGAAAGGGTAGTACTTCACTTAATTTTGTTCATTTACAAGGAAGACCCTCTGTTGCTTAAGTCTGTGATAGAACTTGAAGATGAATAATAATGGAAACTAATTCAGTAGAGTTCCCATTTAAGATAACGAGAGAGGGCTCTCTTCGAACTAAATCAGTAGAGTCCCCATTTAAGATAACGAGGGCGGGCTCCTCCCTCTGAGGGGGAGGATGAGAGTTAGAAGGATTTAACATTCCCCTAGAAGGGGGTATTTATAAAGGTGGAGATTAAGGGAAGTATGGTGCTTTTTGGTGAGGCGGATGGTGGACAGAAGTGACAACTTGCTTTCAAGATCGAAGTCAGAATAAAATGCCCTTGTGTGAAGGGTATTTTAGTCCTTCAATCAATCATAGTGATGGATAGATGGGTGGAGTCCTTGGCAAATAAATTTGCCTGACCAGAGATTGAAATCAACCAAGTGGCAGGAGATCAAAATCAAACTATATGAAGGCCTACAGATTTTTGCTAGGTGAGATCTAAGCTGGGCCATCGAATTCTAATTGATGCTTCGGAAATAATGCTTAAATTTATAGACTTGATTGAAGGAGTCGAACCCTTCAAGCATCTTGAAACGATTTAATAGTGGTGATCTTGAAGTATCATTGCTTTTTCCTGGCTCCACTACATAAAGATCATAAAAGCATGAATCACGATGTCATAGTTGGATAGCTCGAATTAGCTAGGACTCCGTAATTTTAAAGGAAACTATCAAGAAAATAGTGCATGAGGGTCAAATAAAAATAGCTTATATTTATTATTATATTAGGATATTTTGGGTCTATAAATTTTTTGAATTTACTGATCATAATATATAATATATATACATTTGACCAAATCCATATTATGTGACACATTATCTGTTTTAGCCTAGCTAATTCCATATCAAGCAAAACCTCAAGCTTTTTCCCTTAGTCTAATTTCCAAATAAATTCACCTATTCACTGAATGCTCCATCGCAAGCACATCAAACAATAAAGCTCACAATAACACCCAACACATTACACTAAAAGGCATGTTGCATATTTGGTCTAACTCTTTACTCATATAACCAGTAAGATTTTCTCATTTTTCAATGTGAGGTTTAGTTCATTCTTGCCCCCCGCCTTTGCTCCTAGAAATCGGCTATCCTAGAGGCCTACCAGGACCACTCCTTGTCAAAGGCATCTGCTCTAGCAATCACTCCCAGCTCTCTTTAGACCACCCTCATGTTTTATATTTGAACCACATATCGTACTGGAGAAGATCTAACTATGATAATAATTGTAATGATCCAATCCATATTACGTAAGATATTGCTCACTATGGTCTAACCTATCCCGTAATAAGATGAGCGTTACAATTTTACCCGTCCTGGTGCATCATCCTAGAAGATCACTTATCCTAAGAATACACCATCATAAGCATGTTAATAGGAGAGTTCCTGATGAAATTTTAACATATTATATAAAAAATCACCACAAATATTTGGTTTAAACATTTATTTATATAATCCGATAATCTTTCCCTTTTTTGACATAGGATTTATTTCATTATTGTTATCCTTTTTCGTGCAAACCCAAAATAACATATATCAAAAAGAATAATTTATCTTTTTTTAGAGTTCCTAATGAAACTCAATACATTACATCAAAAGGCACCTCAAAATAATTGGTAATGAAGTATTCCTCCAAAGATAACAGGTCTTTTAGCAATCTCATTGCCATTAACAAGGAACTTTTCGTTCTCTTCCAAGCTTTTGCTTGTTCTCCCTCCTCAAAAATATCTAACACTCAATATATGAATGGGCTACTCAAATTACTTTCACGCAATATCTAATTTTCATCTATCTTTTGTTTCCATTACCAGCACCCAATTCAACCTAATAGCAAGTCATTATTATTTAGCCAAGTTGGATTATATCTTAAGAGGTATGTTGGATCAGCCTGATTAATTCTTTACAGGGTTCTTTGATTTAAAGTAAAATAGATGTAAAGTATTTTTTACATTGCATTCATTTTACTCTACATTTCTTTTTCAACAAACAAAATAGCCCCTAAATCTTACGGCAAGCTTTGATCCTATAGATTTTCATATGCCCAAATCCTGACAAAAAAATAGGGCCCGATTAAGTTGAGTCGGTCTAATGAGTTTGACAACAAACTTTGAATAAACCTTTCAATTTGTCAAGTTGGATGGGCCTATGTGGGCTTCAAAAATTCACATCTGACTATTGAGAGAGAGTTTGTTCTGAGTGAAATTTTGAGAAGATGAATTGAATTATATTAAGAAACTATCTAGATATTTTGCCCTTATTTTACAAGGATTTTATGATATGATTCTAATTTTCCCATAGGTACAAGTCCCTATAGTTGATTGTCCCTCTAGATAACGAGAGAGAATTTTTTATTAAGTCTATGCATTAGATGCTAAACACAGCTTATAGTCGTAGAGATTTGATTTTAGATTGAAAAAGTTTATTGTCTTTAGCTTAGAGCTTATGGTGGGAGGAATGATGATGAACTGATCAAAATCTCATACATCCCTCATCTCGTGTTGTCATGAACCTTAATCTACTTAATTAGAGGCGGCATTCGACTCAACCTGACTAATGAATCCATGTCAATAATCATAGGTCATAACATCCAAGAAGATCTTATAAACTCGAGGTGGGTATTTCTAGGAGCAGTTTTTAGATGACCTTAACAAACCGAGGGTTTTATGCCCAACCAAATATTAAGTGCACCCATGATTCACAACTAAATGGATTTTAAGACATTGAAGAATCTACGGGCTCTGGCCATAACCAAAATTTAATCGTGACATATTCTTATGAAACTAACCGATCATAAAGGACTCGATCATAACTGCTATTTAATGATAACATTTGGCAATAAAACCACTCGATCAAAAGACACATACCACATCCAAATTGTCATAAGATCTTTGAGAGTGACCATAAAATTACAACTACTCTAACATTAGCTCTTTGTGAGTTGATGTTATCTTAAATTTATCATCTTATCAACTACTATGGATGGTGGATGATTGTTACTTTACTTTAGTGTGGTTAATTTTGCTTGAAATATTTTTTAATAATTTTAAATTTTTAATAAATATTGAATCCTTAAACTTCTATCAAAATTTTAGCCAAAAAAATTGCTTTAATATTTGGGAGCATTTTGGTAAATAAGATTCCCTCCTGTTGAGATTTTATATAGACAAATTCATTATCAAGGTAGGATGTTTGAATCATTTGTATTTAAAATTTAAGCTTACTCTTTTTTTATCGAAATTAAACCTCTTGGGTTATGATCTGCAACAACGATGCCTATCATAAGAATTGGTTGCTTGACTGGCCTTTATTGCATCAAACCTCATGAACTATATTTGATTGCTTGCACGGGATCATGTTTATGGGGTTCAAGTATTGTCAACTCCAGTCTTTGTTACATGGAGGATCATAATTGCAATGCAAGACTTATGAACTATATTTGATTACTTGCACAGGATAGAGTTTAAGGGGTTCAAGTATTGTTGACTCCAGTTTTTATTATGCGGAGGATCAGAATTGCAATGTAAAACTTACAACTCTGCCCTACGAGCAAAGCGGCCCGCTTGAGAACATGCATGCAACATAATGATGGATTTGAAGCTGAATTTAACGTTCTTTGGATTCAAAATTTTTTTAAGTTATTCCTAGCAGCGGCTAAGGTTTGTTGGAGAGTTGATCTACCTCTCGAATAGTAGATCAATTGTATCTTTCATTTTTGTTGGAGTAATCATAAATCAGCCCCCCATACTTATGTTCTTACAATTTCTTCTTATCTAGTTTGTTGTTTTTACTTCCAAGTCGCATCACATTCATTAATCATATACATGATTTTCATGCAGATTATACTTTATAGTGATGGTGTTGAGATACAAAATAAAATTTTGAAAGTTCTCATGATTTTCATCAAATGCTTGGGTTTACAATGATGATATTATATCTTTGTTCATATCTATCAAATAGGCTATTTGGAATCCACTTTCTTGAAATTACCTACCAAAACTCTAAGTTGTATAGTATTATTAGAAAAAATGATACATCATAATATGATTATTAGTCCTACTTACTATATTTTGGATATGTTACGTAATTTACGTATTTTCTAGTCTCAAGTATTTAATTTATATACTTCTATAAGTAGGATTTATTTTTTATCTTACTATTGTCAAAGAAGCTTGTTAGTATCCTTCAAAACCATATCATTCGTTAATTTGTGGAAGTATCATCCACCATTTAATGATATATAGTTCATGGAGTATAATGATTACTTCAACTGTATTATCACTATCACTTGGAGTAGTGTTTTGAAGCCGGAGGAATTGATGTGGACATAAATTTTCCGTTGCTACCTTATTATGAACATTTGATCCATTTTTTTAGGTTTTGTTATTTTATTAAGATTATTTTGGTCAATAATATTATGTTTTCTAGTAATTTATTAGCAGTGTGTTAGCAAATTATAAGCTGTAAACAACTTGCTATTAGTTTGTCATTTTTTTCATCTATAAATATGTAAACTTTTAGTAATGCAAGGCTGTTTACACCTAAAAAAAAAAACTTCTATTGTGGATGTAGAGGTATAGACGCTTCTTATTCATCTATTATGGGATTTTAATCATTGATCTACTGTGACTTGACGAATTTTAGTGGAGATTATCTCCTCATATATCATGTTACTTAATATGTTCCATCATTTGTACTACCTTTCGAAATTTATTTTCATGACCTTTCATCGTTATGTTTGGATGATGGGAATTTGAGTGAAAGAAAATAAGAAAAAGGCTGAAAAGCTTAATAAGTGGCCACAGATTCATAATCAACCCATGTTCAATTAAGATTTCATTTCAGTTCCTTCACTTTAATCCAAACCAAGCCTAAATTTCTTTACAGCTAAAAAATTAGCAAAGAACACATGGAAGACTTCCTAGGAGGTAAAGATTATAACAATTATACTTTTAGATTATTCTTTAGTTCTTTAGATGGTTTTTTTATTTCATTTCCTAAAACTATGAGGAGCAATTTGCGTGATTAATATTGGAATCAGATGTTGTCTGTTTGATTTCATAACAGGAAGCCTTGGCTAATTTGGATCTTCAAATACTTAACTGTATATGGAAATAACTTATGTACAACAGAAAAATCAGAAACATTCAATTTTTAGCAGAGGCTAAGGTTTTATGGAAGGCAAAAAAACGTTGAAGCTTCCAATTTCTGTTGTCCAACACCAACCCCCAATCCCAACAGTTTGTCTTTACATCCAAAACCATTTCTATATGAAATTCTAACACTAATATGAATGTTAAAGTCATTTCTTTCCATTATCTGCTCTACAAAATATTTTAAGCATTTGTTGTTGGGATTTAAATCAAAAAGTTGTTTTTAGGATATGAAGAATGTCAGAGGCATCAGATGTGAATATTGCCATACAGGAGAAATGTGAAATTACGACAAAAAGATTAGCATAAATTTTTATGTAGCTTGTGGTTAATGAAGAAAGATGAGAAGGAACCTTGTAATCTTGCTGGCGTATGTCAGAAGCATAAACTAATCGAAGCTTAAACATTTGCAGTCTATAGGGTTGATCACTTGCTGTACGAACAGGTACTGTAAAAATATTTGCAAATTGTAAAGTTCAATTTCCTAGTTGAAACCTGAGCTTTTAAGCATTTAAAAAAGAAAGGACCTCACCATCTATTTTGTTGAAAACAGAGAATGGGAGCAGCATTTCAACAAAATTTAGACCATTTTTTCTGCAAGCTTCTTCAGCAAGAGGAGTAGAAAGAACCATGACAACAGGGGTTATTTCTTCTAATAGCACTCTCCCAAGCAAGGATCTCATTGGATCCATCATCTATGAAGACAAATACCTCAAAGCTAACTTTGCAAGGATTCCTCAGACCCAAAAAAAAACTCCTAGGAACACCGCTTAACCTGATAACAGCAACGGAAACTGTAAAATGCACCATGAACTGAAGAATGTAGCCCATAATTTTGTCTGATAAATTGTAAATAAACCAACTTTTGTAACGACCAAACACTAAAGGTTGCTTTGCATGCATTCCATATGCTTCTAACATGCTGTAGTCAGTAAATAACCATAAAAAAGTTTATAAATGGAAAAGACATCTGTGAGTGCATAAAAACAGCAAAGAAGATATTCAGTAGGATGAATCCATATATGAGTCAAGAATTAATAAGGCAAGGCCTTGAGTCTTAACGCTATACCATATGCAAAGATAAAACTCGATATTTCGCTCCCTAAAATTTTAATTATGAAGCAAGGCTATGAAAGGCAACTTTCTTCTTCAAGTAGGGGTTAGCAAATAGAATTTTGGTTTTGAGGTTGTTTAGTAAAGTCGAAGAGAAACCAAGAATCCTGTCTCGACTCTCAAGAATGGAAATGGCACAGAACAGTTGATCAATTTCTTATTAAGGTGGGAGAAAACACTATAAAATTCACATCATCGTACAATAAACCCTCATGCATCATGATCGAGATGCTTTCAACAAACATAAATAAAAGACCATTAGTCATAATGCACCCAACGAATGTAACAAATTGTCATACATATGAAAAAGAAATTGCATATAATATAAAATGACAAGTGATAAATTGTGTGAATATAATTGAAATCCAATAAGAAAATAACATAAATTATAAGAATTGCATAAAACTATCATATAACATCAAGTTTAACTTCAAATTCTTTCTTTCTCACTACATTACTCATCCACAATTAATTCTTAAAGAAAGCTAAAATAGTTGTCAATTAACTCAAAAATTATCTGCAGTGTCATCAGTGAGGGTATTTTTATTGGAATCATCGTCATAACAAATTGGTCTCTCCCATGCCCCATCCTGTGGAGTCCAAGCTTTCCCGCTTTTTGATTATTTATTTCAGTCATCTTCATCTTTCATAAATATTTATCATCAAAATTAAGGGAAAATTCTATAAGATGGTAGTGAGGCCTGCAATGCTTTATGGTGCCACATGTTGGCCATTAAAAGAGAAGCATAATACTAAGTTAAGTGTGGCAGAGATGAGAATGCTCAGGTGGATGAGTGGCTTTACCCTTAGAGATAGGATATGAAATGAGCATATACGTGAAAAGGTTGGAGACTTGGAGTAGCTCCAGTAGAAGATAAGATTAGAGAGAGTCGCCTTAGATGGTTTGGTCACATAAAAAGACAGCCTTCCGATGACCCGGTTAGGAGACTAGAGGTATTAGATTTGACTTGTGTTAAGAAAGGTAGGGGTAGACCTAAAAAGACTTTGTTAGAAAATATTAGGAATGACCTTTCTTTATTAGATTTAAACGAAAATTTGACTTTTAATAGGACACAATGGAGAAAATGGATTCATGTAACCGACCCCACGTAGTGGGATAAAGGCTTGATGTTGTTGTTGTAATATAATGGTGAGAGTAATACTCCTAAATTTTTAGAGGAGGTGGTGATGGTATGTGGCATTTAGGCAATCGCTAATGGTCGCTATGACAATGGCGGCTGCGATGAAGGAAGTAGGCTGGAGGTCGAGGCAATCGAAAGAAAGTTGTTGTGGCTCGAAGGTACATTAAGGCATGATTTGTTTGAGGCTTTAGTTTACGATTTAGGTAAGTTTTAATAAAAATATATATAAGTATGGTGAGACAGTACGACGTACTGCCTCACGCCAGTGAGGCGAGGCACTTCTCAAGGCGGGCCTCAACCAAGTTGAGGCGCAAGCCTCATAAAAAGGTTCGAGGCGTAAGCCTCGAGGCATTTTTCAGTGCAATTGCGTAGAGGCATGCCTCAAGGCGAGCCCCATATTGCACAATTTCAAACAACTATACCGTGAAGTCTTACAATTTTCTTAAAAAATAAATTAGCAATATGAGAAGCATCAAAAGTTTTTTTGCAAAAGATGAAATGTGCCATTTTGCTAAATCGGTCAACAACAACAAACACATAATCAAATTTTCAAGCAGTGACAGATAATCCAAACAAAGTCCATAGGGATATCTTCCCATGGTTTGTTTGGAATTGAGAGAGGGGTATATGACCAATGTTTTGAGTGGTTCCTTTGAATTCTTGACAGATTTTACATTGTATTATGAATTTCATTATAGGTTTTCGCATGTGGGGCCATACACATCGTTCCTCAACTAAAGCAGTGGTCTTTCCTTGTCCAAAATGCCCTCCTAACCCTCCACCATGAAGTTTTTTAATGATTTTTTCACGTAAAGAGCTTTGGGTAATACAAAGTCTAGTTCCTTTAAACAGAAATCCTTGTTGAATGGTAAATTGAGCAGAAGAGTCAGTTCCAGAAGCACAACATGATTCCCAAATAGTTTTGAAATCTAGGTCAGTAGCATAGCTATAATTTAAAGAATCAAGGGAAATTACAATTTGTTTGATAGTTATCAATAATTGGGCTCGTTGGCTTAAGGCATCAGCAACTTTATTTAAAATTCTAGCTTTATGTTTAAGAAAAAATGTATATTCTTGCAAGAAAGATGTCCATTTAGCATGTCTTTGATTCAAATTTTTTTGTGATCCTAAGCATCGGAGAGCTTCATGATCAGAGTTTAGCACAAATTCTCTTTGAATAAGATAATGCTTCCAAAATTTTAGGGCTCGAACAATCTCATAAAACTCAACATTGTATGTAGAATATCGGGATCGGGTATCATTGAGTTTTTCACTAAAGAAAGCAACAGGTCTACCCTCTTGACTAAAGACAGCTCCAATGCCTACATGGGAAGCATCACAGTTTAGTTCAAGCATCTTTTCAAAATCAGGTAACTTAAGAACAGGAACTTAATGAACACCACGATTGCAGAGAAGAAGAAACGTTTAAAAGGCATATATATATATATATATATATCTTATTCGATTCATGAGACACCATTCTGTGAATGTACATTCAAATAAAAACATTTAAAAAAAAATTCATTGATTATAGAGGACAACACATTTTAGAAGATATGTAAATAAACATAGAACATAAATATATTTGCCATTATTTTTTTTTAATAGTACCTGTATGTAACAAGCAAACTTCAGAAATTAATCATCTATTGGATAAGAATGCCTCTTGGTTCTCTGATGGCTTATCCGAAGAACTTTGCTACTTTCAATTTTGGGAGATGAATCACCCCCCTCTTTCCTCCGTACTTGTTCGAAGAGCAAAGTTGGAGTGCTAGGTGCAGCCGAAGTAATGGAGCAGGAGGGCTGCTGCTAAGGAGCTGGGTTTGAGTCCGGCGTTGGGTAGTCGGCTGCTAAAGCAGAGCTACAGCAGGTGGTCAGCAAGATGACCAATTGGAGAGGGAATAGGTACCGGCGGTTGGAGGTAGGCCGGCTGGAGGCGGAGGCGGAGTCGGCTGGACCAGCAAAGGGCTGGAGTCGGGGTGGATTCGGTTAGGCCAGATCGGCGGTGGCTTGGAGGTGGAGATCGAGATGATCGTATGGCTGGAGCCGGTCGACGTCGAGGATAACTGAGGTTGGTCGAGAGGTGGCGTCGGGCTGGAGGCCGAGGCTCGCCACCGCTGAGGGAGAAGAGGCTTCGGGACTTGATCTGCACGAGGAGTCGAGCTAGAAGGGGGTAGAGGTGTTGCTAGATCGGCTGCTTCGTCTTCCCAAAGAGTGTATCGTAGATCTCAGAGAGGGAGAATGAGAGCTGCTGTCGGTGGCTGTGTGAGGGAACCAGAGGAAAAAAGGTGTGCGGTCTTGCGGCTGGATGAGTGTGAACCGTCCCCACTCCTTGAACCGGCGTTGCCTCTATTCAATCCGAAAATCAAACCCTTCATCAAACGGTTGATATTAAATATTAGGAAAATTTACATACATATCACTTTATTTCATATTATTAACATATCCAATATCTAAAATATTAATATTATATATCTAAATCTAACATTCATATACAACTTTAATATCAAATATACCAGTCCTATAATTTATTTCAACCATTCATACTATCCTATAAATTTTAATATTTCATTCCATGCACACAAATTTATTCTATAGGTGGTAGTCATATAATATTAATATTTTAAATGTTAAATATGTAAATAGCATGAAATAAAATGGTATGCATGTAAATATTATCTTTGATGTCAAAACTCAATCACTAGATAACAAATTACTCCATTTAGGATGATAAAAAAGTGAAATTAAAATAATTTTGTATTCAAACTTAATGGAAAAGTAATTTGAATGAGACATGTTTTTTTTAACTTAATAAAAACATATTTTATCAAATTTCTATTTTATATTATCTCCTTTTTTAAATAGATTTATTATATATTTATGTATATAAAAATATTTCATGTTTATTTAATATTATTATTATTGTTTGCATGACTTTTGAGGGCAATTGCCCCCCTAGCCATAATGGGGTTTCGCCCCTGCAAATAAATGAATGCTAAGATCGAGCACGAATCAAGGTAAAATACGTGATTTAACCCTTCAACAACATAGCAATGTGTCATATAGGAAGGCGGATCAAATTGTCAAATGCAAGAGATAAGATAGTGGAAGTGACTGATGTCAAAAATGAGGTAAATATTTAATCAAATTATAATATTTTAACTTACTCTAAAAACACTTAACCAAATGAAATTTAAGTATTCAGAATATACTAAGTTAATTTACTCTGCATACACCCAACCAAATAAAAAAATAGTTCTCATGCATTTACTTTACAGACAATCAAACAGCCTCAAAGTATTTACTTAAAATTGTATTTATTTTGCACTACATTTACTTTACACCGCATTTATTTTACAGTCAACTAAACAGACATTTGATTGGTCTAAATGTCCAAAAAAAAATTATTCTAACTCATTTCAACCAAAAAAAAAAATTTCTTGAGTAAATATTTATTTCAAATTAAAATATTCTTGATATGGAGAAATTGAATTTGAAATTCACCCTCAAAAGTCATGCAAACATTTCAAATAAATTATTCTCTCCCATGATCTTAAAACATGAAGAATTCAATTGTAATAAAATGTCATAGCAACTATCCTAAATTTCTAATCATCGCCTCTATTGAAGATCAATGATGTTATATATTTGGTTCTTAATGTTTGAATACATTATTTGTATTTTAAACATTATTCAAATCTTCTTCAAATGAGTACAAATATTATTCGAACTTTTGAAGAAGGTTCAAACAAGATTCACACAGTTTAAAATTTGTTCGAGCAAGTTTCTAACAAGGTTTAAAAATAATTGGAATGGGGTTGAATAATGTTTGAATATGATCTAAACTAGATGTATGCAATGTTCAAACAATATAAGTATTAGGTTTGAGTATGTTTTGATTCAAGCATGATTTAAACATGATTCGAGCATACTTATAACAAGATTCAAGCATAATTTGAACAATTTTTATTATGATTTGAACCCGGTTTGATTATGATTCAATCATATTTTTTTAAATATTGATAGATCTCCCATTAGTTAATTATTTAAATCATCGGAACTATAATTTTATAATGCTCTCATTCATAAACAATTACTAAGGGTAATTTTGATTGATGATGATAAGAATAAATGATACTATATTGTATTCAACATTTGAAGTAAAAACAAAAAAAGGATATGTTAAATTTGCTCTGACAATTGGCCAGGTAGGAATTTGAAGAATTCTCATCTAGGGAGAAATTCAACATGGTAAGCTTAAGTAGCTTGCTACTAGATTCCTTGAATTAAAATAAAAACTTCAAAATTGCAGACTTAGAGAAAGCATTTAAGCCATTTATAGAGTATACTACGATGGATAATGTGTGGAAGCTAAGTTTATATTACTTTATAGATTACATCTTCCTCAATCATGATAAACATAATGTTTTTTTAACTAAGATAATTAACTTGGTTGAAGATGAAACCTTTTTGGGGGTTTTCATGTGATAGGCTATTATGGGAGAGGACACTGAGATGGCTAAAAGAGGATATGATGCACTATGAGTCCACTGCTATAAAGAAGAATGTCTTAGTCCAATACATTATAATTAGATAGGTTATATCATTAAAGTACTTGGTTTATGAGCCATTCTAATGTTGAGGATGAAATAGGTTGAGTTCCTTAGAAAGAGAACCAAGGATGTTTAGTTGGCATGGTAGCAAGGTACTCATAGAAAGAAAAAAAAAAAGAATATTTATGAATAATGATGTAATGACATGCACAATATTGTATGTTAACTATTAGTTTATGCAATGAATCCTTATTATAAATTAACTTGTAAAATATTTTTAACTTATTTTTTATACATGATTGTTCCCCCTTCTCCCCCTTCATTGGTGCATAGATATAACGAGAAGTACTTCATTAAATTTGTTGTATATACTCCTCAGTATATCCCAGTCAGATATGATGAGAAGTACTTAACAAAATATTTTTAACTCTTGCATAGTGAAGAAATTAACATCTAAAATGAGTTGCAGAAAGACACCATCCCCCTACAAATCATCAGGACTTATACATCTCATGCGCCAGCTCCACCAGAGACAAATCTTTTTCTTCCAATTCATCCAAACCAATCCATGCCAGAGGAGCTCCCTTCAATCCACCATTTCCTTTCAGGAGGCCACCGAAAGTACCTAGTTCCAACTCACAAAGACCGACATGTCAAATTTGTGAAAAAAAAAAAATCAATCATTCTTCTTTCTCTTGTTGGCATATATGCAACTTTCGATATGCCCCATCTCCTTCATTGAATCAGCGTGCCTTATTATCTCAACAACAAACTCATCCTACCATTGAATGGGTACTCAACTCCAGTGCGTCTACGCACCTCACATCTGAAATCAACAATCTACATCAACTAGTTCCCTATCAAGGTGTTGATCCATCTCCATTGTCAATGGCACCTCCTTACCCATTCAACATAGCAGTCAAGGTATTCTACCACTACTAGATTCCGCTTGTAAACTCTGACTACACAATCCTCTTCATTTTCATCTCTCTCTCATAATCTCCTATCTATCTCTAAACTTAACTCAGACGGTAACTATTATATTTCCTTTGATGCAAGTGGATTCATCAATAAGGACCTACTAGACAATCGAGCACTACTTCGTGGCCACAGCCATGATGACATATATCTAATTCACACCACCATGGAACCAATAGTCCTAGTGCTTCACACCAACATAGCTTCAACTCCTTTTTAGCATGCTCACCTCAAACATCCCCACCATCATGTACTGGCTATCTTATCTATGTTTATTCCCTCTCTATATAGTACTTCACCATCCTTCTTATGTAACTATTGTAAAGTGGCTAAAATTCATAAGTTAGCTTTCCCTAAGTAATCTACTCATATAACTCATCCCTTCAACTTAATACACTATGATGTTTGGGGTCCAACCCTAATTCCCTCTTTAGATGGTTAATGTTATATTGTCTTCATCAATGATACACTGCAGGAAAATTAGCGTTTACTGGTGGTCATTCCGGAGGTCAAATAACTGCCAGAATTATCGGCGATTAAATTGGCTATCTGATCGCTGGAAACTTCGATACCATAAACTTATTTTAACCGTCAAAATTTTAATATAGCTGTCGGTAAATACCGTCGGTAAATCGCAGGTCAACTGACGGCTGGACCACCAGTTAAACCAGCATTTGAGATGGTCGATAAGTTGCCGGTAAGTAATCGGCGGTCACCGATGTTATGACCGCCATAAATTGAGCGCCACAATTCGTTTCTTAAGCATTTTATACCGGCAAGTAAGAAACTGTCGAAAAACTGCCAACAAAATAATGTTTACCGCCAGAAAAAACCGCCAGTAATTGATAATTTTCTTGTAGTTATATCACTTATTTATGTTGGTTATTCTTAATGCATACTAAAAATGAAGCACTAACTAAATTCCAACAATTTGTACAAATTGTTTAAACTAATTTCAATACACATATAAAAACCCTTAGGTCGGTGGTGGCGGGGAATTTACCAACACCAACTTTAAACAATTTCTAATCACCAATGGCATCACTCATCAATTAAGTTGTCCTTGTACCCCCGAGCAAAATGTGCTAGCCGAGAGAAAATACCATCATGACTAGATACCACTCGCACCTTACTACATGTAGCCAACCTTCCTTCCCATTTATGGGTTAAAGCCTTGTAAACTTCAAATTACTTAATCAATAGATTATCTACATCCACCGCCAATTTTCAAATTCCCTTCCAAATGCTCCATAGTCATCCACCCACCTGTAACCACTTAAAAACCTTTGGCTATCTCTGCTTTCCTTAGCTTCAACCACAAGCACCCCACAAACTTGCACATCACTCTCATGCCTGTATTTTCCTAGGTTACTCCGCCCACCATATGGGATTTCAGTGCTTTCACCCTCAAAATCAGAAAATCCATATTTACAGACACATTATCTTTCATGAGCAAACCTTCCCTTCAATTCTCAACCCATTACCAACATTTGTTTCACCATTCACTTCAACCTTTTCACATCTTCTATTAATTACTACATCTACCTAGATAACTTAAGAGAAATATTCTACTCATCCTCCCTCACCTCCCCGTTATAGCCACCACATTTGTGTCACTAATCATATCAAAAACCTCTACGTCTCAACCTCACACACCATACATTCCACCTTCCCCCACTTCGCCTACCCGACTCATCCTAACATCCGCTCAACCAATACATACTCATCTTCAAACGAGTCATCTACGACCTAAACAAATATTTAATATCCTTGCAATAATGAATCAGCCACCACACCCAATAGCTATACCCAAGCTTCAAAACTTCCTCAGTGGTGGAAGGCCATGCCTAATGAGTTCTTAGCATTTGAGAAATAGGTCACTTGGTCCCTTACCAAACCACCACCCAATACTCTAATCCTTGGCTGTCATTGGACATACAAGACTAAGCTACATCAAGATGGAATAGTTAACCGATATAAAGTATGCCTTGTAGCTCAAAGATTCACTCAACAATGTAGCGTCAATTACAAAGACGCGTTTATTCCAGTTGCCAAAATGCCGACAATCCATGTTTTCTTAATTATAGCTCTTTAAAGGAACTGGCTCACCCTTCAGTTTGATGTAGCTAACACATTTCTTCATGGTGAGCTCTAAGAAGAAGTCAGCACGCAACAACATCAGGGATTCATAGATTCATAATTCTTGTAACATGTCTGCAGATTGCACAAGGCCATCTATGACCTCAAACAAGCTCCTCATTAGTGGATCTACAAGCTCACCTCATATCTTCTTCATTTTAGATTTCAGTTCAGCAAATCAGATTTATCATTATTAATGTACAATCATTCATATGTTTAGATATATCTAATTATCTATATTGATGACTTGATGATCACTAACAACCATCCTGACACCATATGGCAGCTACTCTCCCAACTATAGGCTACATTCTCCTTAAAATATTTGTTTTCAATTTCTTTCTTCCTTGGGATTCATGTCAGCCGCATAACAACTGGACTATTTCTTCATCAAACTCACTATTCTCAGGACATCCTCAAGTCCTTTCGTTTCACCTTTTGCAAATCCACTCCCATGACTTTGTCTCTAAAATAATCCCAAGTGAAGTCTAACACTAACCCATACGATCGATAATCCCACTCTCTACCATGAACTAGCTGGCTCAATACAATACCTTACAATAATGCGGCCCGACATTGCCTTTGTCACCAACATCATCTTTTAGCATATGTACAATCCCACAAATTGTGATCAACATGCCCTCAAGAGACTTCTTAGATATATCAAAGGCACACAACACCTTGGCATCCCATTAACACCATGCACTCTTACACTCTACACCTATACTAACACCGACTGGGCTGCAGATTCCACTGATCAAAAATCTATTTCTAGGTTTTACGCCTATCTTGACAGCAACCTGATCTCATGGAGTGTGAAGAAACAAGTCATAATGGCCAAATCATCAACCAAAGTAGAGTATCGTGCTCTCCATCTACTACATCAGATGTTCTTTGTCTTCTCCAGCTATTAACAGACTTTCAAGCCCCACAACATCAACCTACAAGCATTTACTGTGATAACATATCAACCTTGGCCCTTAAAAAACCCAATCTTTCAGGCTCAAACCAAACACATGGAATTGATTACCATTTCATCAGTGATCACATTAAGGGCAATGAGATTGATATTTTACACATCAATTCAGTCAATCAACCAGTATATATACTAACAAAGCCACTCTTTATTACTTGGTTTAGCTCCCTCATTGACAAATTAACCATTCAATCATCGAATACTTAATTTGAGGGGGGCTGTTATCACATTACTCCAATGAGCCGCAAGTTCCTCACATCATATCGTGATCCAACCAGCTCAGACATAGATCATTTCTCCACTACACCTGCAACCACAGTCTACCAGAAAAAGACTGCTCTTTTTTAGCCTCATGTCTCGAGTGTCCTCATATAAATGTTTATACTTTGCAATACAACCTTTAAGCAATATGAAAATACTCTTATATGTTATTCTTCTCTACCTTATACTTTGATGCAGGTTCTCCCTCTCTTAATCATGACATAAAAGTTCACCAAATACATATAAGCCTATAATATAATATCATGATAAAAAGGCCTAAAATATAAAAGTCTAAAGTATAGTTCTAAATGGCATACAAATGTTAGACTTGAGGATGACAACAATGATGATGAAGGTGATGCTTTGCATTCAATATCATAAGAGATGACACTATGAGAGTCGAATAGGGATGTGATGGACTTGAGGTCTTTGTCTTAAAGAAAAAGTCATATCCCATCATACTATAATTAGGTATGTAATATCATTAAATTGTTGTGCTTATGAAGCCATCTAAAACTTTGGGGAAAGATGCATTGAGTTCCTCGGGAGGAGCACATCAAAGATGTCGACTTGGTGGAGCAAAAAAGGTGCTCACATGCATGAATTTCTTATCCTAGCTTTTGAATAAAGACATAAGTGCATATTTTTTTTAATCATTAGTTATGTCTAAGGATATAAACATATAATTTGCTCATGAGCAAGGATTGTTCATAGGTTGTTGTGCATCTTAAGCTTGTGCCCTAAAGCTACTAAGGAATAATTTTATAACTTTATTGTATATACTCTCACTTAGCCTTTCCCAATTAGAATTATAAAAAAGAAAGTGAGCACTCCTATTTTTTAGAAAAGTGTAAAGGATGCAACGAGTTCAGCAATGAAATACTTTTGCAACACTAGCTTTAACAGCGGAATCAATGCGACATATATCTTCCATCGAAATACTTTTGCAATGCTAGCTTTAACAATGGAATTAATGTCGCCGCAAATCCACCACAAACAAGGATCTACGAGGGATTTCATTTATTTTGCGATGGATTTTTTCACCATAAAAGCAGAATTTTTTGTAGTGCAATTCATTTCATGCCTTGAGTGAACCCAAATCATATGTGAGTCAATTCATGGTAAGTTGGCTTGATCATCTCACCTAATTTAGTCAAACCTCTTACATGCACACTTCACAAATCCAAAACTCTATGCCCATAGCAACTATCTAAGGAGGGAGGCTGATTAATCTCAACTATTGGTTTGAAAAGGAGGGGCTTCAAAATGGCAAAAGTTGAAGAAACCCTCATTCCATCAAAACTCAAAATCTAGAGCTCTTCCTGTGAGAACCCTTGAATTTCAAGATTTTTGTGTGCAGTTAGTCTGTACAAATTGAACATGGTGTAGGTTTGTTTGTACGAACCGTCAGTACAAACAGAATTTGTTTGTACGAACTGAATAAAATTTTTTGACATAGCCCATCGTCTATGGACGAAAATCAATTATCGTCCGTACGATATGTGGATAGAGCTGATCGTCCTAGCACGAACGTAAATATCATTTGTACGAATGTAAATATCTTTTTTTATATAAAGAATTGTTTGATCGTTTTGAGGAGAGAGAAAAAGCTGGAGAGAGAAAGATAAGGAAAGAGGAAGAAAAGCTTGGTTTTGGAGGCCACAGAGCGATTTTCGTCTGTCGACGCAGTTGGAAGAATAGCTTATCTCACAGTAAGGAATCCATATCCTATTTTTGGTTTCGAATATTTTATGTTTTGGTATTTTTCTGCTCAGATTTGTGTTTCTGTTATCGAAAAACGTGCTTATCTTTGTATTGACAAAATTTTCATCGTGTAATTTTTTGTATGTCATAGAGATTATGATTTTGCACGTTTTAAATATTTTTTGGAGATTTTTCACTAGGTATTCCAAATTATATGGGATTTTTATTGAATAAAAATTATCTTGATGTTGAAAAATAGTGCTATCATACAATAAAAGTTTTAAAACATTGTTTTACATGATTTCTAGTAATTTGATAATTTTTTAAAACTGTGTATTTTATGACGTCTGTCTACTGTACGATATTTTAATGGTTCTCTAAATTAAGCTAAATTATGTACGTTGATGTAATGCATTGATAAAATGAAAATGAATGTGGTTACATGATTGAAAGTACTGTTATATTACTGTGATACGGTTGTGTGTGTAAAGACAAATAAAGACTGGTTGAACCGTTGGTTGGAGACTGATTGACTTGTACAGGATGGTGGGCCGACGAGCTTTCCTTTAAATATCGTTTAGTGTTATCCTCTATTGATTCACGTGATATTGATTGAGAGTTATAAGGAGATGATTATTGTGCCGACGGGCAAAGAGTGACGACTCTGCTTATTGAGCCAATAAATAATAATACTGATACTGATAGAAGACTAAAAACATTGTAATAGACAGTGTTTCTACTTGTTGAGTATGACTACTATACTGAAATGCATGTTTTAAGCATTGTTCTTATTGATATTGTATGAATTTATTAATTTTGTATGAATTTATCATTACTGTTACTGCGCGATTTCAATGTTATTGTATTACTGCTCATATCACTGGATTATTACTGATACTGATACAGACACTGATATATGCACAGATACCACTGAGTCATTGTACTGACATTATGCATGTGATATAGATTAAATGGATTGCATGTGATCGTAATATCCAATAATTGGACAGCAAGTGTACATTCCAATATGATTTTATTTCAATGATCACATTTCAACAATTATTAATGCTATTTTGATTTGATGCTTTATACGATTTTTAATACCGACTGATATTATTGACGAAGATTATTTCCTTAATGATTTGACTGAGATTTTAGATATGACGATTTCTCTATTGAATTGACTAATTTTATAGATACGAATGATTCTTTTAAATATTTGACATATGTATTGGTTCATTGTGCTTTAAGGGTTTTTCTACTATTTACCGATTCCACCACTAATGATTGTGGATTATACTATTTTTGTATTGATACTAGTTATGCATTGATTACTATTTTTACACTAATTTTTGTTTCTGCATTGACTCAATGATCATGTGTAAGTGATTGCTATGATTTGACTGATTGACATGCACATTGCTTCGGTATCGTGTTTTGATTTTAGTTATAGGTTGGTGACTTGTTGGACTTTTTAAGCTCATTATATGTGGTTAATGATTTCATGTTAAGGCAAGGGAGCAGGAGTATGAGATTGATCAGGGTTCTTCAGGTTATATTCTTATTTTTTTGTTATAGTGATTCTTTTGTACTCAAGACAGGAAGGATACGTGAAAATTGTGAAGATCCTGAGTAATATAAATGACTTTTAGAAATAAATATAAATGTGTACATTGATATTTTAATTTATATAATATGTTGTACTGATTTTACTGATGAATGACATAGATAGCTCTGGTAAATTGATGGTTTAAAGAATTAAAAGAATAATTCTTCCAAATTAGATCCTTGTTCCAACCACCAAGTCTTGAGAGAAGTTGTTCATGGAGCTTTAAGGAAGAAAATAAGCCATTACACACCTTTTGAGATCCATTGGTTTTTGGTAAATGTCACCCAAGCTTTTACATTCAAAATTAAATAGCATTTTAAAAATACTTGTCAGAGCTTTCAAACACTTCCCGACTCTTCATCTGAGTGTGGGAAAGCTATTTTTCAAATTTCATAGCATTTAGATTAGTGCATACAAAGATATTCAACTTCTTCCACAACTTTTTTCAATTTTTCTTCTTTTCCTATGTAGATTGTATTGTACTATCAAACATATCTTACAATACGATCGTGCTTATACATTTAAGTCATATGACCATTGTTGTCGTATTTTGATTTAAATGATTCAAAATTTTTCAAAAACTTTGAAAAATCAGCATAAATATATTTTTCATCCAATTTTTTATTTCTTGGGCTCATTAGAATCGGCTTGAGTCTAACTTTATTCTTAAAAAAAAAATTAAAAGATTTTGACCAATGCATAGAGAGTAATTAGGGTTTAAATTTTTTATAATTTTTTTAATTGCTCCATAACTAGTGACCCAATTGAGCTTAAATTTGACAGTAAACACTAGGGTATGTGTGCTATATAACCTATTTATTTTTTGGCCATGATGACAAATAGGTTTTGGTGAATTGAATTTTTAAAGTTATATGGGTAACAATTAGATCCAAACCCTTGAAAATTTATTGTTCTAAATAAGCTCATAATTAGCCTTTCATTTTTCTATAATGTGTTCATGTTATTGTAAGGGTTAGATGACCATGATTGCAACCCTATCCAAACACTAGATTGTCTTAAATAAATCCCCATAAGTATAGTTTATTTAATTTGAAAATTAATTATGAAACCTAGGAAGGCTTCCATGACTTAATTTTTTTTTTATTTGAAGCACATGTTTAGGTGAACCTAAGTTTCAAATTTAACTGCAATTGAAGTTCATTTGGTATGTCAATTAATGAACCTAAAATACACTCACATAATTGACTTAGAATGTTATTTAAATCATAATTAATTTAAATTAAATATAAAAAATATATAAATTAAGTGTCATACATCTTAGAATCAAGTGCTTAATAAATAAAAATTAAACGACACATCACAAACTTTCAGAATAAAATGTGATCTGATAATTAAGAAAAAATATAAATAATTAAAAAAGAATTAAAAATCCTAAATTATTCCAAACACTTGTAATTATTCCTAAGAGTCATTACTAACATTTGGGGGAGATTTCAAGGTGTTTGGAATTGATTTTGACCAATAATCAAAACCTCTATAATTACTTGAATTAATTAGTTCATTTAATTAGGCTGATTTTGTAAAATTCATAACTAATTATAAAAAAATCCAATTGACAGAGATGTAAATGCATTTAACTCATAAGAAGGTCTAGTATTTATGAAAAATAAAAAAAAATTCCAAAATTCAAAGTAAATTTAAAAGAAAATTTTGGTCATATATTAATTAATTAATTAATTACGAAAATTTAATAAATCACTAAAAATTCAGTGAATCATTAACCCAATAAATTAAATCGGATGAATAATAATCACACTATGTCAATGAAGTTTTTAGGCTGGACTTGAAGTACCTTTTAAATTTAAAAGAAGTCTTTTTGGCCTATAATAGTAAAAAATTATTTCATGAGTAATTATAAGTCCAAATTATAATCTATTTTCTCCATAGCATATATATATATATATATATATATATATATATATATATATATATATATATATATATATATATATATATATATATATATATTATTGTGTTTTAGTTTCACTAATTTTTTAGCACTAGTACCATTAAGAAATTGGCATTTATCTGTTCAAGTGGGGTTTTTGGGATTGTTGGGTATTCATTTCGCAAATTGATTTTCCCATAGCATTCTAACCGTGCTTAGCTAATTTAAGAATATTTTTTTTATAATTTTTACATTTTTAAAATTGAAGATAGAATAGAATTTATATAAATTTTATGCTAAGAAACTAAATAATCAGAATATTATTTAATATTTTACTATAAAATAATATATAAACCCACTTACATGCTTGTTAAAAGTTTATTTCCTAACTACCTAAGTCGGTTAACAAAGAGAAAAGAAAAAATATAGAGAAAAAGAGATGATAGGGAGGGAGAGAAGCTCGATTTTGGATGTCTTAAAGTCGTTTTTTCTTGTCGGTTCAATTGAGAAATTTATTCATCCTAAAAAGGTCACACTATGTCTATCTCAATTTTTTAAAATACATAATTTTTATCAAAAATTTTAATTAAATTCTGTTTCAGTTATCGAAAATTGGGAATAACTTTCCAATGGTAAAACCTTCAGCACGATATTTTTAATATGTTAAAAAGATTAAGATTATGAATACTTTGAATATTTTCTAAAACTTTTGCAACAATGAATTTAAAATTTGTGAGGTTTCTAATGGATAAAAAATTATCTGGATGTTAGAAAAAAAAATGTTGTAATACAATTAAAATCTTAAAACAGTGGTCAACATGATCTCTGATAATCTAGTTATTATATATATATAACTAAGATGAGCAATAATAATCAATACCCATGTATAATAGAGGATTATTTAAAAGAAATTCAATAAGAAAATGAGCACGTAAGAAAGAATGAGATAGGATGGTCCAAAAAGGACTCATTAATTTTTTAATGAAAGACTTGGGTAGTATAAGAGTAGGGTCACATATAAATTTCAAATTGTTTCAATTCATAATCTCTACTTAGAAGTTTAACATTTTACTGCTAAGTAATGTATAAAGCAATTGATTTCCTCTCTTGAAATAGTTTTAGATATGCATAGGAGTTTGCCTCGCACTATAAAGCAATTGATTTCCTCTAAAGTATGCTATTAGAGAGTGATTTATTTTGTTTGTCATTGTTCATCTAATTGTGACTAGAAATTCAAAGTCTAATGAGAGGGATTGTCCACTGGCTTTTAAGTGCCTTAAGCCGGCCCAAATTCTTCGATTAATTATAGTTATAAAGATGATCATTAACATTTTGTTTACTATAAACAAGACCGAGAAAGATTTAAGAATTTTTTTTTAGTAAATTATTTAAACTATTAATTTCATCCTTCAAATGTCAATAAAATGCTCCTTATTATTATATTTTCTTAGCATGATGATTAGGGTTATAAATGAGTCAAGTTGAGTTTGACTCACTACCAACTCGAGTTTGGCTCTCATAAACAATAATAAGCTTTTGCTCAAGCTCAACCTGAAGCACAAGTCATGTTCATAAGGAAAGCTCAAACTCAGCTTTTCAATATAACAATGAGCTTGAGCTAAACTTATAATCTTAGCTAAAGTATGAAAATGCATCAAAGGAAAGTCCACGGACCAACAATATTATACTAATATATCACTGAGGATGTCACGGTAGGAGCTCACGAGCGATGACATTTATGGTGGAAAGCCAATTCATGGTAGAACTCATGAGAATATGCACCGACATGGCCAGGAATCGAGATTGTGATGGCTGCTCGTTAGAGAAGACATCGATGAGATGAACAAAGATCGCAGAAAAGCCACCGTAAGAGTTTCCAAGCTATATGATTTTTTCCTTTAATTATGACACCAATTTTATCATAAAATGATCATATTACAAAACAATATGTAAACAATTCTGCCAAAAAAAATAAATATTTATTAACCACGTAAAAGGAAGTTTCAACCAACATTAGCTACGTAGAGGCTTCCCATTTGCGATTTTGTTGTGTTCTGTCGGCAAGCGATTCCGACACCACTATGGACCCGCGAATGGAAAGAATGAAGTTCTGTACCGCAGCCGAGGCTTATTTGCACCTACAGTCCGACTAAGTGAAGGACCATCACATATTCTTCCTCGGCTTTAGATCTTTGTGGTGGTCAATTTCTTTTTGCTGAGTTGATCTCTTCTCGAGGAATCCCAAGTTCTATACATTTATAATTTATTTATTTATTTTGGAATAATTTTTATTTATTTTATTCCCGATAGCCACTGCCGTGCCGGCACGTGCGCTTGGCGTTGGACTATTCGGTCACTTTGCAGCCACTCGTGTGGCCACGACCTTCCAATCTTACATTTCCTTTTTTTTTTATGGCATGGGAGTGAACCAGCAAGCCGCTACTCGATACGCGCTGCGCTGCATTGAAGATATATATATATATATATATATATATTTTGACGAAATTCTGGTCCACCTAGCATGTAACTCACATTAATTTATATGGGCCAACACTTAAAACTTTTTCTGCTTGCCAAGGGATTCGAACTAGGGACCTAGACTTTGCCGAGCTGGTTCTTTGCCACCCGAACAAGCAGCGGTGGGTCATTGAAGATATCATCATTCCTTAAATTTGATGATTAATTGTTTTATTTATCTGTCGAGATATTTTAAATTCAATCAAGTTATCAACGAGGTTTTATTAAGGATCCGTTTGAGAATGTTGTAGGGTTTTATAAAATTGATTGTATAATTGTTGTGAAGAAAATAATTTAATTATTTTGATTGCAAAAATCAATTTTTTATCATTAAATTTTTTGAAAAACATCAAGATTGTTGCGTGCTAGAATATACGCGGCGGTAGAGTTCGTAATTTCGCGTCCGAGCATTGCACGAATATTTCACACACAAACATAAAGAAAATGTACACTAGGATTTTTATGTGGAAAAACTCGAAAGAGGGAAAAAACCAAGGGGTCACGCCCAGTTGAAATAATTTAACTAGTATTTGTTTAAAGTACAAATACCGATTCGTCTCACAAGTTGAGACAATCAATTTACAATCAGCAAAGTTACAAAGTTCTGCAAAATCTCGTCGTTTCCTGAAAATCCGGTAGAGTTCCGGCGTATTCAGGCGGCGGGAAGAGCTCCAGCGGTGGTCGAGAAGGAGATGATTCTCCCTTTCCCTTTTCTCCTCTTCTTCTCTCTCTTTACTTGAGTCCCCTTTGTGTAGAATGAGGGCTATATTTATAGATTTTTTAGAGTGGCATGGCTTGTAAATAGGTGTGAGATCAGGGGCGAATAGGGAGTGGTCGAATGGACGGTTTATGTTGAACCCTTCAATCATGCAGCGTTCGTTGGACATTTGAAGATCTTAATGATGTCGGAATTCAGCAATCTTGGGCTCGTTGAATTCGTCTCGTCGAGCTGTTCGATTCGAGTATAAGATCAGTAAAATTGGAGACCGTTTGGTAACTCAAATTGTGGTTTGAACCTTTCAACAGCGCTTCAGGTGCTTGATTTGGGCTCATTTGGACTCGGATTGAGTTGAATTTGGTGTCGTTGGGTTCATATTTCCGAGACGCTCAGTTTGCCTGTAAGTTCGCTGAAATCGGAGTTTAGGTGCTCCTAAAATTAGTTTTTGAAGTTTCCAGGTTGGGTTTTGCCTCGAGATTCGTGCCGATCAAGATACTTTTTCGAGAATATATCAAAGATAATAATAGCAAAAAAAAATTATGAATGCTATTTAATATGTATATGCATATATATATAAAAGAAATCCTAAATGAACCCTAATTCGATCTAAATGACTTGGGTGTATTTTAGTTTCCGTAAAAAATTTTCTCTATATCAATGTTTGCATATTCATTTTGTCTAATAATTAACAGCATATTTTAGAAAGATAATATGTTCACAAGAAAACTTATAATCAGATTGTGAATGAAATTTTCCATCTCAAAATTTTGTCATTATTTGAATTTTCTCCCAAACCTCACTTGCAAAATGTTAATGACATTCTCTTAATAAAAATTGCAAAACAAAGTTGAGTATTTATTTTCCATATAAGTGGTTAAAACCAATATTATCGAAATCAGACATGACCGATCGATTCAACCATGAACCAGTAATTAATCGATCCAATCAAATCAAAAAATCATCTTTGCATCAAACCAGCTAGAACCAATAGTTATAAAACGTTTAAATTTATTTAATTAATTTTAAATAATATGTTTTAGTTTATTAAAATCTTTTAAAATTTTATAATATTTTTGTTATATATGAAGATGAATTTGATGATGACATATTCATTCCATCTCACATAACATGCTTTTTTGAAGGTCATTAGTACTTTATACTATGTAAAGATAAGTATTTCAAACTCTCCTTTGATATGAGATTAAAAAAACTGCATGACCTAAGTTATGGGGGCTAAAGAAGAGACACTTGTTTCATATGTGTTGAGTCTAGTGAATAGGTTGTTAGACCTAAGTTAATGTCCCAAGGTTACCAAAAGGGGCGGGGGGGGGGGGGGGGGGGGGGTGAATGTAAATTTGCACTGGGTTGGATTATGAATTTTGGGCTAGTTGGGCTACACTTTTTTAAGATGAATTATAAATTTGTTAGAATGTGTATTATGAAAATTAATAATATTATATTAAATATTATTCTTATATATATATATATATATATATATATATATATATATATATATATATATATATATATATATATGTATATATTTATAAGTATATTTAATGTTTATATATTTATATTTATAATACACATATTTAGATTCATATTAATAATTAATCAAGTTTTTTTACCACACTTTATATTTTTTAATTGAGCTTGTTTAAGAGTCTTAATAGAGATAATTAAATATTAATTTTTAAAAATTTCATTTACTATATAATTTATATTATAATTGAATAATTTTAATATTAATTATATTATTTAGTTAAGTCCCGATCAAAACATTAAACTTTGAATCTCTCCTTTTGGTTTTATGTCTGATCTGATTTTTACAACCTATTGAAATATTATAATAATGTGATTTTATACTTTTTTGATATATCATAAAAATTTTATCTATATTGGGAACGAATTTCAAGGCAAATTTAAGTTGAAACCTTCTGAAATTAAATTTGAGACCATTCGATCTCTTATTTCAGCAAATTTACAGTCGAACTGAATGTCTCAAAAAGACGAACCCAATATGAGTCGGAATGGGTCCAAATAAAAAATCCAAAGTGAATTTGAATGATTCAGACTATAAATTAAATAAAAAACGATTTCTAAATATGACATGCTTATAATCAAATCGAGTGGCTCGATGAGACAAATCTACCGAGACTAAGATCGTTGAATTCTGACATCATTAACACACTTAAATACTTGATATATGGTTTATAATCAAGGGAGTCGATATCGGTCATCCATTTCAAATTCGCCCCAACATGCCCTTGATATTCTCCCTACTTACTGGTCATGCCACTACCAAAAAACTTTAAATATAATATAATTCTTCATTGACGGGACCAAGTAAGAAAGAAAAAGAAAAGAGGACAGAAAGTGAAACATGATATATCTCTTTCCACCATGCTCCTCCTCGACCACCGCTAGACCATGAATTATCGATGGACTTTTATTTAGCCACCAATTATCACCAAAATTACACCCAACCATTGATTGTCACTGGATTTCCTCCCAACCAGTCACTAACTAAGATCTTTTTAACCTCAATCGTCCGCCAATTATGTCCTTCCTACCACCTTCGCGTGACTACAGTCTTTCTGACCACCATCGCTTGCAGACTACGATCCTTCTAACATTCATCGCTGACAACAGTTTTCTGACCATAGTCACATGTTGACTATGATCCTTTGGACCTATGTGGCAAGTTATCGATCCTCTTATCCTCTGCCGTCTATCGACTCCTTTCGACCTCCATCACTAAACTATGGACTTTTTGACCCCCGTTTGCCTGCAGACTACGTAGCTAGACTATGATCTTTCCGACCTCCGTTTCCTAACCACAATCTTTCTAACCATCGTCGTCCGCCGACTACGATCCTTTTAACCTCCATCATCGATAATAGTTTTTTCTGACCACAGTCGGATGCTGACTATGGTCATCCTGACATCCGTTACCAGATAGCAATCATTCTAACCTACATCGTCTGTCGACTACGGTCCTTTCGACCTTCGTCATTAGATTACGGTCTTTTTGGCCTTCGCCGCCTGCCGACTACGATCCTTTCGACCTCCGTAGCCAAACTACGGTCTTTTAGACCTCCATCGCCCCCCGACTACGATCCCTTCAGACCTCCATCACCAGATAACAATCCTTATGACCACCTTCGCATGCTGACAACGATCATTTCGACCTTTGACACTTGAAAACGATCATTCTGACCTTCGTCACATGTCTAATACGGTCCTTAATTCCAACTTATGTTGGTAAACTACGATCTTTTCGACCTTCATTGACCGCTGAATACAATCCTTATGACCTTTGTTGCCTGACAACAGTCTTTTTGACCTCCGTCATCCACTGACTATGGTCCTTTCGACCACCACTACCCGACTAACAGTCTTTTCGACCTCTGTTGCCGTCGACTATGGTCCTACAGACCAAACAAAAATGTCAATACTGATTCTTCAAATTCCCGCCATATACTGTACTCTATATGATATATATTTGCGAAGACATTCCCCAAAGAAAGAACCTCATTTGTAATCGACTGCAAATACTAATAAATTCATTCAAATTGGGTCAAGACCAATGTTTTTTTCTAAGGGGCTGTTTGGTTGCCTGCAAAGTAAACGTAATGTAAAATAAATGCAGTGTAAACTAAATGTAGTGCATTCCAAATACTTTGAGGCTGTTTGGTTGTTTGCAAAGTAAACGCAGGAGAAATGTTTCTCTTGTTTGGTTAGATATATCCAACGTAAAGTAAAAACAGTGCATTTGTAATTTTTTTTTTTTTGTCATTATAACTTGTGTATTTCATATGATAATATTAAACATGCCCATGTAATTAAAGTTTCATTTGGAACGATTTTTTATTGCTTATTAAAACAGCTTTTTAATTTAGGCCATTGAGTATTGTCTTCAACTGGACTAAATAAATAAAGCTGAATACTGTCTTTACCTGGAATAATATTGATCTGGAAATTTTTATATATGAAAAACTAAGAATTGTATTGGATTGTTTTTTTGGAAATAAGTATAGATAATATACTTCTACTTATGTCATAGAAGTTCTGAAACAAAAATACGTAATCATGATTTCATTAGTAATAAAGTAGTTTAGGCCATCGAGTACATTTCTTGAAAAAACTTTTCGTTAGATTAAAAAGCAAAGAAAGAGAGCCCAGTTCTTAATGTTCGAGCAACTATTTTGATAGGATAAATTAAAGAACTGCCTTTTCTACTTGTAAAGATAATATATTTCACTTAGGGATGTAATTAATTCTGACTTTTAATTGTATAGTAAGACAGCAAAGAACCAGTGTGTATAAAGGTTAAGGATGCATTTTCAACTTTATTTATTGCAATCACCTGAGATAAGTGCCATGTTCAACTGTTATACTATTTGAGTGTTAGGATTTCAACTCTCACCACTACTGACTGTTCAAAAAAAAAAACAAAAATCTACTGTCATGCCCATATTATTTGATACAAAACTTGAGAGAATGATCGTTAGATTGGTCCAAAATAAAGCAGATTCTGGCAGAAGGAAGAAATCTAAAGTCACCAATGCATCTTCTATCAAGCCAAATAAGAGGGCACGTCTAGTCTCAGCTGATGGACTTTCTAAACCGGAACCTGCGCTAGCCACAGCCCAGAAATTGACACATGTGCCATCCTGCACCCTTATAAGCTCAGAAGGCCAGTCATGGCTGCAGAAATCTTCATGGAAAGACCTTGTTGGAGGAAGAGGAAGCAGCTCATTCAGCATCTCCAATGTTCTATCAGGCTTAACGTCAGCATCTCCACAAATGCCAATGGCTAATGCATCAGAAACCTTAGCATCGAAAAAAACAGAGTATTTGGATGAGAAATCAAAACAAAAAGCACCACTGAATGCGCGGATTACTCCTAAGATTCCTGCCGAAACTCCAAATGCTCAAAGTCAAAACAGTACAAACATGAGTAATGCTCAGCAAGTATACAAGACACTGTATATTTGCAGTTGTATGAACAATATATAACTAGAAACCACTATCTGCCCAGTGTCAAAAAGGTTACAAACATAAATGACAAAGTCCCCTTGAAGCCACAATATATCACGATCTGCCCCATGCATAACCTGATTGTAAGAGAATTGTAGGTAAGAAACAACATAAATCATAAAAGATATTCAGAGAATAACTTATTGTACCTTTCTCTTCAATGGGTCTTTAAAGACTTCCCTCATATATGGGCCAATATGAACTCGCAATTTAAGCGTGTCTACTATGAAATCCTTTGTTGTAGTAGAAATTTGCATCAAACAAGTCAGTCCTAGAAATGAACGATACTGATTGTGCTCCAAATCAACCTGCATTTAAATTTTGATGAAAAAAAGGTTAGATACTAAAATCATTCAGAACTTCTTACTCTTTTTCTTAGTGATATTACCTCTTTTCAAATAGTGCAAAATAGAACTTTGAAAAACAAATAACAGAAAGGTAAGAAGCTCAAGTCTAAAGGCAGTGATAAAATAGTATATTGAATTTAGTTTAAAAAAAATAGTTTCCATGACTCGTTAAAATCCCAGACAAAACCAATAAATAAGATGACCATGCCAACCCCAATTACTTGAGCATTCAAAGAATTAGTCAATAACCTCCCTTGGACAATTAAAGCAACAGTTCAATCTTCATTCTACACGTGCATTGCTCCAAGAATTGCAGTAGGAATGCTGCTGATATTTCTCAAGGAATCCAGACAGTAACAAGTTATCCTATAAGAGTCAACAAATAGACAAGATTTTCACTAGAAAACCTAAATCTCTATATGGGTCTGCTTTGAAAAATATTTGAATCGTAGCAACAAAAACTTTGATTCAAATAGTACCCCATAATGGAAATTTTTTCACTATTGTATGTGCGCTTTCATCAATTAAGCAAATCAGGAAGTGGAATAACTATTAAATTAATCTTAAAAGGAACACAAACATCAAACCTCACATACGCTAGGTCAATAGAACATGTGAGAAAAGTATGGTTTATGATCCTAGAGGTAATAATACATGAAATGGATGAAATAGAGGCTTACCGCAAATTCATCAACTTCGTGCAATTTAGCAGCCAGTTCCTTCAACTCCCTCAGTCCCTCTACAAGTTTAAATGGAGTGCTTTCTAGAGAAAGTGGCTTTGTTATTTCTTCTTCAATGATATCTCTATCAATGAAGTCAAGCACAGAGAGCTTCTCCTGTTAGCAAGGGTTGTTACTAAAAGAAAACAAAAATGTAAAAAACAGCGATACTAAAGCAAGAATTCAGAGGCAAGCCTTACCAATGGATGCACAAACCGGCTATTGTCCTCGCTCATCTCCAGCCAAACATGCACTTTGGCCCGCGCAGCCGTTGCCTTCTTATCCCTTGAAACCATCTTGATCCCAGAAGAAGCCGAGAAGCCCTCATCTCTTTCCTGCTTCTGCATGAACCCCCTTTTTTTTGGCCTTCTCCGCTCCAACGTCTCTGTCAGCAACGCCCACATCCACCTATCGTCTTCGAACAAGAACGAAGGAGCCGGACTTGAGGGCGACGGAGTGGAGCTGCTCGCCCGAGCGAAGTCTCTCCGGAGCTGCTCGCCGGAGCGAAGTCGAACAAGAACGAATGAGCCGAAGAAGCCTCTCGTGCAGTGAAGCCGAACAGCACGACGATGAAGCTTTCTTCCGATGAATTTATAACCCGCTCGATACGAGCGGGTTTCTAATTCCCGCAAAAGAGACCCCCTAATACACACCTAAAGCAGCCGATGATTTTCTTTTGTTCTGCTCAAAATTAACCAAACAAGAAAATTTAATAAATACATGTAATTATTTTACTTTACACTCTTAATTCAGGCAACCAAACAGCCCCTAAAAGGATTTCCATATAAAAACTCTGATGACTCTTATGAACGCTACACCCTTCTTAAATATTTCAAGACAACAATTTTTACTACATATTTTTAAGTTTTTTTTAAAATAGTTAATAAAAACATCTTCACTCTTTATGTATATAATTTATCTTTTGATTTAATTATATAAAAATAGAAAGAGAAAATAACAAGTACTATAAATATCGCCTTATAAATATCTCTTTTGATTTATGTTTGCAAATGTACTTGCACCAAAAATGTTACCCTTGCGCCTCGACGTTAGCGACGCGGAAATGCGTCGTGGCAAGTAGTCGGCAACCGCCCAACCACTTCGAAAAATGCAAAGGGTCTGCCTCCCAAAACTCACCCATTTTTTTTGGTACCCACAAATCACACAATGCCACGGCTGCCCCCATTTGCAATCATCGCAAATTCTGCTGTGGCAAGCCCGTGATTTTGTGGATAATCTTGCACAATACTGGGAACAACGAGTCTCTGCTCCTTCCGGCCTATAAATAACACGGAGGTTTAGGGCTTAGAAAGCACAGTCCATATCCGATCGAAATCGAGCTAGAGGAGAAGAGCGAGTGATAACAAAGCAAGCAATGGCGGGAATAATCCAAAAGATCGGGGAGAAGCTCCACGGCGGCGATCAGCAAAAGGAGCATGAGAAACACAACGCTGAGGCGCAGCACCACTCTGGCTTAGAGCATCACAAAGAAGGGGAGCAGCACAAGGAGGGAATCGTGGAGAAAATCAAGGACAAGATCCATGGCGGTGAGGAGGACAAGATCCATGGCGGCGAGAAGGAGAAGAAGGAAAAGAAGGGTGATAAGAAGGACAAAAAGAAGAAAAAGGACAAGAAGGAGGGCGAGCACCACGGTCATGGTAGCAGCAGCAGCGACAGCGATTAGATCCCCCAAAATATCATCCCTAATCTGCGTTTTTTGTTGCTTCTGCGAGGTTAGGTTGTTTGATTTATTTTTATTTTGTAATTTTGTTTGGAGATTTGCGTCTTGCTTTGTAGTTTTTGTTCTGATGAGAATTTTTTTTTTGTATTCTTTTGCAGGAACAGAGAAGGATTAGGGCATGGATTGGGGAGTGCTAATATGTGATGTGTGTTTGCTTAAAGAAGCTCTGTTATGGTGCTGATGAATGACTATGTAATAAAGTACTTGGTATTATCTTTACTATGAACTTCTGATTATCTACCTATAAGAAAGATCTTAATGACTTCATATTTTAATCTCAAATTTTGTTCAAATGCATATGGTTCCACGGCTGGCCAAATTTTTTTTATCTCCAGTACATCCAGAATCTCAAAATTTGCCCGTTTCTAACTGGTTGGATGTAGCTAATAATAGTTGCTATAAACAGAACACAATTTGTTGATTTGGCGACAAATTTGATCAATATTCTAATCAAAGTTTTGACTAATGTTTATTTATTTTGAGATGAAGATGATAATTAGAAAATCAAATACATTTTATATTATCACACAAAAATAAACCTAATTTTCCTTATTAGAATTCGATATCACATAAGAAAATCCTACTTTTGAACAGAGTATTAACCAAGATTTGTTTGGATTGAAACAAAAGTTTAACATGTATAGTTCTCGCTTTCTTTTTCTTAGCAAACAAAAGCATGAGATATTACTAATCCGTAATCACAAATTTTATATCTTCTTGCAATTAATCCATGAAATTGTACGCAACACAGTGTTTGCAATAGATTTCAAGATAAATTAGTCCAAAAAGTAACCAAGGAATGATCATACCATGATAGCGCTAAAACCACAAAAATATAATTAATCTATGCGAAATCAAACACAAACCAAAGTTAGTAATGAAGACCCCGAGCATTCTCTTGTAGTGTTGACAGTGAAAGCAAGCCTTGTGAAGAAATGGTTATCTACAATGACTTGCATGGTCCAACAAGATCGAAGAAGAATCGTCGACTTATGGCTATACTCGAAGACTTATGGCTATACTCGAACAAGAGACAAAAGAGTAGAACAGAGGGATGACCGTGATTTGAGAGGGGGAAACGAAGGAACTACGTGCTGAGTAGCTTTGAGAGATTGATTTCGACCGTTCATTTTACAATCCACAACTCCCTTTATGCGCGTTTCTAATTGGATGGTTCTTTCAAAATCGGACGGTTTGTCTGGTTTTTTAGCAATTTGATGATAGACCGGTTTTTAGGATTAGTCAGACCGATCAGCCAGCCGGTTTCGGATCAATCTATTGAAATGATCGATCTGATCCGATTTTAATAACCATGTTAATTTGTCCTGTTTAGTTTATCTTCAAATCATAGCTTAAAAAATAATTTTATTTTATTTTCATCAACTTTTCACTTAACTATTCCCAAAAAAAAAAATTAATCTGAGGAACTTTTAACTTTTTGCAAACAAAAATGAATATTGTTGCGTGTGAGAATATACGCGGCGGTAGAGTTTGTAAATTCACGTCCTAGCGTTGCACAAGTATTTCGCACACAAACAGAAAAGAGAAAGTGAACACCAAGAGTTTTTACGTGGAAAATCCCAAAAAGGAAAAAAACCACGGGGCCTTCCCCAGTTGCAAAATTCCACTAGTGTTTTTGTAGATTATAAATGGCGGATTTCGTCCCACAAGTTGGGATAATCCAAGTACAATTTGTTTCTTCCACAAAATTTACAAAATCCTGCGAATTTTTGGGGTTTCCTGAAAATCTGGCAGAGTTCCGGCGTCTTCAGGCGGCAGGAAGAGCTCCAGCGGCGATGGTCGAGGAGGTGAGGAATCTCCTTTTCCCCTTTGTCCTTCTCCTTCTCTTCTTCTTCTCTCTCTTCACTTGAGTCCCCTTAGTGTAGAATGAGGTCTCTATTTATAGTTTTCTGGAGTGGCATAGCTCGTAAATAGGTGTGAGATCAAGGGCGAATTGGGAGTGGTTTGAATGGACGGCCGATATCGAATCCTTTGATCATACACCGTTCGTTGTTCATTTGAAGGCCTTAATGATATCATAATTTGATGATCTTGGGCTCGTTGGATTCGTCTCGTCGAGCCGTTCGATTCGAGTATAAGCTAGTTAAAATCGGAGACTGTTTGGTAACTCAAATTGCGGTTTAAACCTTCCAACAGCGCTTTGAACCCTTGATTCGGACTCATTTGGGCTCGGATTGGGTTGATCTTGGTGTCGTTGGGCTCGTATTTCCGAGACGCTCAGTTTGACTGTAAGCTTGCTGAAATCGGAGTTCATATGCTCCCGAAATTAGTTTTTGAAGTTTCTAACTAGTTTTTGCCTCGAGATTCGTGCCCGATCAAGATGATTATGTGATGCCGTATCAAATATATTCATTTTTTTACAGTTTTATTAAAGAAATTAATTATTATATTATTTTTAAATAAATTTAATTAATTGTAAATTAATCTTAATATTGAAATATGGTCAAATACAAAATTTTAATCTATGCTCATATAAACATATATTAAAAAAGCACAAGGCTAACCTAGCGAGTAGATGCTATTCTAAAAGATTTATTATTATGTGCGGAGTTTGGAGGGTGTCCGCAGATTAATAAAAGTGCGCAATGTCACCCCATCGCTGGGTACCTAGCTCGGTACCCACATTTGGTACCCCTCGGTACCGCTGGGTACCCACGCTTTAACCGGACGATTCTCCCGGCCGTTGTCCGTACAGAATAATAGCTCCTAAAAAGATGTCACGCAGATATCAAGGCAGACCTATAAAAATTAAAAGATAAAAAAAAAATAAAAACAAAATAAAAATGTCACATTAATCACAACATAAATTCTTCGTTAAGGTGCCAACTTAGCACTTCAACATACTTGATAAGGCAAATAATTCAAAATAAAGTTTAATTCATGGACAGAACCAGCATTCATTTTCATTTTCATGGGAGACAAACTTATAAGTAAATGTATAGAAATTTCGAAGATGCCTAAAATCATCGTGATAAGACTAAAAAGTAGATGCGGGGGACCAATTACCTAAAAAATCATTATATATATAACTTTAGGTAGATCTGCCCCCGGCTCAATTCACCCTTTTTTCTTAATTAAAAAAAAAAAGTGAATCAAGAGAGCATTATATGTATGCAACTGATCTTGAAATTGGTTGGGAGCTTTAATTATCAATCAAGAGCTTTTGAGTTTGAATTATATATATGTGATATGTATAAAATTTTTTTAATTGATTCAAAAGTCTTAAAAAAAAAAGAGCATTATGTTTCCTTCAGCTATGAAGCTGTAGTTAGTGGAAGTCTCCCCATTAGAGAAGTATCAGCTTGCATCAGCATGATATGATATCCCCACTCCAACACGAATTTTTATTTGGTTCGGTTGACCGGATGCAAGAAACATCCGGTCGTAGGCAAAAAGAACGAGGTACCGAGGTGTACTGAGTTTTTCAAAAAACTCGGTACACCTCGGTACCGAGTTTTTTTTTCCTACGACCGGATGTTCCTCTACATCCGGTCGGAGGACGTAATAATTATTCCTCCAACACAGGGCAATAATGAAGTAGAGGATTTAGGTTTCATTTGAGACAATTTTTTTATTGATTTTTAAAACAGTTTTTTAGTATAAAAAATATTGAATTAGAAAATTTTGTGTTACAAAGAAACAAACTTTCTTATTGTTTATTGAAGTTGTTATAGAAAAGTAATTTTATATAATTATTGTAGAAAGTAACTTGCTATTATAATTATTTTTAATAATGAAAAAATAAATATCAAATAAAAATTATAATTACAATTAAAAAAAAAAAAAATAATAAGAAAGCTGTCGCTCTCATATGCCAAGAGTAAGAAGGCCACGTTAACTAAGCATTGTTGTTGGGCATCGTAAATAAATAAATAAATATTAATAAATCCAATAAGAACTTAGACAAGGCAATCATTTTCAGGCTCGTTGCTAAGGGGAGAGCGGCCAGCTGAATATGAATATATTCAAAGCCAAACACTAATGGGAATCTGAAGAGCAAAAGGCCTCATTTTCTAAGGCATAAGCTAAACATCTCTTTATGGCATATGAACCGAATAAATCTTTGGAATCTATCAAATCAATCTGTTTAACGATAAAACTACAACGTGATTTAGGGATAAGGTTGAGGTGGAACATTATTATAACGTTGATATTTTCATATAACTACTTTAGATATATGATGATTTTGATGCAATTAGGAAATATTAGATATAGGTTTTATTTGGAACAACTTTCTAAAGCAACATTTTAGTTCAAAATTTGTGTATTAAAAAACTGTTTAGAAAGCAGTAAGAAAGTTTTCGCAAATAAAATCTTAATACTTTAGAAAGAAATAAGAAAATTGAACTTTTAATTTCAATTTATTTTGGTTGATCTCTAACTTTGTCGCCCTTTCTCTTTAAATCTTAGTTCGGCCATTGGTTTGTACAAACCAATCAAGATCATATTTTAGCATCCATATCATACATATCAGTGTTCCTAAAAAAAAAAGGTGTACTCACCAAAAAGAAAGAACTACATACTTCCGTAGAATATTGATTTGGGCATATGAAGCTTCAAATTCTACAGAAATTATCACAGATCATGGTTGCCAGGAATTACAGATGATTAAAGCTTAAATGCATTAGTATAGGGAAAGATAGAAGAAGAGTCTTGAAGTAGATGGTCCTTTAATTAAGACACAATAGTATCACGAAGACACATAAACACAATAGACCCAAAACCTGGGCCAAAGACTCAAAAGAGAGAGGCATAGCAATATAGCATCCTGAAGCTCCACACCAACATCGCCCCCGGCGAACTGTTGCCATAAGGCTACCGCTACTGGACCTCTGCCCCACCATCACCGTTGGGCCTCTATCCGATATCCAACATTAGGCCTTCATTCAACCTCCATCAACCGCTGACTATGACCCCTCTGACCATCATCACCCATCGAGAATGACCCACCGACAACATGTAATAGTCCGATTTTGACATAGCCAAATGATTTTTTTCCTAGAGTCATTATAAGTCAAAATTACAAACTGTCTTCGCCATATCATATATATTATAGTGATTTACTTGCACTAATTTTTCGTAATTTTGGGCATAGATGAAAATCCTTGACACCTGTCATTACAAGTCAGGATTTTAGGATCACTAGGTGTCCACCATTTTGCAAACTGATTTCACCAATATTTTTTAAATAAAATATATTATTTTATAAATATTTTTCATAATTTTTTAAGTTATAGATTTGAAGATATAAAATAATTTATATGATTTTTTATATTTAAAACTAACTAATTTATATAATTAATTAATAATAATATAATATTATAAATATCTCAAGTAATTAACTAAAAACCATTAAATTGCCTTTTCCCTTAGCTTCGGCTAATAGAGATATGTGAGAGAAAAATAGAGAGAAAAGAGATGAGAGAGAAAAGAAAAGCTCGAATTTGCAGATCGTCGAGTGATTTTCGTTAATCGGGTTAGTTGGGATATTTGTTGGTCTCGTTGTAAGTAATCTTTATCATATTTCTAATTTTAATAATTTTGTGTTTTAGATTTTTTTTTCAATCAAATTTGTATTTTTTTTTTCTAAAAATGAGGATAATTTTGTATTGTTAAAATTTGTATAGCGTAACTTTTTATATATTATAGAAATCAAGATTATAAGTATTTGAGTATATCCTAAATTTTTTTTCTTCAGTGGTTGAATTTGAAAAAAAATAACTATTTTTGCCTACTTTAAAATTTATTTTGACATATTAAATTAGTGTTTTAGTTCAATTAAAGCTTTACATAATATCTGCTAATTTGATTTATTTCTAAAAATATGAATTTTTTATCAGTTGGATTTTTTCGCCTGCCGTTAAGACATTTTGAAACCTTTTGAATTAAATTTAATTATATTTTATTTACTATAATGCATTAAAAATGAGTGTGTATAATAATATATTTGTGTGGGAGAATATAGGTAAAGATGGGTTATTCACTGACTTTGGTTAGAGATTGATTGACCCATATATTGGATGGTGGACCGACAGACTTTTCTTTAAATATTATGATTGGGACAAACTTTTCTTTAAATATTATGATTGGGTGTTATCATCTACTGATTCACATGATATATTAATTGAAAATTATAATGAGATGAATACTGTGCCAATGAGCAAAGAGTGAAGACTCTATTTACTGAGCTAACGAGTTATTGATGTTGGAAAAACATCGCTGTAGCAAGGGAATTTACTTATTTAATATGATTATTAGAATGCATGCTCTGAATCATTGCTATTATATAACTTTACTATTACTATCACTCATGATGTTGATGTTACTACTATTCTACAATTATGATATTATTGTTATACTGTTATTGATATGATAATCAAGTGATATATATTGAGCATGTGCACTAGACAATAACATTGAGTTGACATTGATATAATATTTTTGATCATGTGATACATGGACGCAATTATTTTTATATAATTTTACTGCATTCATATAATTTCAACAATTTTTATCGATGGTTTAATTTGATTCTTTATATAATTTCTGTACTGATTATATTATTTATATAACAATTGCTTTAGTGATTTGACAGCTGTTCTATTTTATTGATTTTTTATTATATTGTCCTATGATTAAGTACATGCTAATGTTCTGATTTCACTGCTTACATGCATATTGCTCCTTTATCGTGTGTTGAGTTCAGTGTCACATGTTTAATATTAGTAATCAATACAATGAATCAATAACAATAACAATAGCAATGAATCAATAGTAGTATAAGTAATCGTTTAATAATAATATCGATGTTCTTATCCGTATCAGTAAACCCAAGATAGTAATACTAAATCAACTTTATAAGACTAACCTGAATAGTAATAATGAATTTTAAACATGCATTTCATTAGTTATACTAAACAAGTAAGAAGTTTATCACAACATTTTTTAGTAGCTGGTAATCAATAGTCAGTAACTATTGTCTTAATAAACAAAGTCGTCATTCTTTACATGTTGGCACACAAATAACTCCTAATCATTATATTATTATTTCACGTGAATTAGTTGAGGATAACATTCAACCATAATACTTAAAGAAAAGCCCGTCGACCCACCATCTTGTACAGGTCAATAAATTTTCAAGCAACGGACAACCAATCTTTACTTGTCTTTTTCACATATTACAATAAAAAGTAATAGCGACCGGCTTTATCCAATCACATATTCATTTTTATTCTAAATGCTTGTATTAATAATATACTTTTAATAGAAAATCCACTCAATAAAAATGCACAATTTCAAAACATAGCCAAATTATTAATGATTGTGTAAAACATCATTTCAAGACTTTAATTGTACTATAATACTATTTTTTAGAGTTTAGATTAATTTATGTTCAATTAAAAAGATACACAATCTAAAATACCATTATAAATTTTTTAGAAAATTAAAATATTCATAATATCGATCTCTATAACATATAAAAGTCACGTGTTGAAAATTTTATCAATACAAAATTATCCACAGTTTTTAGTAACTGAAATAAAAAATAAATTAGAAAATCTAGAAAACTTTGAATTTTTTTGAAATCTGAGATATATATAATGTGCCAACATCAATCCAAAAAACTTTTTTTAACTAGTCTGACGAATAAAAAAACTAGTAGCAACTCAAAACCGACTTTCTCTCTATAAAATGCTTCTAAATCACTCTTTCTCTCTACTTCGGCTGGCACAGCATTTGAATGAGTTGAAATAGTGGATTTATTTTATATTTAAAGTTCTATTAGTGGTCTAGCACTGTGACGCTAGTTCAAAAGTTCAAATCCCAGAACTCAGAGCACTGAAATGTCACTATTTGGTGTCTAGTACTATAATAACATTGAGATGCTCGAACACCCAACATTTGGGTGCTTAAATAGTAACATTTTTCAAATTTTGCCAAAATTTGCTCCAAATTTATTGGGATTCATTCTAGAGCACTTCAAATCTTTTTCAAGCATTAAAACACTTCTAAATACATGCAAATGAGTTTAAAACACAGTTTTTAAATCCTAACATTTTAAAATTTCAAATATTTACTTTTTTTGTTCATTTTTGTGTTGCTACACATCGGCTATGGTCCCTAGGATTACTGTCGTCCGTTGACTACGATCCATCTGCATCTATCTCCTGGCAATGGACCCCCGGCCTCTACCTTAGTGCCACACTTTGATTCATAAAAGTAGAAAAGATAAGATTAGCACCACACTTTGATTTAATTTTTGTTTCTTAAAAAATAAACTAGAGTTAACTAAATAACTCATTCTAAGAGAGGGCAGTGTTAAAATAGAAATTCTAAGAAATAAACATGTTATTATATGATGGGTCATGTGAAGTCCATTTTAGGATAATAAGGGCCGATATGAAACTATTTTATTTATTTTATTATTGATAGTAAATAAATAATTAATCATTGTTTTATTTTTTATAGTCTATTTAGGATCAATTACCATTATGAAGAATTAATATGATTCATAAATATGTTTCTTAGTCTTCTAAAGATGTTGGCATAGATGGGTAACATTATCCTAACTTCTCTATAGAGATTAATTTAATTATCTAATTTAAAATTAAGTATATTATTTTAATTTAGACATTAGCTTGTGAAATGCTCTCTAAGGAATGCCTTACACTAAAGGATAAGAACTTAGAGTAAATGAGAGGGTGTTCACAATGTTCATTAGTTCTAAACACCCAAGAAGAATACAAATGAAACGGTTTGTAGTCACTCTAATCCGATAAAATTTTTAGAGTACCACCTGTTTAGGCAGTGATAACTGTTGTAATAGCTTTGCTCAAGCTGCAAGACTTTCTATGGCCATTGTAGTATAAAGATTTTATCTTGCTCCTGTTACATTTTGTGTATTCTATAATTTTTGGTACAATGTAATATAGTCAATCTATTTAGGACTACTCGATCTTTGTTATAGTAATTATAACCCCTTATATTTTATAAATATTGTATTCTTTGTTCTATCTATTCACTTATTTTAGTGGATCTATGTGTACCAATTAGAACTATGGCATTGCAAAAGACATACATCTCTCACTATTAATATCATTTGGTAAAGATAGGGCTGCAAATGAACCGAGCGTTCTAGAAGCTATTTGTGGTTCGACTCGATTATAGTTCTTTCATGTTTGTTTATCTATATAATCCAACAAATTTGAACAATTGGTAAGAAAGTCGACTATTAAATAAACAAATTTGAACAACTATGAATTTGACTCATTTATGTTCATAAATAATATCAATTAAAACTGATGAAAAAACTTAATAAGAAGCTCGATATAAAGCTTGTTAAGAAACTTGATTAATATTTAATACATAACTTGTGAATTAGTATGTTAAAAATCAATTAAGTCTTGTTATAAATCTTTATTTGGTATGTTTTTGCATAATTTTTAGTTTTATTATGATAAATGATTTTTATTTTATAAAAAATTAATTTCATTTTTAATATTATACTCTTTCAAAATGAAGTTGTTCATGAACAAGAGAAATTGTTCATGCTTGCTGGATTGTTTGTTTAAATAGCTCAAGAACAAAAAAAAATTATAAGAAAAAGAATTTTCTGACCTCATTTGTTTGTGAATGGACTCATGTGCTAGCTCAAAAACACTTGCTAGATATTTTCCTGAATAAGCTCTTTTGTAGCTGGAAAGTACTCGCTAGATATGCTCACGAATAACTCTATATAATTGTTTGTTAGTAGGCTCAAAAAGTCTCATCTCGTTAATAGTTTGATAAGGCTAAGTTGTTTAATGTTTAATAAGCACGAAATGAATTGAACATGAATCAAATACAAATCAAACATAAAAATCTATCATTTTAAACGAACCAAGCTTAAACACAATAGAAAATTTCAAATCAAGCTCAAAATAAGCACGAACAAGCTTACAATAAATGAACTCAAATATGAAGAAACACTTGCTCGGTTTGGCTTTTTTTGCAACCCTAGCTACAAAACTGAAAACATCCACGAACCATCATATGATGTCCAAATGCCTTGTAGAGTTAAAAAGCTTGAAATATAGTCTGCAAGATCATGTTGATGAAAAGAGAAGACAACAAGCTGAAGGAAGAGCTCTTTAGACCCCTTTTACAGGTAGGATATAATATTGCATTTTTAATTACTAATCAAACAATAACAACTAAGATTTATTTATTTATTTTTCAAAAAAGGATAAATATCATCAGATATATAGCAAATAAAATGTCTAGCCTATTTTCTTTTATTGTTAATTAATATTTAAATTTAAAATTAAGCTAAATTTAAATAACAATAAAAAATTATGGATCTAAGGGAAGATAAAATATCGAAAACAAAATTCGAATTGCAAATTTAAATATTCTACAAATGGGCGGTTGTAAGTAGGCTTTTTCCTCGGCCTTTAGATTAGGCTTTTGTTAGGACTTGCAGTTGGGCCTAATCCAATTGTTTACAGGATAACCTTCGGCCAGGAAAATCCTGGCTCAGGAGTTAGCTTGGTGTGGACTCTGACGAGTTAGTGGTCGAGTCACATAAAATTATTATGCATATTTTCTTGCTTATTTTGCTTTACCTGCACTAGGGTGTCAATATTTGGCATGACCTAAAAATCTGATTGGAACCTGACCTAAAAATTTTGGATTCGGGTTCAATATTTTGATCAGTTTAAAAAATCGGGTAGGGTTCGAGTTAACCCTTTGACCCAAAATTGACCCATTTTTTACCCGAAAACTCAATTTTGACATGACAACCCGAGATTGACCCGTTTTTTTTACCCGGAAAGAGGAGATTGACCCGTTTTTTGACCCAATAACTAGGAATTTTTTTGTTGGAAACATGTCATTCGGGTTGTGTCGGGTTGACCTGGATCCGAAGCGGGTCGGGTTCGGTTCTGAAAAAATGACCCGTTTTCAAAAACGGGTAGGGTTTGGGTTGACCCGAATAGTGCCGTGTCAATTTCGAATTCAACCGGAACCCGACCCGTGACCCGAAATTGACACCCCTAACCTGCACTCACTTGTTTACACATTTGGTTGCTATACTGCTTGTTGTGTTTAGCGCTTTATTTGCTATTATCTTTGCTCTAGTTTTAGGATCTATATAGGATGACTATACTTTTTTAATTAAGATATTTATAAAGTTATTGTTGAGAAAATATTTTTTTTACGGATGATGTAAAAAACAACTCCCTACACAAAAATTATTGAAAATAATGAAAAAATAGCGGCTAATCAAAAAATGTGGTTGTAGTCTGAAAAGTAAAATAGTAAGAAAGTTGTCTCAAATGAAGACATAAATTTGAATAAATTTAAGCTTCGTTTGGGATAGTTTTTGGCCACTAATTTTTTGCTACTTTCAAAAAGATTTTGTACTTAAAAATATCTATAGGAAATAGTAAAAAAATTATCCCAAAACTTAGCCTTAAAAAACACTAAGCCCATTCAAGTCACTATTTACCAGTTGCAGCTGCCGTTTGAACTTTCAATGTCAATTAGAATTCAGCAATCAAATACAACTTAGGTTTTATTTGGGACAGATTTTTTATTGTTTTTTAATGTAAATTTTTAATAAAAATTTAAATTTTTTATAATAAAAAATTGTTTTAAAAACGTAACAAAAAAGTCATCCTAAACGCCTTAGCATATCAAAATATTTAAAATACAAATTTGCACGTGATATTTTGAAAGTTGTTGCGGCCGGCCAACTTAGGCTTCGTTTGGGACGGCTTTTTTATTACTTCTGAAAACGGAGTTTTAGTACAAAAATTAAAAAATTTGTACTGCAACTCCGTTTTAAAAAGCAATGAAAAAGTCATCCCAAACGAAGCTTTAATTGGAGAAACATTTATTGGTAGTCAAATTTCAAACAAATTTATTATTTTTTATTACCATCAGAATAGTCTGTTACTGTAGAAAGTAATTGGATGAATGGCACTAAATTAGTGCAGAGATTTTTTGACGCTTTGCTTGTTTTTTCAGTATGTGGTTATAAGAGCTCGCTCGGGTTCAGTATTTTTATATTTTTTAAATTTAAAAATTACTTTCATACAATAAAATATTACGGAAAGTAAAATTTCATTTGAGATATTTTTTTTATTATTTTTTTAAGTAATTTTTTTGTACAAAATTTTTTTGAAAGCAACTAAAAAACAACGGCTAAAAGCTGTCCCAAATAAAGCCTAAAGATACGTTTGGGATGTCTCTAATGTTTTATAAATATGGTTGTAAAGTTGTTGCGGAGAAAATAATTTTTTTTTTTTAGTTACTGTAGAAAGTAGCTTTCTAGAACATTTTTTTTTACAAGCAGTGAAAATACAATGGTCAAATAAGAATTATGATTGAGGTTTGAAAAATAAAGCACTAAGAAAGTGGTCCCAAATGAAGCCTAAGGTTTCGTTTGGGACGACTTTCTTACTACTTCTTAAAACAGCTTTTTAGTATAAATTTTTTAGGGATTTTTACATACATAACACTTAAAACTATCCTAATTACTTATCTAACACCTAAACATTACTATCTAACACCACGATACTTAAATCTAGCCACGTTATTGCCACTTTTGTTCTGAAGCTCACGGTGCAGGAAAGCTTCGGTGGCTAAAAACTCTGGAACGGAGCCAGTGACATTAGCAGAGTTAGCGGAGAAATTAGCAGACATGTATGTAAATAGTAATGTTTAGGTGTTAGATAAGTAATTATGATAGATTTAAGTATCGTGCATGTAAAAATCCCAAAATTTTAATATTTGTATTACAAAATATCTTTAAAAAGAAGTATGTAATCCTTAACGAAGCCTAAATTAGTTAACCATGGTCAGCATTTGTGCTTGTAAACTGACTAATTGCCTCTTTTATTCAAGCTTTTCCTATTTGAATTTCAAAAAAGGTATTTAAAAATTCTAAAAATTCGTCATACTCAATAAGAAAATAAATATTAATTATACCCTCATCATAAGAAATAAGTGTTTGGTATGGTCAAACTCAAACATAAAGATTTACTATAAGTGGAAAAATCAAATCAGATATTTTGGCATATTTTATGTAATAAAAACTAAAAAGCCAGTAATCAAATTTGTAAAATAAATATAAAAATAGTCAGGACTATTTAGATACAATTAAAACAATAACGCTTTGATTATTTCTCTTAATATTATACTTAAAAATAATCATAATTTCATGGTATAATCTTTTTTCCACTAAGTTATCAGGGCATTAATATTTCCTAATGAACAAAAATGGCCCCCACCGAAATGCTTCTTCAGTCTCTCATTCTATTCGAATGCTTTGAGATTAGTGCCAAAATAAATCTCCATTCAACTTGATTAATTATTCAAATTTGAGCTCGAGCTCGAGCACGGTCTAGGAGTTTGAGTCGGCCTACCAAATGGCTCATTTATTATGAATTTAAAAATAGTAATTAGATAAAAATTAAAAAAATTAAAAATATATAATTTTAAAATATTCTTAACAACTTTATACTTAAACTCATAAATTATAATTGATTTTAATTATTTTTATATTAATATTTTTAAACAAGTTATCTCACAAGCTAACAAATCAAGTCAAAATTAGCTCATACTCAACACGCTAGCTCATCAAATTGGTATCACGAATCATTTATTATCATGCTCAAGCCAACTCATGAGTCTACTTGACTCATGTTTCGTTTGGGACGTATTTCTTAGTGCTTCTTAAAACAACTTTTTAGTACAAAATTAAAATTTTGGTACTAAAAATTTACTTTAAGAAGCAGTCCCAAACGAGACCTCAATTACATGAAATTATTCTTTGCGGATACGGATGACGGCCGGAGGCGAATCAAAATGCAACACGTCACCTGTTTGTTGTGTATCGAATGACATGGCCCGTTCGGATTCACCTCCGGACGATCTTACTCAGTTACACACAACTCTACCTACCCCGAAAAGTAGGAGCACCTAACTTGTAGGGGTTGCAAGTCATTGTCAATTGTTTTTCTTTTTCTTTTGTCAAAGCTAATGAAAGTCCCCTAATCAACAATTAAGGTGGTGGGACCAATTAGTACGTTTATGCTTCTTTCATAGAGGAGTGGAAGTAGATAGTGGAGAGTTAGATAGAAGTAGCAATCATTATTTTTGGTTGGAAAAAAAATGAAAAGGTTGAATATTAAAATATTATTGTCAATTTTTTTTTCTAATAAACTGCAAGTAATATATATTTTTAATAGATAATATTTATAAATCTAATTCTATAATTTTGGAAGAAAATACTTTATAAAAAAACGTGTTATGTAAATATGACTGATTGCACAATTGAAAGTAAGAAAAATAAATATATTTATTTATTCACAATTCAATAAAAATTTCTCTTTCTTCAAGTTAAAATATTCTTTTTAGTTTGCATTAATAATTATCTTTGCAATAGAAAAATAATTATCATGTATTGAAAATTATAATTGATATCTCCTCAAAAATTGTTTTGATCGAGCACAAATCTCGAGGCATATTCAAGTTGGAAACTTTCAAAATTAAATTTGGGATCATCTGAATTCCAATTTCAGCAAACTTATAATCAAACTCAAACTGAACATCTAAAAAAGAAGAACTAAACAACATTAAAATCGGTCCAACACAAGCCTAAATGGGTCGAAATCGGGGGCCCGAACCACATTTGGAAAGGTTTAAAGTATTATTCGGACGATAAAATGATATCCAAATACGACATGCTTAAAATCAAATTGAGCGGCTCGACGAGACGAATCTAATGAGCCCAATATCTCTAAATTCCGACACATTAAGGAACTTAAATAGTTGAAAAACTCTCTATGATCAAGGGAATTAATACGAGCTATTCGATGGAGCACTCTGAACCAACCCCGGATCTTCTCTAAATTTATGGGGTGTGCCACTCATGAAAATCTATAAATAGACACCACTCTCTACATGAAGGGAACCTTATGCTCGATATTGGAGAGAGATCTGAAGCTTCAAGAGCTCAAGCACCAATATCCGGCTGTCAACCGCTGCCAGACATGAACCCGACCTTCATCGGACCTTTGCCCGACCGCCGACCGCCACTGGACCACCACCGGTCTCCAACTGCTGCCAAACTTCAGCCCGACCATATTCGGACCTTTGTCTGGCCGCCGACGTACCACTGCTCGGCTCCGACTACCGCCGGACTTCAGCCCGACCTTCACCATACCTCCGCCCGGTTGCCGATCACCGCCGGATTTCAGCCTAACCATCGTCCGCCACCGCCCATCCGCCGACCTCCACCTGGTCGCCAACCGTCGTCAGACTTTAGCATGACCGTCATTGGACCTTTGCCCGGCCGCCGGACCATTGCCCGTCTCTGACTAACGTCGGACTTCAGCCCGACCATTGTCGGACCTTTGCCCGGCCGCCAATCGCTGCCATACCACTGCCTCTCTACGACTACCGCCGGACCTCCGCCCGGCCGCAGATCGCCGATCGCTTCTGGACTTCAAACCGACCTTCGTTGGACCACCGCTTGACCACTGACAGCCGTCGGAGCTCAGCACAACCTTCGTCGGACTTTCGCCCGGCCACCATCCGCCGTCCGTCACCGGACTTCAGCCCGACCTTCGTCGGACCACCGCCCGGCTGCCGACCGTCACCGGACATTCGCCCGGCCGCCTTCCGCCTCTTGAACTTCACCCGGCCGCCGTCCGCCACTGGACTTCAACCCAATCATTGTCGAACCACCGCCTGGCCGCCGTTTGTCACCATACCAGCTCTTCAAATTATTGTAATCTAACAACCTCTAAATCGAAGGACAGGTCAACCCTTGTAATTCACTCAAGTTTAATGGAATCTTTTCACCTGGGCGAGACCCCGTGGTTTTTTCCTCTTCGGGCTTTCCACGTAAAAAATATCGGGTGTTTTGCTTCTCTCTTTCTATTTGTGTGTTGTATATCCGTGCATAATTAAGACGAAAAGTTTACTCACTCTGCCGCCACTAATTTTTCAAGCCGCAACAATAATGTAATGAACAAAAATTAATTTTTATTCTATGCTGAATTTATCTCGTCCTATCTTAAGACAAAATCTTTGTTAGTTATCCCAAAATCATAATGATAACTGTCATATATAGCTTCCTCATTTTATGGATTTAGGATTTTAGGGCTTTGTGTTTCGAGTTTAGTATACATGGATTAGGATTTTGGTTTTATTGTTTAGAATTTCTGGTTTTGGATTTTTTTTTTTAAGTTTTGAATTTACTGTTTATGATTAATAATTTAAGTTTTTTTATTTAGAATTTTAAAAGCAATAATCCAAACTCTTAACTATCGAGATATTGTCTGTTTTGGTCTAAGGGCTTCACGGTTTTGTTATGTTGGTGTAACTTCACAGGAGGTCACCTATCTTAGGATTTCTCCGAGATGAACACACTTAATTGCAGAGCTTTTTAATGAAATTTCAACAATTATACTGAAAGTCGCATCGATGTTTAAGAGTTTAGCTTCTTTTTTTTTTATTTAAGATATTTCACATTAGATTTATGATTAAGGGTTTAGAATTTTAAGATTTTGTATGTAAAGTTCAAGACATAGGGTTTAAATTTTAGTGTTTAAAATGTAGGGTTTAGATTAAGGGAAGGGGGATGGCTCCTCTTGACAAGTTTGAATATTAAGCTTTTTTTTTTTTTTTTTTTTTTTTTATACTATTTTTTAAATTTTCTCAAATGAAGTTTAAGATATCTCTATTATGATTGTAATTTTGTAGTGCATATTAGGAATTAAAGGTATTTAATTAACTATTGTCCTACAAAGAACCAAAACAGCTTCGTCTGATTTCTGTCAGGCGCCATGCTGCCTTTAGATTGTATCCATAAGCTTTTTGTCCTTTATCACAGGCTTTTTCCTTCTAAGATAGTGTTTCTGAATAAAGTAAGGTAATCTCCGATCCAACTAGGCCGAATTTTAGGAACTAGCGTAATTTTGGAGTAATTTAGCAGAAGGAGCGCGATGCAGGAACAATTTAAAAAAGAGCGAATACATAGTCTTGATTGGCGCATTCAAAGAATGCGCCGAACAAAATGGAGTATTCTTTGAATGCGCAGAACCTTCAGGCGCATTCTTTGAATGCGCAGAACCGATTGTTTAGGCGCGTTCCGTGCGAAATCTTGTCTGTGGCGGGGGACAAGATCCGAATTTTGCGTTGAAATTATTGCGGTTGGTTGGAGGCCAGCGGTTGGATGGTGGGAAATAAAGATCCGAATTTTGCGCGAAATTATTGCGGTTGGCGTTCGCGAACGTTCAGGCGCATTCTTTGAATGCGCCAAATCATATCGCACATTACTGGACTACGCCAAATGGTTCGACGTTTCTGCTCTTTTTTAAGTGTTTTCTCTATTACGCTTTTTCCCCTAAATATGGCTTCAAAGCTGCTGCTTTTGAAAATTTGGCCATCCAACAATATATGGATTAGCACCATTTGAATACTGAATTTTACATCAAAATTAGGTAGATGAATAGTGCGATGATAATATTGGCGTCATATTATTCACTTACTTCAATTTTGTGTTATGGAATTTGCTGAAAAAGCATGTGAAAGAGAAGAAAGATGGTTACCTTCGCAGCGAGATGAAGAAGCGCGCGAAAGATGAGAAAGAAATGGAGTTCGATCGATTGGAGATGAATTATTGCATTTTTTAGTTTAACTGCATTTTAGAATAGAAAATGAGTTTTTCCATTGAAGATGCCCTAAGAGAGTCTTGAAATAAAAAACTCTGCTTTTTTTTTTTTTTTATAGTTTTAGGCGAACCGAACTCGGATCGCAACTTCAACCAAATAGCGGCTAGCTCAATCCGTAAAAAGCTCCGAAGTGAAGACAAAGTTAGATATATAGTTAAAAAATATAATTAATTATACTTGTATTAAATATATGTCAATGATTGATAGTATTTTAAAAACATGTAAGAAAAAATAAAATAAAATAAAATTAGTATTTTTATTTTTTATGAGATTTAGGCTTCGTTTGGGACGGCTTTTTTATTGCTTTCTAAAACGGAGTTTTAGTACAAAAATAAAAAATTTTGTACTAAAACTCCGTTTTAGAAAGCAGTAAAAAAGCCGTCCCAAACGAAGCCTTAGGCTTCGTTTGGGATGGCTTTTTTATTGCATTCTAAAACGGAGTTTTAGTACAAAAATAAAAAAAATTGTACTAAAACTCCGTTTTAGAAAGCAATAAAAAAGCCGTCCCAAACGAACCCTTAGTAACAAAAAGAGAGACGAAGAAATATGTTTGTATATATGAACAAAAGAGACCGAGTCTTGATCGGAATAACCTTCTCATTATTTTTAAAGTACTTTTTCAATATAAAAAATGTTTTGAATTAGAAAATTTTATACTAAAAAATTGCTTCAGAAAGTGATAAAAAAATTATCCCAAATGATTGGGACGGCTTTTTTATATACTTAAAACGGAATTTTAGTACAACAATTAAAATTTTTGTATTAAAACTCCGTTTTATAAAGCAATAAAAAAGTCGTCCCAAATGAAGCCTTAGTATGTTCCTAGAATTTTATTTATAAGAGGGATTACGTTTTTATAATTCCTTTTATGAAGGAATTCATCTATGTTCCTAACCTCTTTCCATCTAAGATTTTGGTGATCATTTTTATGACTTAACAGTCGTTGATAAAATGCAATCAAAAGTGTAAAAACGCTTTTGTTTGTAAATAATTCAAAGAAAAGCTACATTCATATAATGCCATTATTATTTTTTAAATATATTTTATATTTGCAAAAAAATACAACGAGCCCTAAGCCGTTCAATAGAAGCCTATATATGAAGAGAAGCAAATTAATTAATCAAATTAATTAATTAAAACAAATGAAGAGAAGCAAATCTAGGTTCATTGTCAATGATAATTCTTTGTTTAAACATTAATCAAATTTAGACTTCGTTTGAGACGGTTTTTTTACTGCTTCTTAAAGAAACTTTCGAGTAAAAAAAATCCAATTTTTGTACTAAAAAACTATTTTAAGAAGCAGTAAGAAAACAGTCTCAAACGAAGCCTTACTTATAATTATTAATGATTTGGTTGCTCAAACTCCCATCTACATTATGGAAGTCGTAGCCTCCAACCTACGCAGCTCATCTTGATCTGTTGATTGAGAGCTTTAGCTACGAATGAAGATATCTTGGGTTCGATGCTTGGTTATGTAATGTATGTTTGAGTTTGTCTTAATTAATTGACTCACATATCTAAAAAAAAAAAAACCAGCCTCCAACCAATAAGGCTAGAGATTTGCATAATACTAACAATTTTAATAATAAAAATTAATAAATTAATTAGGGGTTGTTTGGTATCAATTTTATTTTTTTATTGTTTACAAATATAATTAATTATTATATTTTGATTTTTATTTTTAAAATAAATTAAGCTACTTTGAAAAACCCAAAATAATTTTTTTTAATATTTTTATTTTCTTAATAAAAATCACATATTACTGCCCACCACCGTTAGCCACCAAATATTTTTGTCACCCATTATAACAGTCTTATGTAATATTCAATTAAAATGAAGACAAAATATTTATTGAATATAAAATATATTTTTATTTCAAATTAAAATATGTATGCAAAATTGTTAGATATTTGTCATGGTTTAAGTTAGGGCAATTTTTAAGACTAAGCATGATTAAAGCCTTAATTACGGGATTAAGCATTATTTTATAAAAATTTAAAACTAGGCATAATCGCCCATCTAATGGGCGACTTACATTTAACCTAAGTCGCCCGTTAGACAGGCGACTTTGCGCTCTTTAAAAAGTAAGGTCGAAGCCCTTTTCCACTTTCCCGATATGTTTGCCCTCGCCGATATCGTCGCAAGGGCACTGCGCACCGCCGGATTTCGCCATTTTAGGTATGTTTTAGTGTATTTTTTTGTATAAAACTTATATATTTTTATTCCTTTCGGTAATAGAAGGTAAAATAAGGAAAAAAAAAATAAAATGCACCGTGTAAAAGTGTAGAATGAGGTGATTTTAGGTGATGAGCTATAATTTTGAAATTTTCACTTAAGGAGTAATTTAGGAAGTAATAGATACATATACTTGTCGCTAATGCACTTAAGATTTACTCGATTTGGCCAGATATGTTGGTTACTCGTGTGTTTGTGATCTTGCTTGTAATTGTAGGATAATTAACAAAATTATACTTGTATTATACATACCTTTAAAAAAAACTTTCAGGAATAATTAATAGTGAATATTTATTTATGTAGATATCAATTTTTTTTTTGTAGTAGTAAATATAAAAAAATTGGAAATAAATATAAACTTTGTGTTAACTTATTATTATTAATATGACAATTTATAATATATATATTTAACATTAATCTTTTGAATTGATAACATTTTAGTTTAAATTATATATATATATATATATATATAGTTTAAATTATATTTAACATTATAGTTTAAATTATATTTAACATGTTATGATAATTGTTAGTTTCTATTGGAACATCTTATAAAATGTTACGAAGATGACGTTTATGGTTTGAAATAAATATATTCTTTCAAATTTAAATGTAGGTTTTTAAAATGAGTGCAAGACCACCATCATTTATGTTGTTATATGATGGAGAATTATCATTAGATGCAAATTTTTCACCAACATATATTGGTGGTCAGTGTCGGCCCCTACAAGTTCCATTCAACTCGAATTTGGAACAGTTGAAGGATCGAGTTCTCAGTGCCCTAAAGTTTGATCCCTCAAAGTTCACAGTGACCATTGTCGATCGTTTTCCAGTGGGCAACCAATTCATGGCCTCGAAACTTGAGGATGATGAAGGTTGTAGATTTGCTTTATCCTTAGCTGCGTCTGAAGTTTTGATACTATATGTGGAGGTTGAGGAAATTCAGAATGATATTAATTTGGATGAAGACTTATCGAGTAAAATTCGTGATTCAGTCGTAGTAGATCATGTACATGAGATGCATGATGCTGCGGGGATGGCCTTGACAATCCCAGTTACATATGTCGGGTATGTTAATTTTAAAGCAGATTTTGGTTTTTCTAAAGTAAAATCATATTCAATATTATCTAACATTATATAAGTATAAATACAGATCCACACAAACTCCATACCATCAGAATTTGGCCGGTCCTTCAACACATTCTATTTTTGAAGTCAATGATATTGGATTGTCAGCTCCTATTATCAATGATGAAGGGTATGAGACAATGAGCAGTGGTTCAAGTGATGATGAGGATGAAGAGTTTGATGATATCCTCCATGATTTTACTGCAACTAATGTAGGTGTTCAGCCAAATACGAATGAAATTATTCGTGATTACTGTACAAGGACTGCAAATACAAAAGAGGGCATGAAATGTAATAATGAATATGCTGAGATTCCTAAGACTACACGTCAATGGAATACGGATGTTGCTAAGGATGGTAATAATGTTTTTAGCATCACAGATGATGAGTTTATCATTCCGAATGAATTGGTAGAAAATATGTGTTTCCGGAGAAAATCAGAACTGCAATTCGCCTTGCACGGTTGTTCAATCATAAATAATGTTCAATTTGTTGTTGTGGCGTTGAACAAACAAAAATTTACAGTTGCTTGTGTACAACATGATACTATGCCGATAAAGTGTCCTTGGCGTTTGCATGCCAGCTTAAGCAAGCGGTTGGGTGGGGTATGGAAAATTGCTACCATAAAGGGTCCACATACCTGTACGAACCCTATTCTTCAAGCAGGTCATAGGCAATGTAATTCACAGTTCATTAGCTTCTTTATAATTCCAACTATAAGAAAACAAATGGATATAAAACCTAGAGAAATAATTGGAAGAGTTGAGGCAAAGTTTAACATTAAAGTTTCATATATGGAAGCATGGGATGCACGTCGGAAGGCTATTAAAGCAGTGTTTGGCAGTTGGGAAGAGTCCTACCGATCATTGAATTTGTTCATGGAAGTTATTGTTCAAGCTATGCCTGAAACTGTGTACAAAATCCAATCTTCAAGTTCATATAGATTTCAAAGGCTATTTTGGGCTTTCGGTCCATCTATTAGTGGTTGGAGGTTTTGCCGGCCTGTCCTTAGCATGGATGGAACTTTTCTTTTAGGTAAGTATAGGGGAACATTACTCATTGTAGTTGGGCTTGATGCGAATAACGGGCTATTCCCATTAGCTTTTGGAATTGTGGAGTCAGAGTGTAACGAATCTTGGAACTGGTTTCTCACCATGTTACATGATTTACTCCCTGCTGTTGCAAGTAGAACTAATCTTTGCATCATATCTGATCGACATCATGGGTTGGTGCGCGGATGTCGGGAAATCTTTCCTTTCGCAGCACACCGTCACTGTCTTAGACATTTACGTGAAAACTTCAAGAAAGCTATTGCCAAATAGGAGTATCTGATGTGGAATTTTTATGCCAGAAAATGTACGCTGCTGGGAATACTGATGATGCAGATTTATTCAATCAGAGCATGTTAGATATAATAAGAATTAAGCCTGAACTGCATCAATGGTTAGTTGAAAGGGATGTTACGAAGTGGTCGTTGATATTTGATGGTGGATTCCGTTACGGAGTAATGACAACAAACGCCTCAGAAGCATTTAATGGAATTTTGAAAAGAGCTCGTGGGTTACCGGTGCAAGCACTTATTACTGCCATTTATTACAATATTGTTAGAATGTTTGTTCGTCGACTCGAGCTCATTCAAACTGAAGAACAACAGAGTAATAATATTTTTTCCCCACGAGTTCAAGCTAAATTAAGAAAACATGAAAACGATGCAAGAAGAATACCAGAGCCTACACGTATAAATATGCATGAGTTTCAAGTTTTTGATATGTCCTCAAGATCATACCGTGTGGACGTTAACCCGGGTGGTAATAGTGTATGTAGTTGTGGGAAACCTGTTATTTATCACTTGCCATGTGCTCATGTCATAAGTTCAACTGCATCAGTAAGGATAAGTCACTTGGAGTTTGTTTCTGAATATTACACAATGAAAAATTTAAAGATGGCATACTTAGAAGAATTTCACACAATACCAGATAAAGAATACTGGCCAAATCATGATCCTGCTACTGGTTTGTTTCCCTTGAGCCCTCCAAATTTTAGAAGAAGGTCTGGCAGACCCAAGACTAATCGATACATAAACACAATGGATGAAAGAAGAACTCAAAGTACCAGATTGTGTAGTTACTGTCATATAGTTGGGCATAATAGAACAACCTGTCCATCCCGTCGTGCGAACCATGAGTGATATTGGTGTTCTGAACCTTTGTGTTGTTGTTTGTTTATGTTTAAGAGTGACTTTGTATTTTGGTTTTTGTTGCTAAATATATATTAATATACTCCTATTTGCTTTTGATATGGTGATGAAGAAATGACTAAAAAATTCTATGCTTGCTTATTTATTTAGATGCTACAACTGCAAATTTTTTTGAATAACAACATGAAGTTATTGATGTCGAGTTGATATAATTTTTTTGGTCTGATTTGCAAGTTTATTCTTTATGCTTTCTTTGTCATTTATGTTGAATTATAAGTAATATGGCAGAAGCTCAACATGTACGTCGCAAACTTCAACCAAAAAAATCTATACCACAGGTTGATGAAGAACAGCAAAATATCACAATTGATATAAATCCCAGCATTGCCTCATTACGTGGGTCACATAGAGCAGCTCATCCGGATGAGGTATGATATGATTTAAAAAATTTTGATTTTCATTATTTCTATTTAAATGTACTAATTCCCTTATATCTTCTTGACATTTAGGGGACAGTTTTGGTAGCTGCCTCGCATCTGCTTATGGTTCATGAGTGGCCAATAAATTGTCCCAGATTTATGGAAGGCCTACGAGTCTTAGGATTGGACTGCGTTAGTCAGCTGCGATACATAAGGATGGATCACAATCTTCTCACAGCTTTGGTTGAGCGCTGGTCACCACAGACAAACTCATTTCACTTACCTGTAGGTGAGATGAGTATTACATTACAAGATGTTGCTCTGATATTGGGCCTTCAGATTGATGGGCCGGCATTAGTTGGGAACGCTGTTGTAGGGGCCGGTAGACGGTGGGCTAGTTGGCCGGATTGCTGTGATGATCTATTAGGGCAGCATCCTGAGCGAGATATTGTTTATCAAGATCCATTCAACCCACGAGTATCATCGAAGTTCAGGATGGGCCAGGCACAGGCTCAGACTTGCCTACCTTTGAGATGGTTACGTTGGACATTCTATAGAGATTCTTACTTAGACTTGAACGAGATAGATTTTTGGCGGCATGTTCGTGCGTACATTCTCTTTCTGATGGGTACTTATCTAGTCCCGGACACCTCAGGTTGTGAGATTCATTTTAGGTTCTTACCTTTGTTGGAGGACTTGGGGTTGTTCAGCACATACTCTATAGGGGGAGCAGTACTAGCTCACTTATACCAGGAACTTGCTGAGGCTACTAAGCCTAAGAGGGCCAATATTGCAGGCTGCATTCACTTGCTTCAGATTTGGTGTTGGGAGCGACTTCATGTTGGACGGCCTGCACTTCATGTCCCACATCATGTCAATTTGGATGGACTTTCTGTTGGCTATAGGTAACCAAAAATAGAAATGCTAATAATTATATATTTTCATATCTAATTATAACAATATATAATTTTTTTGGGTTTTTTGTAGGTGGAATCAAGAATTCATAAGGCAGCTCCCAACAGGTAGCCTCAGCAGCTACAGAGATGAGTTAGATGGACTTTTAGACAGCCAGGTTTGTATTCTTTTTATTAATATAAAAATTCCCTCTCAGTTCGCTGATATACAATTATTTGATTGGCTAGGTGATTTGGGAGCCGTACACCAGTGAAGTTCGCTCTCAGGTCGCTGATATATGCTTATCAGGAGAAGCTATCTGGTTGGCTCGTGTGCCTCTGGTCTGTTGGACTCGGGTGGAGTGGCACCTCCCCGATAGAGTTGTTAGACAGTTTGGGCTTATTCCGACCACGGAGGTTCAACCAATAGAGCTCAAATTTGCCCGAGTTGATGGGCGTGGTAAAGCTGATACATATTGGATGGTGTACCACCTTCCTTACATTGGATTGTGGGAGGATAGACGAGCATATATCATTGAAGGAATTATTGCGGGACCTGATAGTGGACACTTCATTCACGAGTACTTACAGTGGTTCAGGTCCTGGGCAACATTATACATGTTGAAGCCACCAACAACACCACCGACTACATACTACCCCAGAGCACCTTCAGAGCGATATTTGGTACGTAATATCAATGTGTTATATACTTCATTTCTTAATAATTATAACATTATTGAAGTTTTATTTATTTTTCTTTCACTAAGCGTAATTTCTTCGTAGAGACAGAGAGGGCAGTGTTACCTTTGGTTGGTTCAAATGACTACAACAATGCCGATAGTGTTATTAAGAGAATTGCTGAGATGGCAGTGGATTTGCGTAGAGAGGTTCATATCCCTGATTACCTATACTCTGAGCATGGATATACAGGGTCTCCATACAAGTCCTTCAGTCTAGTGATAGGTGAGCCTCAATCTACTGATGCAGAACCATCATCGTATCAAGATTTGGGACCTTCTCAGCCTTTCTTCACTCAGCCGACTCAGCAGACTACACCAGGCTGGTACCCACATGAGCATGTTCCAGACAGTACTCTAGCAGGCACAGTTGAGGCAGAGCAGGAGGGCGTCTTTGGGGTTGAGCAACATGTGTTACGTGACAGGCCTGTACGTCGACCACAACATTACACACCAGGCAGTGATGCTTTACCCCATAGAGGACGTAGGAGACGTTAGTTTATGATATGTTTTGATTATGTATTATGTAGACTTCTACTGATATTGCATTTGATGATTAATGACTATGAGTTTGCTTATCTTTCTTTCAGCTAACATATTACAAACTTCAATAATTAAATTAAATCAAATTAAATTTATTGGAAATTTGATGAGATTAACTAGTGAGGCAAACTACTCTTTCAACATAATACTACAATTTGATTGAATTTTACAATACAATCACACATAAATAATTTCATAAGATTAGACATTTTGATTGAAAATAAAATACGAGACAAAATTTATACTTCAAATTATAGAATTCTTCATAAATAAAATCTTATATATAAGCTAATGATATATATATATATATATATATATATATATATATATATATATATATATATATATATATATATATTGTACATTCAATGCAACAATTATTATGCGATCAAAAAATTTATTATTTTTTTTAAAAAATTACATAAGTCGCCCGATCAACGGGCGACTTACAAGTCGTCTATACAACAGGCGACTTTTTCGTCAAGCTTAAATCGCCGGATGTAACGGCGATTATGCCTACTTTTAATTTTTTTTAATTATGCTTATCTTCTTAATTAACTTCCTAATGATGCTTAGACTAAAAATTTGCCCTTTAAGTTATGTTTGTCTTGCAAGACTCCATATCAGGGTTTATAGCTATATATAACTGTATAGGTTGGTGTAATTGATATCCCTTTGTATCCCAATTGAAGTGAAATAAAACTCTCCCTTCCGTGCCTCTCTCTTCTCCAAGAAGCTCAAGGAGATATCTTCCTTCTTAAGAAATTTTTAAGAAGTGGTATCATAGTAATGTGGAGGCGATCTCAAGGTGGAGGAAGGTTATTGTGATCAAGAAAGGAGTGCACACAGGTTGGCGTGTTGGATGTACTGAGCAGGGTGGAGGTACGACAGGCAGGTTTGTTCCAAGCTTGCGCACGAAGATCAGTCGTGGGTGTAGGCCAGACATTGTAGGAGGTGCCGCGATTGGGAGGCATGACAGGCCGAGTGGCCTCATTTGGTCAGGCCTGGGTGCACGTGAATGGGAGGCGAAGTTCAATCAATTGGGACTTATTCATAGAATTGGGGCTGACTAGAGATATTGAAGGAGGTGCGAATGTTGCAAGAGAACAAGCGAAGCTGGTTTGCAGGCAGCAGGGTCTAGGTCACGCGTGACACTACAGGAAAAACGCAGATTACCGGTTCTTGGCGTTTTTTATGTAGTGTGAGGCTAGGTGTGCCACACAAGAGCATGGGCAGAGCAGGTCACAGGCAGTGGTTCTTGTGGTGCCCTGCTTGCGCAAGCGGCCGGATGCATGAGGCACATGACGTGGAGCGCATAGCGTAAGGAGGATGCACCTGGCACGGATCAGACTACGTGCGCGACGCTGGGGGAAGGGTTACATGCTTGGGTCACGTATATATGCATGTTACACTATACACTCGGTGTGGAAGACCGAAGCGAGCTCGCCTGTGGGATCATGATCGTTTCTTGGACGTGCGGGATTGGGCGTGAATTGGATCCAAGTGTGAGAGCGGAAGATAGGCTTCAGAGTGCCAATGAACTGCGAAATCAAAAGCGACGAGAGACTATAGATTTCATGCAGGCCAGGATCATGGGTATGGTTGCATGGCATTGAGTCAGAAAGCACAAAGGGAGCCGGGCGGGTCGGTCGAATCCCAACAGGCTCGGGTACATACGATGCAGGTGGAGGAGTTTGTTAAGTTTTTTTTTTTTTGGTAAAATATGGACAAAGGTGGAGATTGTTAAATATTGGTCTAGGTTTATGTTATGTTTGCCTTTCAAGACTCCATATGAAGTTCTATATATGTTGTTGTAATTGGTATTCCTTTGTATCCCAATTGAAGTGAAATAAAAAGTCTCCCTTCCCTATCTCTCTCTCTCTCTCCTCGAAGAAGCTCAAGATGATCTCTTCCTCCTCCAAAAATTTCTTAACAAAAATGAAATTAAAAAAAAAGTAAAATGTGATGGAACACAAACCTTGAAAGATATAAATATGTAATCATCTCTCTCTTCATCCTTTATATTTAGAAGAAAAAAAATTATATTAAGATATCTTTATCAAATTTTTAATTTGAACTTGCATTAAAATTATTGAATTATTTTGCTATAATTATAATATAAATTATATATATATATATATATATATATATATATATATATATATATATATATATATATATATATATATATATATATATATATATATATATATATATATATATATATATATATATATATATATATATATATATATTGCAATTTGTATTTTTGTTTTGGGTGCAAGGAAATGCAAGGCTTCATGTCGGTGCCGATTGAACAATAAATAACCCAGCAGTGGCAGGATCTTGATCTGGATCCAATTTACTCACTAATTAAAACAATCCTTATTTCAATTATTGCTATTCGTCGGTAGCTTCACATGTTGGCGATTTGGCGGTGTTCCAATCCCTGCTCACACCGACAAAAAAAAAAGAAGAAGCAGTATCTTATGGCTTGACAAATATAACCATATCCTCCAATGTATGTAGTATTAATAAGTATTCACAATGCATATGCATGTCACCAATATAATATTGTTACATAAATGAGGTTCACCAGGATCGCATTATACATAAAAATCAATTGTTCTTAATAGTCATATATATGTAATATTCCTTTAGAAGTTTTTGAACAATTGTAGCAATTTATATTAATATATATGTAATACAAAAGTTTTCAAACTAATCGATAAAAATACAAAACAATCATATCAAAATGCGCATAATAATTATATATATAATATATCAAAAGTTACACAGTGAGAGCTATCTAGATTATAAAATATAACATTCTTATTACATTTAGGAGAGAGAAAATATATATGAAGTAAAAATTATAAAAAGTAGGGATATGATTAAGGTCACCTACACCGATCAGAATAATTTTCATAATAAGATTTGTGAAAAATACCAACCTGAAGCACATTCTCCTCCTCTTCTCATCAGCTAAGGCATGCAAATGGAGAGGGAATGGGCTTTGGGATTAGTTAAATATATGAGTGGATATAAATATTTAAAAAATAAATTTTCTGGCCATGCGTTGCAGCGCTCTAAACACTAGCGCCGTAGTACTCTAGACACCAACACTGCAGCGCTCCCCCAAATTCATTATAGAACAAAAGGATCAGTGCTAGTGCATCGCTTAACACTATTGCACTCGCTAAGCCAGAATATTTCAAAATAGAGAGGCAACGCCATAATGCTCCCACATGAATTTTGATGCATGCAATAATTTTCAATTTGACTTTAATATATTTATATTAATCACACATATTTATATAAAGAATGCACACGTATGAGAGTATTGTGATTGTTACATAAGGATCGTCATGCTTTTATTCTAAAGTTTTATTTCGATATCTATGCCTACTATTAGTTGACATAGTGATATGTATATGCTTTTTTAATAGATTTTATTGCTTGCTCTCAAGTTTTATTTCGAATACTCTTTGTTTTTTTGTGATATATGTATCATTTGTTATATAAATTTTATTTATGATCATTTAGTTTTATTATTTCAGTGAGACCTACCAAAGCTTTTTTAATTTGATGCACATAATCACCCTCCCACCATGGAGTTCCCTAGCGCTCGCTAGTGTGCCACCACTGTCATATGGATAACCATTAACATCCTTCATATAAAGTAAATGAAATGAGAAAAGTTCAACAAACTCTCGTCTAATAGAACTAAATATTACTTTTATACCCCTACCAAGAGTAATAACCATAAGACTATATACACAGCCAATAACTCCATTAATAGGGGATCTAAACAAATAAATTATAGTATGACATTCTTCTTATGAGTGAATTGCATGGATTTTATAGGTGGATTTGTGTGGTGTTATAATGGGTGACTTTTCCATCAACTTGATAGGTAAAAGTTAATTGTCTTGATTTGATGCTTAAATATATAAGCACTTGTCCTATCACCATATATAACACACATATCATATAGCTATGACTGACCTAATAAAATGTGTGTTATGTTTATAAGTAGGATATCATATCAAATCCTAGTAAGCAACCATCTTTAGGGGAAGAAAAAATGTATTGGTGATATATAGGGGAGGTATTATTTATCAAACTCTCATGGAAAGGCTTAAGATAAAATTCAGCATAAAAATTACATCTTACTAGTTAGTACATAGGTGTATATGGCATTCATGGCAACCCTACCTTCAATAACTTTCATATACCTCTTATTGATGCATGCTCCATGCATGGAGATAATATTTTTCGTTCTCCAATCCTCTATCTCACTTCTAAAATTGATAAACATATTATAACTCTAATATGATTGTTATTATTATTGTCAATTTCACCTTATTATGAGTATATCTCATTAAATACATTCTCAAGATCATCATCTATAGGCAAATTAAACTCATTCAAAATAGGATTTGGGTCTTGCATAGATGCTATAATGGCTCTTCTTTTTGCACTTAACACAAGTGATCTCCCTAATGCTTTTAAAACTCCACTTCATAAGAATTCCAATAGCTCGAGCATCATTAGTGGTGTGTTCGGCCTAATACCAAGCCTCTGGCTTGGGAGTAAAAATAGTAACTCCTACATATAAAGAGAGGCAAAATCTTTTTTTTTGTTGCTTTTCCATCATAAGACGTCCACATTATTATTTTTGAAAATAATTATCATAAATGCAACTAGGAGTGGAACCATGAATAGCTTAGGGTGGACAATTGCCCCTTTTGATTTTTTTCCTCAAAATAATAAGAATTTTAATTATTTTACCCGCATTCAATAGATGCAGTTATTTAAATTCGATGTGAAATTATGCATTTCACAACTATATTGTTAGTATATACTTCAAGGTACTAATGATAAATGATAAGTGCGTTTGATACATCACCGTGCCTCTCCACTAACGCAAACAGTTACCGCAGCCTTTGCAGCTTTTACAGTGCTAAGCTAATCTCGCCTGTTCACGGTATGGATCTAGTTTGATCTCAACCGTTGCTGCTCAACGAACTCTGTCATCTTCCTTATATGAATACCAGCACTGTAGCATTAAGAGTTTAATGAAGAATGAGAGTTTTACACTAAGATGGATCTCATCTGTCTTGATTTTCTATTGCCTTTTACTAATCTGTTTTGCAGGATGAAGTTCGTCGCCTAGCCTTGAACTTCTTCAACTAATTGTTGATCAATGTAAATACTCATGCAAGGGACAGTCAATCATCTTTTGTCTAAAATTATATTTCATATTAGTAAAAATAACTCAACAATATTAGAAAGTTCATAAACAAATAATATGTATTTTAATGACAACTTTTTAAAAGCTATTGTCAATATATATATATATATATATATATATATATATATATATATATATATATATATATATATATATATATATATATATATATATATATATATATATATATATATATATATATATATATATATATATATATATATATATATATATATATTAAAAATAATGAGTGAAAAATGAGTATTAAAAAAAAGCATAAATTGCCTTAAACGCAATCTTCATTTGTCGTTATTATGACAAATTTACAACTTTGACCCTCTGGAATAATTCCAAATTATGAAATGCGTTTATACATTTCTTTCTATACCTCGTGTCCAATTATCTTGCATAATTTAATGTTAATGACCCAATAATTAAACATAAAAAAATGGCAAGTGCTGAAAATAATTTCACTATGGCCCACAAACCTTAGTGCCAATATAGTAGCCCGCCACCTTCTTCCCACTCCTACCGACTCGCCTATCCAACTTTCTTTCTAGTGAATTCACCTATCCAACTTTCTTTCTTGTAAATTTTGCGTTTCATCACCCCATAACTCCTTAATTCTAACCATATCCTCATAATCTGTCACGATTTTTTTTTATCCAAAATATTGCGTAATGCTAGCTAGCAGTGTCAAAATAGGTCAACATGTTGGATTTGGGTCCAACTCGAATATTAACTTGGGTCCAACTCGAATATTAGCTTGGGTCCAAATGGGTTGATCCTAACTCAACCGGTCAACCCGATTTACAAACAGGTCCGGAATTCCAACTAGGATATGACCCGTGAGGGTTACCGGGCTAACCCAACCCAATCCGCAAACCCAAACGCCTTGAACTTACACCTTATAGACAGTTTCCTGCTTCTGCATGGGCGTCAATGACGACCCGCTTCTCATCTAGATTTCTGCGGAGGGTCTCCTCGAAGGCGGAGACTTCCATGGGGTGGCACAACATTAGTGGATAAATGACGAAAGATTGGGAGGGGGAGGAGGAGGTTAGGGTTTTGGATTGGATCGGGGACTTATTGATTTAGATGCATGTGTCGTGCGCTGAGACGAGTCCAGATAGGACGCCAGTGTGCTGTGCAAAAGTGCCGGTGACTCAGTAAGGGTAGTAGGCATGAGCATGATGAGGGATCTAGTGTCGGCAGCAAGTGAGGTGGGATCGAGTCGTAGGGCCGCAGGAGAGGCAAGCGTGGGCTGTAGCCTATTGGATTGAGTTGTGAGTGTGGGCGCAGGGGTCTAACCGCTAGCGCGAGCTGTGGGTGCAGTGCGCCAGTGCTGGTAGCGAGTGTGGGATGCAGGACCGTGTCAATTTTGGGTTTTCAAGTCAACCCAAATCCTACTTGACTTTGTAAATGGGTCATAATCTCATACCCGAACCCAATCCTTATGGTAAAAGGGTTTACTTGAACCCAAAATTTTTTGGGTCGGGCCCAGGTCATGTTTCAGGTCGTGTCAAATATTGACAACCCTAATATTGGCATTTCTTTATAATTGAAAAATCGTTCAATAATTATAGAAATTTTGATATGTTTGAACACTAAAATAATTTGTTTTGATTTACTGAGTCACATGAATTAATTTGTTGGTGGATGGGCGAAACTTCGGCGTTAGTCGAGGCTTGGATAAAGTATGGTGAAAGTCAGCGTCTGGAAGGAATTTCGACGTTGGTTGACACCTAGGCGAAAGTCTGGGGACAGTCAATGATCGGGGCAAAAGTTTAACGCCATTTGGTAGTCGGGCAAAAGTCTTGTGTAAGTTGGTGGTTGGGAGAACGTCTAACTTCAGTTGATGGCTGTACGGAAGTCTGACATCACTCGATGGTCGAGCAGAAGTCATACGATAGTTGGCGGGCCGGGAGAAAGTCCGGCGTCTGTTAAGGGGTGGGTGGAAGTTTAGCGTCGATGGTGGCCGGCAGAAGCACGACGTTAGTTAGAGGCCAGGTGGAAGTCCTGTGTTAGTTAGGGGTGTCAATATTTGACATGACTCAAAAACCTGACTCGAATACGACCCAAAAATTTCATGTTAGGGTTAACCTGGACCCAAAATGGGTCGGGTTCATGTTCAACAATTCGACCTATTTCAAAAATTGGGTCGGGTTCGGGTTGGCCCTTTGACCCAAAATTGACCCATTTTGACCTGAAAAGCGGAGATTGATCCATTTTTTGACAAAAAAACTAACAATTTTTTCCTGATCCCGTGTCAATTGGGTCATGTCGGGTTAACCCGGACCCAAAGCAGGTCAGGTTCAGGTCCAAAAAATCAAACCGTTTGCAAAAAATGGGTCAGATTCAGATTGACCCGAATAGTGCCGATTCAGTTTTGAGTTCGACCTAAATTCGACATACAACCCGAAATTGACACCCCTAGTGTTAGTGGGCGACCAAGAGGAAGTCTGACGTTGGCAGGTGGCCTGACAGAGGTCCTACAACGGTTGGTGATCGGGCGGAAGTCCGACGTTGGTTGATGGCTGGGCGGAAGTCCGACGACGGTGGGTGGCCAGCGAAAGCCTGGCGAAGGCTGGTGGTCAGGAGATGGTTGAGGAGGAGCTTGGTGACAAGAAATATCTCAGATTTTTTCCTTCTCCCTTTTATTTTTTCTCCTTTTTCTTCCTTCCTCTTTTTTTCAAGAATGAGGTTTATTTATAATTTTTGGGAGTGTTATGACTAGTAAATAAGAAGATCAAGAGCATGTTGGGAGTATTTTTAATGGATGATCGATAATGATTCCTTTGACCATAGACCTTTTAACGAGCATTTGACTACCTTAATAATGTCATAATTTGATGATATTAACGTCAAGCCGCTCGATTCGACTATAAGTACATCACAATTGGAAATTATTTGATCATCCAATTTATGCTTTGAACATTGTAAACATGCTTTGGGCTTTTGATTTGGATGAGCTCAGATTGGATCGAATTTGAAGTCGTTGGGTTTGTCTCCTCGGGACGATCAATTCGACTATCAATTTGCTAAAATCAGAATTCAAATGGCTCTGAATTTAATTTTCGAAAGTTTTTAATCAGAAATTACCTCGGAATTCATGACTGATCAAGATAATTTTTTCTTGATATATCACTAACACTCTAGTATCATCAATCATATTTGATACGGCATCACAAAATCATCTTGATCGGGCACGAATCTCGAGGCAAAACCTAGTTGGAAACTTCAAAAATTAATTTCGGGAGCATATGAACTCCGATTTCAGCGAGCTTACAGTCAAACTGAGCGTCTCGGAAATACAAACCCAACGACACCAAGATCAACCCAATCCGAGCCCAAATGAGTCCGAATCAAAGGTTCGAAGCGCTGTTGTAAGATTCAAACCGCAATTTGAGTTACCAAACGGTCTCCGATTTTGACGAGCTTATACTCGAATCGAGCGGCTCGACGAGACGAATCCAACGAGCCCAAGATCATCGAATTCCGACATCATTAAGGCCATCAAATGTCCAACGAACGGTGCATGATTAAAAGATTCGATATCGACCGTCCATTCAAACCACTCCCTGTTCGCCCTTGATCTCACGCCTATTTACGGGCTATGCCACTCCAGAAAAACTATAAATAGAGCCCTCATTCTACACCAAGGGGGCTCAAGTGAAGAGAGAGAAGAAGAAGAGGAGAAAGGGGAAAAGGAGATTCCTCACCTCCTCGACCACCGCCGGAGCTCTTCCTGCCGCCTGAAGACGCCGGAACTCTGCCGGATTTTTAGGAAACATAGGAATTCTGCACAACTTCCACGTGATGTTGAAATCCTTCCCAATTAACAACAGAGTCCCCTCCTGATGCAGAAACTCCGCCCAAGTGAAGCTGGAGTTCTCCTCTGCCACCAAAGACGTCGGACTTCTACCCGACGTCGGACCTTTACTCTTCGCCAAGTTTCTACCCGACGCCGGACTTCTACCAGTTATCAGACTTTGCTGGACATCTATGCGAAGATGTATTTCTTTTCATTGCTGGACTTCTACCTGACGCTGTCCTACTGATCTTCGTTGTCAGACTACAGTCCTTCCGACCCCCGTCGCCAGCCGACTACGGTCCTCCTGACTTACGTGGCCCGCCGACTACAGTCTTTCCGACATCCGTCGCCCGTTGACTACGGTCCTCCTGACTTATGTCGCCCGCCGATTACAGTCCTCCGTCGCCAGCTGACTACGGTCCTCCTGACCTACGTCGCCCGCCGACTGCAGTCCTTCTAACAAAGTGAACATGTCAATAGTGATCCTTTGTATTTACATCATGTAATGTACTCCATAAGATGTACATCAAGCTAAGGCCTTCCACCAAGGAAGGACCTCATTTGTAATCGACTGCAATACTAGTGGATTCATTCAAGCTGGGCTAGGCCCCGTGGTTTTTCCCCCTTTTCAGGGGTTTTCCACGTAAAAATCTTGGTGTCTTGTAAATGCTAGACCCTCTCTCACTTATCTGATTGCGTGCCGGATTTTCGTACAACGCTAAGACGTTAAATCTTATATTTCTCTACCGCCGCGAATACTCCTGGACGCAACAATATTATAAAATATAAATAAAATGTATATTATATATATTAGAACTATTAGATATGCACGTAATTTTTTTTTTTTTTGGTCAGATATGACTCGAGATTTCGAGTACCGGGCCAACACATCCGAATGGAATCGGTACGACTGGCTGTGCTCTCTCTTCGCTTGCTACATTCCCTCCTCCGTTTTCATTCCGCATTACGCTCTCTCTCTTCTCGCATTTTAGCTATAAATATGGCTGCCCTCCTTCCCACCTATTCGTTCCTCGCTCTTCTGTCGACCGCGACCTTCTCTGGTATTTCTTCTTCCGGTTCGAGTTCTTCGCCGCAGAAGGTGCGTGCTTTATTCGCAGGACATTCCTCTGCCTCTCGTTCCCTTCGCGTAGGCCATCAAAGTCTTCTCTCTTTGCCTCTTTCTCCCGACGATTTGATTGCGTCTGTTGACAAGTTTTTTCCTCCCAAGATCCGATTTAGAATTTCCCTTCTATTTTCCCCTTTCTTTCGATTTAACTGGTAAGTTGGATGTTGAGGTCTTGATCTTATTTGATATTTGAACTGATGTAGGCACCGCGGATCTGTGAGTTCTGCTCGCTTTTCTTGCCTTGCTTGCTCGAAGATCCTGTGTTTAGGATGCTGATTGGGCTTAGGGTGTTTACGACCATGCCTAGTTTTGCTAGCGTTGGACCTTTTGTAAGATGTCTGGGTTTTGGTTGTGGATCTGGCACATTGGGAGCTTTTAGCTTGAGATATGGTTCTAGGTGATTCTGGATCTCTAGATCTGATATGCAGTAGATTTAGAGTTTCAGATCTCAAATAAAGTGTATGATAACATATGCAGACGTGAGATTCAATTTTTTTTTCAGTGGCGGATTCTTAGATCATACTGTGAAAGCTATTTTCTTAACCTTCTTTTATTCTCTTTCTTGTTCCAGTACCTTTCTATGTCTAGCTTCTAGATCTAATGTTGTATTATTCAAAATGATATAAAAGGAATGTAGCCGCTTAGGCCGTGGATAAATTGCTGGTGAAGCTTCGGCCGCCCAGCGCGGGATCTAGTGTCGGCATTTGGTACCCGTGTTTATTGCAATTAAGTTTAGTCGCCTCGCCCAAAGTCCCATTAAAGAAAAATTTGATGGGCTGTTTGGCTACAAGTAGGATTAAGTAAATCCTGTAAATCCAGATTTAATAAATCTTGAGACGATTAAATTCGAAACTTTGATTGTATAATTACGGTTCAATTGAATAAAGTCTTAAAATTTATTTGGCAATTTGTTTTAGGATTTAAGATTTTTAAGCGGAGAAAATCCTTAATAAATTTTGGATTTAATTTTTGAAATAAGATTTATTAAAATGGTAGGATTTAAAATATCCAACAATCTGCTTGGCAGAATTTAAGTTAAACCTTGGTTAAATCCCTCCTAAGTATCTCCTTAAAGGAAAGCAATTTTTTCTTATTTTGAACCTATTGGTGTTAGGAACCCTTGAGAAGTCTATTCTCTATTTCTGTTGTCTTTTCAATAAAAGAAAATTTAATGTGTTTGATGCTTTTCTCATCTGTTTGATTTTGATGTAATGTAATCATATATTTTCTAATTAATATTCAGAAATATGGCATCACACATTGTTGGATATCCTCGCATGGGGCCAAAGAGAGAGCTCAAGTTTGCTCTTGAATCTTTTTGGGATGGTAAAAGCACTGCTGAGGATTTGCAGAAGGTTGCTGCCAATCTCAGGTCTTCCATTTGGAAGCAGATGGCTGATGCCGGAATTAAGTACATTCCCAGTAATACCTTTTCCTATTATGATCAAGTTCTTGATACGACTGCGACGCTTGGAGCAGTCCCTGAGAGATATAGTTGGAATGGCGGTGAGATTGGTTTTGACACCTACTTTTCAATGGCTAGAGGAAATGCCTCTGTGCCTGCTATGGAGATGACCAAATGGTTTGATACCAACTAGTAAGTTAGAATACTCCATCTTTATTTTTTCGGATCAAACTTGCTTTGGAATGTTCTCTTATTGCTCTGATATTATTCCTAATATTCCTTCATTTGAATTATTGAAGCCACTTCATTGTCCCTGAATTGGGCCCCAACACGAAGTTCTCATATGCCTCTCACAAGGCTGTCTCTGAATATAACGAGGCTAAGTCGGTATGAACTTATCCACATCAATTCTTTTAATCGCAGATTATAATTTACTATTTTTTTAGTTTTCTTATGGCAATCCTTTAAACACATAATAATAACTTATAAATTCCATTAAGTTTCGTTGTGCATTTTCACTATGCTGGAGCTTTTTCATTTCGTGTTTTCTGTAAATCTGAGAGGAATTTATCCGGCATTACTGCTCTACGAACAACTTGTGTCAATATTGCTTAAAAATGGTGAAGCTTTTTAGTTTGATAGATTTATTTGGTTTGTCTCCTCGTTGATTTGGTTCTGTCCTCTCGTTCAGCTTGGAATTGAAACTGTTCCAGTGCTTGTTGGACCTGTGACTTACTTGCTGCTCTCAAAGCCTGCCAAAGGTGTTGCAAAAACCTTCCCACTTCTGTCACTGCTTGACCATATTCTTCCCATATACAAGTAAGATTTTATTCAATTATTGAAAACTATCAACTTGATTGATTTATTTTTCTACCCTGTTAAGTTTCATTTCTTAAACTAGCTAAACATCAACAGGCAAGTTATTGCTGAATTGAAGGCTGCTGGTGCTTCATGGATTCAATTTGATGAGCCCACCCTGGTCAAGGATCTTGATTCTCACCAGCTGGAAGCATTTACAAAGGCCTATACAGAGCTCGAATCATCCTTGTCTGGATTGAATGTGGTTATTGAGACATACTTTGCTGATGTCCCAGTTGAGGCATACAAGTAAGTCAATTCTAATTCTTGTCCCTAAAAAAATAATTAAAAAAAAAAAAAAAAATTCTAATTCTTGTACCTCCAGCAGCTAAGCTAATCATCACAAGTCACAATGAAATTTACCCTATAACTGCCCATTTCAGGACAATCATTGCCTTGAATGCAATCACTGGTTTTGGATTTGACCTCGTACGTGGAAACAAGACCCTTGATGTGATCAAAAGTGTAGGATTTCCGTCTGGAAAGTATCTTTTTGCTGGAATTGTGGATGGAAGGAACATTTGGGCCAATGATCTTACTGCCTCCCTTAGCACTCTTCAGGATCTTGGGAATGTTGTTGGCAAGGGTATGACAGACACTTTTGTGGGTCTTATTTCGCCTCTGAAATATATTGCATCAAGTTAATTTACCATATATATATATATATATATATATTTTGCAGACAAGCTTGTTGTCTCAACTTCTTCTTCCCTCTTACACACCGCTGTTGATCTTGTAAATGAGACAAAACTGGATGATGAAATCAAGTCATGGTTGGCCTTTGCTGCACAGAAAGTCGTGGAGGTTAATGCACTTGCTAAGGCTTTGTCTGGTCAAAAGGATGAGGTAAATCTTCAAATGCACCAATCTTTATGTTTCTTTTGACCATACATTTTTCTTTTATCTAGAAAATAACGTTCACATTTAGCTTAAAGCAGGTAGTTGGCTTGCCTGTAATAGTTTTTGTAGCTGACCTTTTGTCAAGTCTTTCATGAACTCTTTGGTTGATTTTATTTGGGAGATTCATCTATGAATTCTAACCAAATGCCACCTTTTTTAGGACTTCTTCTCTGCAAATGCTGCTGCTCAGGCTTCAAGGAAAGCATCTCCTCGCGTGACCAATCCTGAAGTTCAGAAAGCTGTAAGTTGTTGATGGTTTTGAAGTTGGATTTTATTTCCCTGACTCCATTCTTCTAAGTTATACTTGCCATTTTTCCTTCTTAGGCTGCTGCTCTTAAGGGCTCTGAGCACCGCCGGGCAACAAATGTCAGTGTCAGATTGGATGCCCAGCAAAAGAAACTGAACCTTCCAATTCTTCCTACCACCACCATTGGATCATTCCCCCAAACTATTGAACTCCGACGAGTGCGCCGGGAGTATAAGGCTAACAAGTACGTTTTTTGCAGTTCTTTCATTACTTTACTAAGGCTAACACTCACGTTTGTTTCAGTATTTTCATTACTTTAGTAGAACTTAATACCCTTCATATGCTCAATATTACATTATTGTTTGTAATGCAGGATCTCTGAGGAGGAATATGTGAATGCGATCAAGGATGAAATTAACAAGGTTGTTAAGATCCAGGAGGAATTGGACATTGATGTGCTTGTCCATGGAGAACCCGAGGTAACTTTTGCCATTTATTTTACCCTCTTGGGCCTTAAAGAAAATTCAACAAGTCTATCATTACAACGAAAACTTTCATGTGAAGGGCGAATTAATACGTCCGGTGACCGGACCATCCGGACATCAATCCAAACGCGTCACGTCAACTGGATACAATCGGCCCCGAATTATCTGGGTGACGTGGCGCGTCTGGATTGATGTCCGGACGAATCCGGACAGCGGACGTAATAATTTTCCCATGTGAAGTGCATCTCATCTTGTGGGGGAAAGGCATCACAGAAAAACTGTTTGTTACTTTGATCCTTGCATCCAGTGTTTTAAAAGCATGGCATGACTTTTGATCTTCTTGCGCAGAGAAACGACATGGTTGAGTATTTTGGCGAGCAGCTCTCTGGTTTTGCTTTCACTGTTAACGGCTGGGTACAATCTTATGGCTCCCGATGCGTCAAGCCCCCCATCATCTATGGTGATGTGAGCCGCCCCAAGGCCATGACTGTCTTCTGGTCCTCGCTGGCCCAGAGCATGACCTCTCGCCCTATGAAGGGAATGCTTACAGGCCCTGTCACAATCCTCAACTGGTCTTTTGTCCGAAATGACCAGCCAAGGTTTGTCTATCAAGCTCCCATCTTTTCCTTAATTTCTCAATCTTGAATGCAAGATATCTCAACACTGCAAAAATTCTTCCAGATTTGAGACCTGCTACCAGATTGCTCTTTCCATCAAGCAGGAAGTCGAGGATCTCGAAGCAGCAGGCATCAATGTATGCTCTCATCACTCTCTTTCCCCAGTTTCATTGATCAATGATTTTTATGATTTATTTGAACTTGTCTTCATACAGGTTATCCAAATTGATGAGGCTGCTCTCAGGGAAGGCCTTCCCCTCCGCAAGTCCGAGGAGGCTTTCTATTTGGAATGGGCTGTCCACTCCTTCCGGATCACCAACTGTGGAGTCAAGGACACCACTCAGGTTCTTAAATTGCTCTCTATTTGTTGCATTGCTGCTCCATGTTTTACCTGATGCTTAACTTCAAGAGCTTGTCTTACCACAGATTCACACCCACATGTGCTACTCTAACTTCAATGATATTATACTCTCGATCATTGACATGGATGCCGATGTGATCACCATTGAGAACTCCCGTTCAGATGAGAAGCTCCTCTCCGTATTCCGCGAGGGAGTCAAGTATGGCGCCGGCATCGGCCCCGGAGTGTACGACATCCACTCTCCTAGGATTCCTTCCACAGAGGAAATTGCAGACCGGATCAGGAAGATGCTGGCTGTGCTTGAGACCAACATTTTGTGGGTTAATCCTGATTGTGGCCTCAAGACCCGCAAATACACTGAGGTTAAGCCTGCGCTCACCAATCTGGTTGCTGCTGCTAAGCAGCTCCGCACTGAGCTTGCTAACACGAAGTGAGAGGAATTTCCTTTCTGCTCGGTCCCCACCCAGTAATAACTATGGTTTGCTACATCGTAATTTCGCGCAACATATTATTTTTGTATTGTCCCCCCACTATTGAGTTTGCAGAGGCATTACTGGTATGCCCTTTCTTACCTTTCTAATCTTCTCATGACCAATTACAAGAAGGGATAGTTTTGTTTTTATGCCTGTCTGTATTGCAATATGAAGTACTTTGTACTGAAAAATTGTGGAATGAAAATATCTGTTCTTTATTTCAAACTGAAGATAACTTACCCATCGCTGCATGCAAACTCACATCACAGCCGAAATCCCTCTGACATCCAACAGCTGCAGCCCACATAAACATATCACCTGAAGCCCACTATCTTCCTTCCCATTCCCAAACAGTAAACTCCATTCCTCTTACATCCACCTCAACCTAAGTATCCCACACTTCCAGACAGCCCAACCCATTTCCCTACACCACTTCAATCCGCTATAAAATAGCCCACCAAAACAACACACAACAGACTTTATTATTGTTATTAATATTAATTGGTATTAAGTAATATTATTAGTTATTTATTAAAAAAAAAAAGAAAATAGAAAGAAAGAAAAGAGAAGAAAGAGAAAAGAAATAAAAGTGGTTTTTTGTGTGCCTTGATCTTCGTGCGTCATCATCATGCTCACTCACTATGGTATAATGGCTCCTAAAGCTCAAAAAATCCTCCAAATCCTGCTTTCGGCGCTCATGGCGTGCGGAGGACCACCTATACATGCTCTCATAGTGTGGTGGGAGGGAGTCCGGTGTGGCACTTGAGGCGATGCGAAAAGGACTTGTACACGCTCTCGAAGTATGGCAGAGACAACTTTATGTATTCATGTACGTGCCACTGTCTGCTTGGGAAAAAAAACGGTGCATTTCAAACAAGTACCTCGAAGTTCCATAAAAGCTCTCGTTGTGTGGTGGGATTAAAGAACTACGACCATGGTGTCGCTCGACACCTACCACACGATCTAGTAGCGTGATGGAAAGACCCATCTCCCCAAATTTTTCCTAAATGGGGAGATGGCGGGAAACTGCCAAAATTTCAAATGATAGAGGACTTGAACTTAAATAAAATGACAACGAACCAAACTTGCAAATTGGATCACAGGGAATACCGGAATAGAACATGCAAATTGGATGACAGGGAACTATACGCTAAACTTTAAAATGCACGATTAAATTAAAATATAAATTCCAAAATATGGTTCAAATCATTCAAATGAGCATTAATGAACAAACATGAGACTTGTGATGGATCAATTTCCAAGCATAAGAAATTTTGCAGGCAACAACTTGTGATGCTCCAAGCATGATTTACTTGCAAGCAATGATCAGCAAGAACAAGAAAGGAAGGTGACAATCTAAATGCAAGCAATTATGCATAATTCCCAATAGATAGATAACATAAGACTCATGATGCTCTTATCAATCTGCCTACAAGCTATCACAGGAAACCCGTTATACACACAATGTACTATATACAAGAAAATAAAGAAGACATTCATCCAATGCAAACACCGACGAGTCATTGTAGGAGACTCGTTATATACTCAACATGCTATCTATGAGCACATGTAGAAGGACCACAACAAATGTAGGTACCTACAAGTTACTGTAGGAGATTCGTTAGTGCATGATAATTTACTTGCATACAACAACAAATGATCCATAACCCAACACTACGGTTCACCTTTAAGTAAAAACTGATAATCAATAGTAAAAAAAATTTGGGCCACTGGTAATTTGAGGCAATAAATTTATGGAGTCAGGCTGTCACACTAGATAAATCAACTTATTTGCAAGAGGCAAGTAGGAGGTTCCTGACGCACTACACAGTCTATTTACAGGCTAAAATGTACTCCCACAGGCCGAATGCTAAAGAAAATAACAGTCAACTGAAGACAAAATGAATTAAATCGTACTGCCAAAGCACAATAAATGAAACCAATTGCGTTGTTAAACAACCCCACTGGATTCACAACATGCATACAAGCGGACAAAAGGCATTCACAGGCTCTTCAATGAAGCTTATGCATCTTACTTGTTAAACAAGGGTTTAGTGCTGTATGATAGCCTACCTGTAATAAGAAATGGTGAACCCATAACACAACGCCATGCCACCGGATCTGCAACACTTGTGCAAGCGAATAAAAGACGTTTCTCAAGCTTCAAATGAAATTTTACACAAAATTTAGTAACAATTACTTAGCACAAATAATTATATTTAAATATTTAAATGCTTCCACCTCATGCATTAAAATATGACTTCCTTTATGGGCCCCAACGAGCGTGATGTGTGCACACAAATGATGTTTGATGATGTTGTGCGGGTCAAGAAATGAACTTAAGTTTGAGCCTGATCCTTTTACGTGAATGGATAGGAGTTGACATAATTTGAACTATCAAATGAATATACAGTTGTGGCGTCGACCTGAATATTTATTTTATACATTCATATTAGGCCAATAAGGTCTATAACATGAGGAGCTTACTAATAAAAGCATAAAACTGACGACGAACCGAATCCTTTGTTTGCAAGTTGACAGAGTCGACCAGGTGATGAGGACATCGATCCAAAGTCCAAACATGTGCATCACCGATCGATGGCCATGATTCAGAGCTTATTTTTCTAATTGTTTATGCATTTTTATTTTTATATTTTCCTATTGTACCCTTATGTTGAGTTGAGTCATGTTGGGGCCCTAAGAGCAATTTAGTCTTTATTTATTCATGTATGCTTGAGACCTATATATATGGGTCTTTCCTCTTGTAATAGCTAATGAATATTTGAATAAAAAAAATCTGTGTTTCTACTTCTTCTTCTTGCATGAGGGCTTGAGAAGGGAGAGAGCTCAAGGGGAGCAAATCGCAAGGCCCACCAGTCGTTGGAAGAGTCCGCGGCTCGTGGTTAGGTTTTCTATCTTCTCCTTCGTATTCACCTCCATCTTCTTCCTCCACCACAAGAAAATCCCTCCATAACCCAAGTTGTCGCCGCCCCTTGGAAGCCCGCCGTCGGCCACTTCCACGGTCCCGGCCGGCCACCTTGCCGGCGACTTCCCCCACCCGTCCAACCCCTCCTTCCGCTTGCTTCAAATTTGAAATTTGAATTTCAAATTTCAAATTCTTTCCTAATTTGGAAATCCAATTTCGGAAAGTTTTCATGATGGAATTCAATTTCAATTTGATTTAGATTGGAGTTATGAAACCTATTGCCACATCATCATCCTAAATTGGAAGCTTATTCCCTTGAATTCCCCTCTCTCTCCCCTTAGCATGCCGCCGGCCTCATCTTTGGAGGAGCCCCATTAATGCCATCATTAAGGCATTGATGACGCCTGAATTTGAAATCAATTTCAAATTACTTTTTCCTCCTAATTCCTTTAAAACCTGAAATTAATCCCTCCTCCTCTCTTGAAACCGCCGGCCACCTCCCCTATTAAGCCCCCCATTAATTCCCTAATCAAGGCATTAATTCCAATTGATTTGAAGTTCAAATTCAAATCTATTCCCTCCTAAATTACTCAAACTGAAATTAAATTTCAGATTTGAGTAATCCCTTCCATAATTCCCCAAAACCAATTTTCCCTCAAACCCTAGCCTCCTCCTCTTGCACCCGCCGGCCCCCACCATCTCTCCTTGAGATTCCCGCCGGCCCTCTCCCCTCCTCTCCCATCCTATCAAACGACAAGTACTCTCTTTCAACACCACGTTCTTCCTCTCTTCGTGTGGAAGATTCTCCGACGGCAAGCATGCATGACGGAATCCGAATGGAACTTTGGATTTGTGCATGACGATCGAGGTCAAGTCGACATCCACCAATCGTCGTTCTTTGATGTGGGCTTTGATTTCGACGACACCGTTGAAGACTACTTGAATCGCATCCTCCCCACGCTCGTAGACGTCATCGACGAGCAATTCGAGGACTATTCGTGGACCGTCAACGACTATCCGTCCAAGTCTCCTCCACCACCGTCAACCTTTCCGTGGCTCAAGACCATCGGCGTTGCAACCTTCCTCATGGCATCGTTCGGGGTGCTGAAGATCTTCTCCCGCTAAGCCTAGTGTAGTTGAGTGATCAATCCCCAAGGTGAAACTCTCGTTATTAAATTACGGATTGTTGATTAATAGCTTTTGGTATTGCTACTATCCTTGGTTATCCATGAGTTTTTGGTTAATCTACTTGTACTCCTTCGCCTAAGAAAGTTAACAACTAAGAACCTTTAATGATTTTACTTGTTATCTCAATAAGCTCTTAATTGTAATTCCATTGTCAATCACTTTTAATTTTCTTAAGAAGCTCCTTCGCATGTGGTATCACATCATCTTGGTATCAGAGCATGGTAGGCATGCATGACATGTTAGAAAAACATCCTAGGGTCTAACCGTGTGTTATAGTTTAATTTTTGCATGCATATCATATCATATCTAAGCTTATTTACTGTTTTTTTCACTACTGTATTTACAATTCCTGCACGCATTTAGTGGGTTTTAGGTTATCTTTTCATGTGCTTAAGTGCTGTCCACACTCTAAACACCGAACCCAACACTTAGTGCAATTATTTCAGCATTGTAGTGTGCTGTCCAGAAGTTTCCTGCACCGTTTAGTGACATTTAGGTGACCTAAGACCATTGTTAAGTTGCTGTCCACTCCCTCGGAACCTTCCTAACACCTAGACAACTTAAACAAACTGCTATAGTTTGCTGTCCACATCATTCCTGCACTGTTTAGTGACATTTAGGTGACTTTAAACTTGTGATAACTTGCTGTCCCCACCCTAGAGTCCATCTAAATTGCTTAGATAACTTCGTCCCTCATTTTAGTTTGCTGTCCAAACAAAATCTGCACCTTGTAGTGTCATTTTAGAAGAGTTTAACTTAGTGTTTAGGTGCTGCCCAAGCCTTAGCAACCTCCCTAAACACCGGGTGACTTAAAACCTTCTTGAAGCTTGCTGTCCAGTATTTTCCTGCACCTTATAGCAAGTCAAAATGGTGTTTTCCCTTTGTAGAGTGTGGTACCGTGCACCCAATCTTCACTAGGTTTCACTTGACACTTTTCAATGGACCCGATAAGACTCCAAAAGAGTTTAGATGACATCGTTAACCTAGTGGGAAATATGACTAGAATTATGACGGAGAAACCCGTTGACTATCCCCACTCTAATTACATGCCCCACTCAGCTTATCACCCGAGACATGAGCCTAGGCCTCCACGACCTCACTTAGATTCACCTTACCGTCTACCCACCTTTGATGGTTCCTCGGACCCTTACTACTTTAGGGAATGGGTTAGACAATTAGAGGACTATTTTGAAACACGACATATCCCCGAGTCCCACCAGGTCAGCATCGCAAAGTCTCATCTTAAAGGTCAGGCTCTTCAATTTTGGGTAAGATTGGAAGATCATAGAGAGTCTTGTGGTGAGTACCTTACTTGGAAAGACATGAGGAGAGAACTCAACTTAAAATATAGACCCTCTACATGTGGACACCCTGCTAGTTCTAAGTTTAGGTCTCCCCCTGCCCATCAAACCATTGGGTATTACACTCTCAATACCTCTACCCCTAGTGACCGGCATTTAGAGTACCACCCTTGCAAAACAAATCGTGGACCTTACTGTGGTCGAGACCACCCACCAATTAGTAACATCCGGGTCGCTGCCCCACCCTATAGGTCTTCACCTAACCTTGATGGTCGACCCTCTACTGGGCCTTCTGTTAGACCAATCTCTTATGACTCTCCACTTAGACCAACTTCTAGCCATCACAGTCAACCTTCAGCCTCCCTAGTCCTTGACCCTGCGAGTATGATTATAATAAAGGAAGACATTAAGACGATGAGGTCCCCTGAATCTGAGACTGAGTGCATCCATTTCGTGGATGCTAATGATATTAATGATAACGAAGACTTCCTTGAGGATGGAACTGAAGTGATCGAGTTAGACTCCCGGCCTGATTTAAACCCTGATTTAGGAGGTCTAGATCCTTTTGACCTTGATACCTTAACCCATCTAGAGTCTAATCTCATTAACGATATTCCTTTGGAAAAGGTCTGTTTGGACGATATAAATTTGATCTCGAAAGAAACTGATCTGACCTTGAATACACTAAAATTAAATTCAGAAGATTCTAGTTCAATTACTGAGATGACTTCGGATAATTCCGATTTAATTTTGGATAATTCTACTTTAGTTTTGGATAATTCTGATTTAATTTTAGATAATTCTGGTGGCGACTTAAATAATCTTGAGTTGGAAGTAAGTCAATCGAAGTTATCACCGGAGATAAGTGAAACGGAAATCATGGATCTTAGGGTTTCCCCCAGACCTGAATCTCTTTCGGAAGACTGTACTTTGAGTCTGAAAGTTTTTAATCCTGATTTGAACAACGAGCCCCCTCTTATTTCATTAGAGTCTAACTTTGGAGCTGCTCATTTAGATTTATATTTAGCAAAGGGTGTCATTCCCGATTTGACTTACCTCACCGCTCCTTGTGCCAACTTTTATATTCGACAAAGCGTGAGCCCCATATCGTCTGACGAATTTTTGAGTTATCCCCTTATGGATGTGAGTCAGGACCAATCATCCTGTTTTATTCCTGATTCCTACTTTTTGCCCATTGCAGCCTCATCCTACCATGATGAAGACCATCTCTGTCCTAGTTGGATTAATATGGTCAATTACACTACCCCCATTAGGAGACTACCTACGACTTTAACTCAGAATTCCCATAGAAGTACCCTGGTAGCTAAGAACGTCTTCATTGCTCCTCCTACACCAGTTCCCTTAGACCGAACACTTTAGACCCCTTTTTGTGTGACTCATTCCCCTTTCTAGCTATGTGTTCGTGTGAGTTAGTATGTTGTGTGTGTGTGTTTGTAGTATGTTGTCTTCCAAGTTATTTCTGTTTAAAACTTTTGTGTAAGCCTTGATTCGTGTCATTTGTCATGCATACCAGTTCTTTTGCATATGCATTTGCATCTCATCTCCAGGAGCTTTATAAAGAAATTAAAAGAAGAATTGAACAACGTAACTCCAATTATAAGCTTATTTCAGATCACAAGAAAAGATTTAAAGAATTTGAGGTTAGAAACTTTGTGATGGTACGGATCCCTCCGTGAAGAAGTTGCATGCTAGAAGCGCCGGACCCTTTAGGGTAATGTCAAAGGTAAATAGCAATGCTAATGTGCTAGGCCTTCCTAAAGGTCTTAACATCAATCCTACATTTAATATAGAAGATCTAGTAACCTTTGAGGGACCAGAGCTGAACCCCAATAATCCACTTCAAATTGAGCCTTTTGAGAACCCACCTAGTGAGATCCCCCAGCCTACCCCCACTCCCCGATTCACCCCACTTACCTATTGCGGAGAAGGTTGAAGCTATACTTAACGATGAAGTCATTTCCATGAAGGAAGGCGGGCACCACAGGTACTTAGTTCAATGGAAAGGGAAGCCGGTGACCGAGGATACATGGATTGATCGCGAGGAGTTACAGAGATTGGATCCAGATCTTTTAGAGATGTACGAGAGCTCCAGAGATGTTCACTCGACGGGGTCGAGTTTTTTCCCACCTGGGGAGAATAATGAGGACATCGATCCAAAGTCCAAACATGTGCATCACCGATCGATGGCCATGATTCAGAGCTTATTTTTCTAATTGTTTATGCATTTTTATTTTTATATTTTCCTATTGTACCCTTATGTTGAGTTGAGTCATGTTGGGGCCCTAAGGGCAATTTAGTCTTTATTTATTCATGTATGCTTGAGACCTATATATATGGGTCTTTCCTCTTGTAATAGCTAATGAATATTTGAATAAAAAAATTTGTGTTTCTACTTCTTCTTCTTGCATGAGGGCTTGAGAAGGGAGAGAGCTCAAGGGGAGCAAATCGCAAGGCCCACCAGTCATTGGAAGAGTCCGCGGCTCGTGGTTAGGTTTTCTATCTTCTCCTTCGTATTCACCTCCATCTTCTTCCTCCACCACAAGAAAATCCCTCCATAACCCAAGTTGTCGCCGCCCCTTGGAAGCCCGCCGTCGGCCACTTCCACGGTCCCGGCCGGCCACCTTGCCGGCGACTTCCCCCACCCGTCCAACCCCTCCTTCCGCTTGCTTCAAATTTGAAATTTGAATTTCAAATTTCAAATTCTTTCCTAATTTGGAAATCCAATTTCGGAAAGTTTTCATGATGGAATTCAATTTCAATTTGATTTAGATTGGAGTTATGAAACCTATTGCCACGTCATCATCCTAAATTGGAAGCTTATTCCCTTGAATTCCCCTCTCTCTCCCCTTAGCATGCCGCCGGCCTCATCTTTGGAGGAGCCCCATTAATGCCATCATTAAGGCATTGATGACGCCTGAATTTGAAATCAATTTCAAATTACTTTTCCCTCCTAATTCCTTTAAAACCTGAAATTAATCCCTCCTCCTCTCTTGAAACCGCCGGCCACCTCCCCTATTAAGCCCCCCATTAATTTCCTAATCAAGGCATTAATTCCAATTGATTTGAAGTTCAAATTCAAATCTATTCCCTCCTAAATTACTCAAACTGAAATTAAATTTCAGATTTGAGTAATCCCTTCCATAATTCCCCAAAACCAATTTTCCCTCAAACCCTAGCCTCCTCCTCTTGCACCCGCCGGCCCCCACCATCTCTCCTTGAGATTCCCGCCGGCCCTCTCCCCTCCTCTCCCATCCTATCAAACGACAAGTACTCTCTTTCAACACCACGTTCTTCCTCTCTTCGTGTGGAAGATTCTCCGACGGCAAGCATGCATGACGGAATCCGAATGGAACTTTGGATTTGTGCATGACGATCGAGGTCAAGTCGACATCCACCAATCGTCGTTCTTTGATGTGGGCTTTGATTTCGACGACACCGTTGAAGACTACTTGAATCGCATCCTCCCCACGCTCGTAGACGTCATCGACGAGCAATTCGAGGACTATTCGTGGACCGTCAACGGCTATCCGTCCAAGTCTCCTCCACCACCGTCAACCTTTCCGTGGCTCAAGACCATCGGCGTTGCAACCTTCCTCATGGCATCGTTCGGGGTGCTGAAGATCTTCTCCCGCTAAGCCTAGTGTAGTTGAGTGATCAATCCCCAAGGTGAAACTCTCGTTATTAAATTACGGATTGTTGATTAATAGCTTTTGGTATTGCTACTATCCTTGGTTATCCATGAGTTTTTGGTTAATCTACTTGTACTCCTTCGCCTAAGAAAGTTAACAACTAAGAACCTTTAATGATTTTACTTGTTATCTCAATAAGCTCTTAATTGTAATTCCATTGTCAATCACTTTTAATTTTCTTAAGAAGCTCCTTCGCATGTGGTATCACATCACCAGGTTTCCAACAAAATAAAATAGCCTATAAGTTATCTCGTTGATGGACGTGTTGAAATAAAAGTTTAATCGGAGGGGACCCCAAATATTTGAAAATGCCTACTAAATTCTCTTGAAATTTAAAGCTAAAAAATTATAAAAAATCTAAAATATTTAAAATTGAAATAAAAGCACCTAATTACTTAAAGCAAAAATACTCGTCCGCCCTCCGCAACAGTTTACCAAGGTGAAGAAATCTGAAAATCACTTCAACTCATAAATAGTGACTGCTTGGTCAAGGATGTCACTAGGATTCTTTCTCAATCCATCTCTTGTCAGTAAGGACATGACACATGTCTTATAACCGGTGGTTTCACAACCAAATAACATCACATGTAAATAGTTATGACTGAGACCATCTGACCGGTTAGTTTTATTGCTAAATGATACCATTAAATTATGGTCATGGTCAAAGCCCGTATGTTCTCCAACGGTGTTAAATCCTTGAGTAATGAATCACTAAGATTTGACTGATAGAGTACAAAACTCTCTGTTAGCTAAAATGGATTCAAAATTTTCCCCTTTGACAAATATTCACGCCAAGTCTACAAGATACCCTTGGACGAAGCAACCCATGGATACTGGTAAGGATCCTTCTGTCAGATTGGGTTGACTACGTCATCTGACTAAGTAGACTAAGGACCATGATGACTCGGGACGATAGAATCATGGGATCTTGATTGGGTTCATCAGCATTCCCCCGATAATCCTTTTTAAGTGCAAGGTGATGAATTTCTAATTTTAAATATTAAATTTTCACATACGAAATCATGCAGCTAATATATGCCGGATATCATATATCTGTTTCAGGACTAGTCTTAATCAAAGTTCTCTCTCGTTATCAGGAGGGGTAATTAATTGTAGGGGCTAGCGCCTATAGGAAACCTGAACTTCTATCATAAAGTCCTTGCAAAATGAGGGCAATATCTCTGTATAGTGTCTCTCATTCAAAACCCAATCCGCCTTCTGAAGATTTGTCTATGAACTTAAACATTAAAACTCTCATCGATGACTCAAAAAAAGAGAAAGGGGCTGCAAAGAGGCCGGAGCATAAATTTTCAGAGCTCACAACTTGCTTATTAATGTATTCACTAAATCTCTTCCAAAGCAATTTAAAAATCCATTCATTGGATAATCAAATTGAGGGGAGGTAGCAGCCCACTTTTTTTGCCATTCTCACATCATACGACTACTCTGCAGAAAGAAAGAAAATAGTTTTTCCGTAAACACTTTCTCTGCTCAAAGGCGAATCTCCACTACAAGCTTCTAGCTAAATCTCTCATAGTTACCGTTGGATTCTTGCTACTTGATTTACCAACATTTCCCTGAAGCGTAAGAGAAGAAGATTGTTGATAGTATCAAATGAATGAACTCATCTTCTCGAAATACTATTCTCTTTGTAAAAATGCTTTAGCTATCCTCCTCTTCTTATTCTTGAACTCTATTTCAAGCTGCTACTTCAAATTTCTTATTATCAAAATAGTTTTTTATTTTTAATTTAATGAAAATTGAATTCTTGCTTCTAAAAAGATAGAGTTTATTGATAGGATCTTAGTGATACGATCAAATATAACGAGTTTATGAAATTTGATAGTTATGATGGTGATCTTATCCTAACAATTTAGTTAGCCCCATCAAATTTATGAAATTTCATTTTTTATTCATTTATGATACCTATAACCTATTTTTGGACTAACACACATTGATGATGGAAAATAAGAGTGTCATATGGCTCAGAATATGATCAAATCGATCAAATATTTCAATGTATTTTAGAAAATAGTCGTGTAATGTTCATTATTTATCGACACCCACTTTTAACAATCAGCTTAAATTCCGACTTCTATAATCACAAATCATTATAATTATTGACCCATATTAATCGAACTATTTTAAACCAAATAGGTTTTTGCCATTGTTCCCTTTCTATATTACTCACATAAAAATGATCTCATGTACATAAGCAATCTTTCTTTTTTTGTATATATATTAGTATAATTATACTTAAATGTCTATATATGCTAATACATTTTTTAGCACATGACATTAATCAAATTATACTTTCAAAAATTAATCTCATTTATGATAAGTAAATTTATGTTTTGTTTGAAACTACGACTTTCTTACTGTTTTATGAGTAACTTTTTAGTACAAAAATCTTAAATTTAAATTTTTTTTTGGGGGAGACGCTGCCGACAAATAAAACCTTAGCCAATTTTACATTAATATTGTAGATATTTCGTTTCTCTTTTTCGAGAAAGCTACTTTCCATGAAATAAAAAAGAGATTCCTCACCTTTTGGAGGTCCTTCTGGGTCGCTTGGCCGACGACTTTTTTACTGCTAAATTTCTGTTAAAACGGAGTTTTAGTACAAAATTTTTTCCATTTTTGTACTAATGAATTTATCCGTTTTTTAAAAAAAAAAGCAGTAAAAAAGCTGTCCCAAACAAAGCCTTAGATAACAATTCAAAAATATATAATAACAATTATATATATATATATATATATATATATATATATATATATATATATATATATATATATATATATATATATATATATATATATATATATATATATATATATCCATCCCTGGTGTGGCCGTACCAACTTCCTATGGAGAATATGTTCGTTTTATGAAAAGACTTTTTCGCCAGTGCTACGGAGAAAACTACTATCGCTGACCTTGCCCTAGAAAAACGAAACCTTAGGGTGCCAATCAGTGACGAATTGTACATCACTCTTTTTGGCATAAGCTATGAGTCCATGAAATGCGAACAACAGTTGGAAGAGGAGCACGCTGTCCTCAACTGCTTTTGGGAAACATCGATGATAAGAATATATATATATATATATATATATATATATATATGAAATAAAATGAAAAATACACATCAACTCAACTTGGTCTATTTGGTGGGAACTTTGACTATCAACTAAGAGTTCTATGGTTCGAGTCTTGCGTATTTGATGTGTTTGTGAGTTTGCCTTCACTGACTAAATGCCCTAAAAAAATGAAAAATATGAAAGTATGAATATCATAGAAGGGGACCATCCATACAGACAATGGACATGCAATAATGTAGTATTATTTGGCCTCATGATCATACAAACACAAGGATATTTCTCCATTTCTTTTATTTTTTTATTTTATTTTTCATCTCCTATTTTATTTTCTATTTTCTTTGCATTTCTTTTTACTTAAATTCGAAACTTATTTGAGTGTATATATATCTCTTATTTTCAAAATATATAAATACACTAAAAATAGAGTGAAAGTCCAACCACACTAATTAGATGGCAATGATTACATTTTTTTTTTTAACCATACGTGTCTGATTTTCCTATCACTTCTTTTCCCCATTCTCTTCTTCTCCTTTTCTTTCCCTTGCTCTTCTACAAGCCAAAAGCCATGAACTCCTCTTCCTTATTGCTCAAGAAGAACTGAAGATCTTCCCCAAAACCAATCTGTTCTTACAATATTATATCCTCTTCATGACCTGATCATTATGTGCCAAAGAATGGTGGAAAGTGGATGGTGGGAGGAGGAGGAGATCTGCTGTTTGGAATGAAGTTTGATCCAAGATCTTCATGTGTACAAACGATGAAGAAGAACTGGTTTTACTAATCCAAGTTTCTTTTTGGAAGAGAAAATGGAGAGATCTCGGACCAGGCTTCATTCCTGACGCCAAGCTTTCCCAAATAATTAATGAAATAATAGAGGAAGTCAGCTCCAAAAGGTAATGATTTCTCTTGATTGATCTATAGTTGATATAAGAGATTTGATATGCCTATCTCCCTAACCAACAAAGTTGAGGGAAAATAGGGACTTTCAATAATGTATGCCACAGAAATGTCTAAAAGAGAGAAAGGATCTGTGGCTTAGTGCTTGCTTAGGTTCATGTGAGTACTCCTTACAAACAAAAAGAACAAGAGATGTAGAAATTGAGGAAATTGATGATAATAAGGAAATAAATGAGTGAAGAGTTAGATTTCGTTTGGGACGGCTTTTTTTCTGCTTCTTAAAACAACTTTTTATTACATATGTTAAAATTTTTGTACTCAAAAGCTGCTTTAAAAAGTAGTTAAAAAGCCATCCCAAATGAAGCCTTAATAAGATCAGGAGAATTTTGACTTCAACTATATGGGGTAATTTTCATGTGGTGGCAGCCATCTTGGAAATGTGATAGCAAGTATGACAGTGCAATTTGAAACACCATACTACTTAAAAGATTTTAGGAAGAGGGATATTTAGGACATAGGTAAACTTATTTTTCAAAGTAACTATAGTTCATGATCCTTGACTATATATGATAAAAATAATTTATTTGGGATGATTTTCTTACTGCTTCTTAAAGTAGTTTCTTAGTATAAAAATTAAAATTTTTGTATTAAAAAACTGCTTTAAGAAGCAACAAGAAAGCCGTCCCAAACGAATCCAAAGTTTGATCATAAAGAGCTTCATAATTTATTTACATCTTGCATCATTTGCGTCAATAAATTGATCATATGTTTTATTTGCGTCGAGACTTACAACTTGGTTTGTAAAAATCTGCAAAAAGATGCATACCAATAGGTGCAAATTTATGCTTTATAAGAAAATCAATTAGCAAAGTTTGCATGACATATGATTTATAGACTTTTATCAACAAAGATGATTTATTTGTCTAATTGAACACTTTATTAATAATATTAGATAAAATTGCACTTTCATTATGCATGATAATGATAAAATTATGGGTTAAGTGCATGTGGAGCTGGGTAATTTAAATTAAAAGAATTGTTAATTAAATAATATGTAGGAAAAAGTAATAAATATATCCAACTTCTTGGCACTTATATGAGATCACATGTTTTGTTTTTTTTTTAAAGGAGCAAAATATCCTGCTAAGAATCTCTATTTTTTTCAGCATTTCTATATCTTATGGGACACGGAAGCAGGCAAGGTCAAGTGGTCATAATTACATAAAGAAAATGGCTAAAAGCATGCTTTCAATATTTGAGAAATATAAGTTAGAGGTGTCAATAAATTGATCATATACGCCAACCCTATTCAGACCCAACTTGATAATTCGAATTCGGGTTTCATTTAACAAACGAGTCAATTTCAGATCATTCCGACTTATTTATTGAACGGGTCAAGTTCGCATTAACCTGCCAATCTGCTTTTGACCAAAATATGACATGTTTAATATTTTTTCTTAATTTTTTATTTGTTGGTTCTGAAATGGCCGCTGAATGTCTTTGCAATATATTATAATCACGGCAGATATCCAACGGTAATAAAACTGATGAAAAAATATTAGTGGAGGATAAAACCGCCGGGAAAAGTCGAAATTTGTGCTGCAAAAGCGTGATTTTTTGGTAGTGACTCTTCTTATTTTTTATCTAGTAATCTAAAATATATGGTTACAAGTTAATAAAAATATTTTATTTAATTAAAATAGATTATCAAATCGGGTTCGGGTTGTTAACCGGTCAAATTTGGGTCCACCTTTTTGACATGTTTATTAAATAGTTTGGGTTCAGATTGATCAAATCCAAGTTGAGTCAATTTTAGGTTGGACCCAAATCCCGTTTACCCATTTGGATACCCCTAATATTGATGAGTTTTTTTTTTTTTTTTTGTGCATAATATTAGCGATTGCTATTATTTTATGTTAGGGAGGAAGTAAACTATGTAACGAAACAAACAAGAAAATAGAAACACAGCAGAAAGTAAGGAACACTAGTATTTAACGTAGAAAAACCTGAAACCTGGAAAAAATCACAGAGTCACAACACACCAAGAAATTCACTATGAAAATTGGAAGAAATTTGTACAAATCTCTTCTCTTACACCATTCTTATACCAAAAAACTTTTTTTTAGTGCAACGCCCCAATGCTGTGTACTGGAGCGCCCCAGAGTTGTGTACCGGAGCGCCCGAACCCAAGCAGGGGGATGTCACCCCCTGAACGAGCACAACAAATTGAGTTGAGATCCGTGACAATAGTACAACCGATTAATCAACACAATCAGATTCCGCACAAACTAGCATTTTTAGATTTGAGATATAAGTTTACTTTTATTGAATGGTGTTACAAGAAGCTTTATAAACGTGATCATGTCAAAGAAACTGCAAAAATGAGAGAAAAGTTATCATGTACATCACAAGTAACAAAAGCATCTTCAAAGAGTTTTACTACACTTTGTAAAATCTCAAAATTTTTAGGTGATATTCTTCTTTCAACACAATTTGTTCAACTTCTTTCAACTTAGGCTTTCTTTGGAACAGCTTTCTTCTTGCTTTTTAAAACAACTTTCAAATACAATAATTTCTTGAATTTGAAAATTTTGCACTAAAAAGCCATTTTAGAAAGCAATATGAAAGTTGTCCCAAATGAAACCTTATATTCTTACCAAATTTATTTTTTTATCTACAGGAGCAAGTTTTTTGTAAAATGAATAAAGTTTGAACAAACTTATTTTAAAGGGTTCGATTTCACCAAAATTAGAGTACTTTTTGTAAAATGAATAAAGTTTGAACTAATCTCAACCATTTAAAATATAATGTACTTTGTATGGTAATAGAGAGGGTAATAATCTAACACTCATTACTTGCATTCATCCAAATAGACATTTGATATGTATATGAGTATTATTGTTCTTTGAGGCTTCGTTACGGATAGCTTTCGTACTACTTTTTTAGTCAACTTTTTAGTGAAAAATTTTCTTAAAAGCAGTCAAAAAATAACGGTCAAAAGTTGTTCCAAACAAAGCCTAAGAATATTAGGATATGATACAAATGTTTACTTCAAGTGGAAGTTACAAGGCATAATCTGTTCATCCATCCATTGAAATAAATATTTGATAATCTAATTTTTTGATAGTGCAATTCAGTTGTCAAAAATAAAACATTGACTAGAAGCCATCCATTTAATTTTTTTACTAATTTCATTACTTTTTTTTTAGGTACTAAGATTCCTCCTGCTCCGAAATTTCTCGAGCCCTTGTGTGACTGCAAATTAGGATATAGAATTCTCTCAATGTCTCCAGCTTCTCTTTTTATCAGGATTGAAAGCAATTCTTCGTCAATCATGCAACCCTAAACCCTAAACATATATGAATCCTTTGTAATTAATGAAGATTTTCTCGAGTCTCAACTAGTTTTATATGCTAAGAAATTCTATCTATCTTTGTACAATATAGCAATAACACCAATATGAGACTCACATGTCTTTGTATTGCATGCCTTACATCTTTATTAAATGCATAATTGAGATGGATGCTTTATATTACATCTAATTAAGGCTTCATTTGAGACAATTTTCTTACTGCTTTCTAAATCACATTTTTAGTACAAAAATATTTTATTTAAAAAATATTTATACTAAAAACTATTTCAGAAAGTAGCAAGAAAGCTACCCCAAACAAAACATGAAACATAGATGAAATGTTGATATACTATTTTTACTGATTTGAATGCTTTATGTACCTTAAATTATTAAATGAAGATAATGTAACATCAAATATATATGTAATCTTCTTGTGAAAGATATAGTTGATTTGTAGTTGCATATTTTGTGAGCTTTATGTAAAGATTTAAGTCACTATGATATAATAATGGCTATTGTGGGGCGAATCAGATTTGAGTCATACTAATTTTACTCTTTTAATAAACAAATTGGCTTGAGCTAAATAAGTTGGGTCGGGTCAAATTCAAGTTGATCAGACCTGAATTTGGCCCATTGACCTGCTTAAATTAACACCTCTAATAGCACCAATATGCTACTTATAGAAAAGACTTTAAAAAGATAGTATGACAGCCATTCCACCCTATTCATTGATGGAAATGACAACTAAGATAGTTTAAGGCCTTATTTTACTTTAAATTAGAAATTCTAACTGTTTTTTAGATTAAAAATAGTGATAAGCTCCTCTTATGGAGATGTTTTTGTATTATTCTAAGCTATCTGATTGTTTATTGTGTTGGGATCGTAATTCCTACTAATTCCGCAAGGGTGGTAATTGCGTTTGGCCGGTTGTCTGTGGGCATGGCTACAAATGAACCAAGCGTTCAACGAGTTGCTCGTGGCTTGACTCAATAAGAGCTCGTTCATGTTCGTTTGATAAGGTAAACGAACGAGCTTGAACACTCTTGATAAATACTCAATAACTAAATGAATAAGTTTGAACAACTTGTTGTTCGGTTCATTTATGTTCATGAACAATATCATTTAAGCTCGTTAAGAAACTCAATTAGAGTTTTAAAAATAAATACAATTAAGTCTAATAATTAATAAATTATTTTTACTAATTTAATAATTTATTTTTAACTTTTATCGTTTTCAAAAATCCCACTCCTGCTGCATGCTCCTCCTGTTCACGCATCAGAAACAAATGAAAAAAAAAAAAAAAAAAAAAATCCCACACACGGTTGTGAAAAGAAATTTTAGTTATGAAATGCTTTTATATATATTCCTGCCTTGGCTCCCACTCATGAAACATAGTGGCAAAAAAAAAAAAAATAATAAAAAAAAAAAAAAAAAAAAACCGCGTTTGATTTAGTCGGCGATCAGGGACGGTGGTTGCGAGCAGGCTGGCTCGTCTTTAAACAAAATTAAATGAGCAGGCCGAGTAGGCCGACTCGGTTTGTACAATTAGGGGCTCGATCGGCTTAAAATTAATCGAGCTAAGAGCTCAACTCGAAAAGGGTTTTTTTTAACAAGCTCGAACAGCTACCAAAGAAACTTGACAAGCTTGAACACGTTCTTAGAAAGCGAGCTCAATCTTGAACATGTCGAAATCTAGCTCGGCTCGGTTCATTTGCAGTCCTATTCGTGGGGGTAATGTAGGCAATGATGTCGAGTTTGACTATACACTTCTCTTTTGGCTAGATTAATATTAGGAAAAAAACTTGAATTTTGTTGCCTTCATAGTTTAATATTAAAAAGCAAAGTATTTTTATTTAGAATCTGAGTAGTTGGATTATTCGTTAAAGTCATGAAGATTTAAACTTTTAAAGTTTATCAAATATAGCCTCTTTCCTTATGATTAAACTCAATAAGATTACTTATAAAAGGTCGCTTCACTAAGAACAAACCATCCATCTATTCAAGGGGCCTTGGCTCTAATGGAGGGAATAGTCTCATGCCCTTTAAATTTTACCTTAAATCGAGATTATTCTCACCCTAAACATAATTTATTTGAGAAATTATTCCGTGCGGATATCAGACGGCAAGAGCGGTCTGAATTTGTTGTCCTTTTACTTCGTTTTTGCATATACTCAGAAAAATACAACAAATATACATTCATAATTACACTTTTCCTTTTGCTAATATTTGCAAATACTAAGCAAAATACTGTCCTTTTGCTACGCTTTAGCTAATATTCAATTAGTAGGATATTTGATACGCTTTAGCTGCCATTTTGCAAATACTCAGCAAAAGTGCAATTATGAATACATATTTGCTATCATTTTGTTGAGTATTTGCAAAAGAGCAACAAAAGGGTAGTTAAAGGGCAATAAATCTGATGGTTCTCACCGCCCGGTCTCCGCACATAATAATTTCTCAAATTAGTCTACCTTTTATTTAATTAGTTGAGTTCTCATTTGAGAAATAAATTTCTTTAATATTGATCTCTACCATCAATGTGTAAACCCTTGCAAATTGAACTTAAGCAAACTCCAAATTTAAAAGTAAATTCATGAATTTTTAGATTTGATTTTATCATCTTCTATTCATTTATACATGTGCATACATCCTTTTAACAAAGCAAGAGCTTTTTAAGAAGGAAAGGAATGAGTTAACTAAATTCTTGAATTTGATTTTGTCTGAGCACTGAATGCCCTAAGTATTTGCCAAGTTCTTGTTGAGTACGACATTCCTCGAGTATATGCCAAATTTTCTACATATCTTCGACTGGTAAATACCATTTTATCAAGTATTTGTTGAATTTCAAGAATGAGTTTATTGAGTACTCGCCAAATTTTTTCAGATTAGTTGACCACTAGTGATGAGATCTTGATTTTTCTATTTGAATCTCCTCTCCTTACTCATTCCACACTCATTGAATGTTTGGGATGAAGATTTGTTCATAGTGATGCACAAACCCTATTTGTAAGACTCTTTAAAAATTTATACATAGGTCAAAAGGCCTATATTATTATGTAGGTCCCAAAAATGGCTCTTCAACCCTATATTTATTGGATTGTCAAAAGCTACATTAGAGGCTATACCTAGAACTTATAAATTAATTAATATGTATGATATGATAATTCATGAATGAAACTTCTAAGTACACATTAAAATAAGTTAGTACATGCATGCAAACTCCTCAAAATGAGTGATCAAATATCATAGACCGAGTAAACAAAGTCGTGCATATTTCAAAAGGGTTTTTTGCTTTTTAGTGAAATCATTAGCTCGAGATAGGTGTAAGCAAGTCTTACTCAATGACCTGATGAGTAATCTACATCAAGATGGGTCAAGTTAACTCCACAATTCAAGCAAGTGATCTTCCATGCGAGGGTGAGCGTCCCTATCAACTAGACGAGTCCCCCATTAGTTAGAACAAGTTTGAGTGGATTAATGAAAGATTCATCTAGGCAAGTTTTTGACCATGTTAGCGAGTCTCCGACAAACACGCCACTATCTTGGTGAGTCGAAAATAGTCCCGGCGAGTCCTCTATAAGCATGGCGAGCTCTCATTAATCTATGACAAATTCTTGATAGCTTTGGTCGACTTGACCCTGACCTAATTTTCCTCATTCTAGTAATTTTGTTTCAATAGGATAATTTCTCCACTCCATGATGAATTCTTACAAATTTAGAATTTTGACAACTTCTAACATTTTCTTCTTCCATTTTTGCTCAATGTAAGATTCATTGGTCCCCTTCATTAATTAGAACATTTCATCATTGAAAGCCATCGGTGTTGCTAAGCTGAATACCAGTTTTACAACAACTGTCATGTTCTTTGATGACAAATAAACTCCAACAATTGATATCTATGTGCGAATCAGCCTCTTTAGCTTGAGAAATGGCTGATGAATTCAGAATTCCATCTCGCTATCCAGTCTCAACTCTCAAGTGCTTTATATACGATTTTTCTGATACTAATTTTGCAAGTAGTGTAGCTGAGCTTTACACACAAAAGCTGGTGGTAACTTTTTACTGGTAATACAAATATAAAGTCTATGGGTATGTGAAAAGTTGGCATCAATAACAGGCACATCTTCAAAACTCAGTTATTACATCAACATGATCCGAGAAATAAGCTTTTCCTTAAAGTTCGGATGCTTTTGCAACACTCACGAAGACTATAAAGAAAAATATAATAAATGAAGAAATCGCCTGTTTTCTATGTGAGGAATACCAGCACAAAAAGAATGATAAAAAGAATTAATAAGAAGGCTATCAGCATAATTTGCCCCTTCGCTCCAGCCTTCTTCATGACCATCGCAACTTTTTTCTGCAACAATAGATCATTTCCTTTGTAAACCACTCGAGGCATATCTGCCAGATTGAAGCGATAGAATGACAGTAAAGGAACATAAGGATTGAAAGAGCTAACCTGGACGAAGTCTAGCCGGTTCGCCGTAGTTTCCATCTCTGTGCTAAGTTCATCCAAGATCCTCTCCTATTGAACAGTAACAGAAACATCTCATTAATCTAAACCTTGCTCAAATGCAGGAAACATTATCTGAGACCTCATTTCTTCAAGTAAAAAAATCAGTAAATGTTGGTTGTAGTTATATGCTTTTTGCCTTAAAGATTGAGCTATTGCCATCTGCAGTATCAATTAGCAGCCACTCTTTTATTGGCATAATACAACTCTTATTCTTGTTGTAACAACCACATAATTTTACAGAATAAAATAAAGAAATATCAAACAACTATTTTTTTACTTGACCATCTTAGAGTTCATGGTCATTCATTGGATTTATTATTCTGTGTGAAGTCCGGAAGGTCTCTGAAGATCAATAAAAATGGGCGACGTCACTCAAAAAATATACCGTGCTCGGTACCACGAGTGCTTAACTGGACGGGAGAACCATCCAGTGTCAGCACAGAATTATAGCTCCCTTCATTGCGGTGGTATTTTTAGCTATCTTATTACCTGTCCAATAAGTTCATCATGTATTGTAAGCCCGACACCTCCAATTCTCTGAACACTTGCGCTTAGTTCATCCAACTCGTGATCTTGTTGCCTGAAGTATCATTTGGCCGAATTAGCAATCGGTAAAATGCCATTATATATTACAAAGAACCACCATTAAAATGATAAAAGTAATCAGCCTAAATAGTCAAGACCAGATCACAACAAGCATTCAACAATGGTCCAAAAAGTACTTAGTGAGGAGAAGAGACAGATAAGACTCCAAATCGCCATACCTAATGAATCAAAACCCAGGAACAAAGAAGAAACAGACACTAATGCGATGAAGAAATAAGTATATTCATCCAAAAAGGTAGAAAAAATATCAGTAGAAGAATGATTAATCCATCTCTATATAAAACAAATATTTACTTTATAAGAAGCATCTGCCGATCTGATTCAGAACTGATGATATCATCACTATCTACTGTGGAATAGTAATTTGATCGATCAATTGGAAGCCTCATCAAATCTTTGCGTGTCCCATTGTGAGAAATAATCTTCTCCTTCCCAGATTCGACAGCTTTTCTCACATTAGCTACCTAGTTAATTCATCAACTGACATGAATTAATCTCTGCAAACTAACAGTAAATGAATCAAGGAGAACAAATGATCTAGCACAAAGGGGCATACTTTTAAAACATTAACCATTCTCATGAGAAAATAAACCCTTAAAAAGGATGATTATTCACAACTAAGGAAAACAAACAGTAATATATAACTAGAAATATAACATAGGGTGCGACAATACACCCCCAATTTGTACTTACCTGGTTATGAGCAGATGTGGTCCACCTCCTCCTTCTTTCGAGCTCCGCATCATCAAGCCCATACCAACCTGGATCTCTTGCAGCTACAGCAATAGCCTTATTCAATTCATCAACCTTTTGATCATAAGAATGGAAGGTTCAGGAAAACAACTAAGCAAAATTTCAGTATAACCAATTATTTATTGAAATATTTTAAGAAAATCCAATATTTTGAAATAAAAAAAAAGCGACTACTACAAAGGAACAACAAAAATATCACCTCAACATCAACACAATGTAGTAAAAAAACCTCAATAGCATTAATAACAATACCTGCCATTCAATACTCTCGCAATTTGTAAGGAGTTCCTTGGTTAGATGAACACGCTCCCCTGTTTCAAAAGGTGTTTGCTCCAATTCATGAAAAGTAACTTGTAGCTTGTCAATCTACAAAACATATTCACGGAGTAACTTATTCGACTCACAATCATGGTCATTCAATAGTGGGGTACACCTAATGCTTATTGAAGAAACACAAAAGGAAAACTTTAATAGTTTAATATGTCAAAATTTGATGGGGGTCGTGCATCATATGTTATGGAACAAATTCAATGAAAAAATAGCAATCCTGACATACAGAGTCTTGAATTTCCTCTTTCACAATATAAAATGGATCTTGAGCAGAAGACATGGTATGTCCAAATGCAATTCCTGAAAATAGGAATGAATAATTCATAAGTGGAAGTGTAAAAAACCATATAAACAAAAGCATTAGAGCAAATCTAATGGCTTCCAATTGGATTCATCTTTCAAGAATATAAATAGTAAACATACAGGGGCATATCTCCATAGATAAAATAATAGATTAATCAAAAAGACTGATAGGTGTCTGTCTTATCACTTAAAAATCAACAGATCTTAAAGAGGAGTCATTTTCCTTCAAATTAAGCCTTGTAAATGAAAAAAGATAAACTCTGTAAGGATGAAAACCAAACCAAATAAGATGAAACTACAAAAAAGATCAGAAACATTCCTAACATGCAATAGATGGTTGGTCTTCAAACAAGAGTTGTAACTAAAATGTTTTAAATATACAATAGAAAAGGAGCTTGGAAATGGCGAAAGAGAAGAGGAATGCATAATTTTCCAAAGTATGTTAAACCTGTAGCACGAACTTCAAGAGCAATAGATATGCATAAACTATGTAATGAAGTCACACTTCATAAAACATTTTATTTATTTTGCAAATGCAAAGCAGCTCACCAAGAATGGATGCCAAGACCCAATCATATCTTGGTGGCTTTACATCTTTTAGGCAAAATTTTTGAGTATCAAACCCTTCTGCTGCTTTTTTTTTTTTTTTGCATGACCCAAAACCTAAAGTTTGCAATACCAAACTTCAAACACTTTAATAGATATTTGGAAAAAACAACCTCATTTCACTAGGCAGCAAAGAGATCACCTCTTCAAGCCAGAAGAATAATGTAGAAATATAACCACTGCAATAAAGATTATAAAAAAAAAAGCTTATATTATATAGAAATCCAAAGGATCCAATGGGCATAGCAATGTAGGTTTTAATGCGGTTTCAACAGCCACAGATTTTAATACTTTATAATAGTTATTCACATAAGAGGATCATAGCACCTGCAAATTTACGCCCATAAAACCGGTTCTTAATAATAACCCTTAGCTTATCACCATGAAATTTATGCGTTAATCACCCACACAATAAAGTGTCGGCAATTTCTAATATTTCAATCAACTCATAACAAGGAGCTCTTCAGTATGATAGAGTACAAATCTTTCATTTCTAACAAAAAGAATTGCCAAAACCATTGTCTAGGGCCTGTTTGGATGGCATGATTTAGTCCAGATTTAGGCAAGATTTGAGCTAAATAATGCCAAACGCCAAAAAATACAAATTTAAATTTTACGGTAAGTCTAATCTCTGCTTCACGGCGCTTTCGCCATTTTTGCCCTAAATTCCGGATTTCGTAAATCCGACTTTTTGACTGATTTCGTAAATCCGACCGAAGAAGCGAGCAAAAGGGGAGAAATATCGTTACCTTCGCGGCGAGCTCCCGGCGCGACTTCCGATCTGACTGGAACAACGTCGTCGGAGGAGGCGGAGAAGCTTCAACTCTTTCAGAACTCTACTTCACGCAAAGCAGAACAGAAACGAATAAATGCAGAGGAGAAGCAAACCCTAGACAGGCAACGGCAAGCAACTCATTCGAAGCTCTACCCCACGCGAACCAGCGAAGTCGCAGAGGGAAGCTCTGCCTCACGCGAACGGCAACGAAAAGAACGAAGAGGAAAGCCAACCCGCGAGGTTAGATTAACTCTTAATAATTTGTAATTAGGCATAAATTAATTAGCTTAATTAACATAATTTAATATATAAATATTAAATACTTAATTAGATGATTATTGATTAGTAGTGTAAAAATTAATTAAAGAATTAATTAGTGATAGAATATTTAATTGATTAGTTAGATAATTATAAATATAATTAGTAATTAATTTTTTATTAAAATAATGTATAAAAATTAAAGAAATAATTAGTATAAATATTAATTAAATGATTAATTATTATAAATTATAATTAAAAAATTACTTAGATAGTTATCATTATAATTAGAATTGAAATATTTATTTGGATAACACCTAAATAAGTTATTACTTATTAAAATAACACTCATTATAATATTGATAATTATAATTTATTGTATTAATTAAAATTAGAATTAATAACTTATATTTAAGATACAAATGTCATATAAGTTAATCATCTTAAATCCTGAATAGTATTGTCAAATAGTCTCACAAGATTTATTAAAATTTTACATATTTTTTACCAAAAAGTTTTTAGGATTTAACCCTCTCAAATTTTTATAAATGTAGATTTAGAGGATTTATAAATCCTACTTAAATTAAATCCTACCTGCATCCAAATAAGACCGTAGAGTGCTTCTCATAGACAAATAACAAAGCATTCGACCACACAAATTAACTCATCACATAGGGCAACATTTACTATCGGAAAACTTACATGGAAACTGAATTTAAAACCAAAATCACATAGCAAAGCAGAATAAATTTCCAAATAAGAAATGCATGTAGAAGTTCTCATCACCCAAACTTAGCATAGATTTGATTATTTGATGGGATCAAGTACCAGAATCTCGAAGAGAGATCAGCAGGAAAAGGGTTATCAACTTTGAAGTTTCATCTTCTTGTGGATGGTAGAATTAGTTATTAGAGCATATGTCAAGTCTGGCAGGAAATGAAGCCGATCAGTTCATAAAACTTTTAGTCGGGTAAGAAATCGAGAAGGTGGGTGGGCAATTTGAATCGTTGTGAGTCAGCTTTACAATTTAATTTGATCTTTGAATATGTGCACACCGACATGAAATATGACATAAAATTATCAACATATTTAAATATTTAAGTGTTATTATATGAAGAAAATATTTTCATGGCTATTGAATGACCATGAATAGGCTAATCATTTGATGTCAACATTAACTTGTGATTAAACAATCAAATCAAATTGCATTTGTGGAACAACTCATCCCAAACTCATTTTTTATAACAAGTAGGTGCATAGAGTTAGCAATAGGATGTCCAAAGCAAAGGTCTATTGCAACTAAATTTGAAATTCAATGGCCTATAGGTTTGTGACAGTCTTGTGAGTTGCTATTGGCATACTAAGCAAATTGGTAATCTTGAAGTAGGTAATATTTTTCAATGGTTGCATGTTAATGCAAAGTTGATGATACAACAACAATGCATCATTCTATTTTTATTGTTTTCATGTCAACAAAATATTTGGAGAGGTATGATTACATTCGACATGATTACATATGAATGTGTAAGAAAAGATTTATGTTGATTATAATTATACATTCTTATCTTGAATATTATCATACAAAAATGCCCTCTTAAAATAGGTGACAATTTCTTGTCATATATTGCTATTTTAATTTGATGATTTGATGATATATATTACATTATTATCATGTAGTTGGTTGCACCATTTTTATTATTAATGTTGCATGTTCTAATACCTTTAATAAATAGCAACTACTTGTTGGTTTAAGTATCAAATTTATACATTAAGCTTTAAGTATCAAATTGGTATTTTACTTTCCAAATTTAAAAATAAGGGTAATATTAAGTGGGTTTATCAAATTTAGTGAAAGCCCCTCACAAAGGTAGGTCGCATGCATATTGTGAGTTTATCTAGTATTAGGTGTGGATTCTAATTGTGTTGATTAATCGGGTTATTTTGTTGCTCAGACATCAAGTTTGTCTTGCTTGCTCGAGGTTGGGTTTGGATGCATAGTTTGAGGGCTGAGCGCCCCAGCGCTGATTGAAAGAGAGCAGAGTACTACAACGCTCTAGATTTGGCACAGCAGCTGTCACGACCCGACCCGAGACGAGACGGATCCCGTTCGCACCGGGCCGCGACAGAGCAGCACTAACCAGGATCTAGCTTTGAAATTTGGTTCGGAACTGAATCTTCCAATTATTTTAAATAAAACAGACAAACACAGAACTACTAAAAACATCTAATGCAGCGGAACAAAACATCTATCATTTCTTTTCCTCAAAACAATCATCTACAAATACAGTACATGGCTTTTAGACAGAAAGAAAGACATAACAGAAAAGCCATGACTGTACAAAAATTAAAAGGTACAAAATAATACCTAAACTGATCAGACTCTGAACTAATCATGGACTTCCTTCCCTTTCCCAGAACCTGAAAACCACCAGAAAGCAAGGGTGAGCTCAACAGCTCAGCAAAGCAACAAACCTCCAATCAAAATCCTCAGAATCTCAAAACCAACACATCAGACAAATCCGTACAGAAATCAGAACGGAATCGGAGAGATATCAAAGTACGAAAATAGAAGTCGTATCAAATCAGAAACAGAACAGATCAGACATATCAGATCAACAGAATCAGAATCGTACAGATCATATCGGAACAGAACAAAATCGTATCAGAATCATATCAGAATCAGATATCAGATATTTAATTAATAGCTAAACTAAACTAAACAGAATCACTACGGATTCTGACCCTTATGTCTCCCTTGTGCTCACAGCACCAGAATAATAGCTGAGTAATTAATAGCTAAATGTGCTCACGGCACCAGAATACATAAATAGTGCTTATAACACCTAAACAGATTTTTCCTCGGATCCGGAACAGAACAGATATTTCTCCAACTTGAGCTCATTTCAGAATTCCCATTTCACTAACTGAATCTCATAGGATCCAGGCCCCTTATAACTCCCTTTTTATAGCATATATAGATAGCATATCAAATCAGAAGAATTTCGGACAAATCAGAAATTACCCAAAAATCGGGCAGCACAACGGCAGTATACAGAATTTACACAATTTTCCTGAAAATCAAAATTCACCAAATTCGCACAGATTATAGATATCAACATTTCAGAACATTTATTCTATTGCACAGAAAATTTCCAAGTTCACAGAAAAATTCAGTCGACTAAAAACACAGTTAAATCAAAAATACCCTGACAAAAATCTTCAAAAAATAACCAAAATGTGCACACTCGGCACGTCAACAATATACAGAAACTTACGCGGTAAAAATTGAACCAATCAAAAGATACGGACGAAAATCACGAACAAAAATCAATTCCGGACAGATAATACCGCCAAACACGACGGTTCTGAAAATTGAGAAAGGTGGAATGTGCCTTACCTCGCGTACAGCAATATCCTCAATAGTCCCTTCGAACGAAAACGGCTCCGCGTCTTCCCGAAATCAACTTTTCAAATTTCTTCTTTTTCTCTTTTCTCTCGGATCGAAAATCAGATATTTTATATAAATTTTCTCTCTTCAAATGAGCTGAATCCCTTAAATCATAAACAGATCGGCCTGGCCGATCGTCTCGATCGTCCTGGACGATCAGACAAAACAACATCGTCCTGGCCGATGTTCCAGGGCGATGATCCGGCCGATATTTGTGAACAGTGCCAATCGGCCTGGCCGAAGTCTAGATCGGCCTGGACGATACCTACAGGAAATCACCTGGAGCAAATCTGGGCAAATTCTGGAGCAGTTTCTCACCTGATCGTCCCAGGACGATCCCAGATCGTCCTGGACGATCCTGGAGCAGATCGTAATATTACAGCAGCGCTGCGAGTTTTAGCGCCACAACATCATCAGACAGAGGCTTAAGCATCGCAACACCACAAACTGGCGCCGCAGTGCTGCGAGACAAACTGAACAGTTTTCTTTTTTCTTTTTTTTTCAAGGGTTGCGTCCCTTGGTGGATATAACTTGCTTTATCTTGTATTTCAGGGGTGTAGACTGTTGTGCTTGGAAGATATAAATCAACCACCCAACTCGATAATTCAATTATCTTGATCGTAAATTTTAATTTATTTGTAAATTGTACTCTCAACAAATTAATTCCAAAAGCACAAACAATAAATAATTACTGTTTTTCTTAAAGCTTATGAAAAGAATAATTTCAATTAATAAATTTGAGGAAAAAATAGAAACAAGAACGCAACAAATTTTTGTGATTCAAGTTCTTGCGAACTCTACATTCATGGGGCAACCTCGATCATCTCTTTTGTTCAATTCTTGTGGAAATTGGATTCAAGAATTTTATATACAGAAAATTATTTCTCAATATATTCAAACTAACCAACACTTGGCTAAACAGAAAAGTAATAATCTTGCTAATATATACATAGACATTGAGAACGATGTATGTGAGAAGAGAAGTAAGGAGAGAGTCAAAGAGAAGAAAGATATATACTTATTTCTTACAATTTTCATAGTAGATTTCTTGGTGTGATGTGACTCTGTGGTTTTATCCCTAATTTCTTAATATCCTTTACTTTCCCTTATTTTTTACTTTCTTTTTTGCTTCGTCATTATAGTGTTAGCTCTCCATCCCCAACATCTAGTACATAATGTATAGATGATTTTGTCGTAGATGTATATATAATATACTTTTTATCCTGCTTATTTTACTTTTTTAATTCATCCTTTTTGTTACGTGGGGAATATCATGCTAGTTTGCTCAGAAATAAGGGGTTGTATGAATTGGTGTTTGTTGTTATTGGTTGGGATTTTTAATTTGAAGCAGCTCATTATGTTTTTTTTTTTTCTTTTGGGGACATTTTGGCCAATCAAAGCAAATTTACACATAACACGACCTCTTTTTTTATAGCCAAAACTTCCAACCATCAGATCAAAATGAGCTACGTGCAACTATGTAAAGAAACAAGTTTCCACCTTCTACATTAGTTTCTCTTCGTGATAATATTATATTATGTAGGATTTTTATTTTTCCCTTTGATGAACCTGTAGGCTTTGTACCAAGAAAAGTTATTCTGTGCGTAAGCGGAATCCCGTCCGAATGCCTAAGCCCGTAGCTCGGTACCTCGGTACCGAGCGACGATATCGCTCGGTACCACGGCTCAGTATGGTTGACGTGACTCATTCTGATTGGTATCCAAAAATAGAGATGTGTTCGGCATCCGCATAGAATAATCTCTCATCACTGAGACTAATGGGAAGAAATGCTTTAGGGAAATAAAGTTTTAGGCAAAAAAAAAAAAAAGTTTTACATCACATAAGTTTGGGAATTCTGCATGCATTCCCATCTTAAGTGTGCTTAGGCTACTGCCAAAGCAGGCAGAGCATCTCTAGCAATGCCAAATATGAACGACTGGAAAGGACTGCGGCCTTGCAGTTTACAGATGCTGTTTGCGCATGTGTGCCCATCATGTACACCTTACAATTTTTGACTGATACATCTCCAGCATCAGCAAATTAACCCCTCACATGCTCCTGCCTGCTTACTTCTGCTTATGTGTGCATGTGCTTTGCATACGCGGTGTCTTTGTACAGCCATTGTTGGATGCTCCTTTCCTGAATCTATGCATGAAATGTCGTGTAATCCGTGCTATGTTTTTTTTTTTTTTTTAAATATGATTCAAATATTATTCTGTGTGGAGATCGAATACAAACGTTGTCCAGAGATCAATTAAAATGGCTTACGTCAGCGATATCGAGCCGCTGTACTGAACTACAGTACATAGCATAGAAAAGACTTGATACATTCTGATTGATCTCCATATATTCAAATAGAATAATTAATCCCTTCTCCCAACTCCTGAGCTGAAGTGGGCTTTGTTGTGCCATGCTTTGTTATATGCTAACTTCTCATTGCTAGGTAGTCAAAGTTTGATGTTGACATGACATTCCATGTTTTATTTATTTATTTTTCATTTTTCATATTACCTCATTTAGAGCAATACGTATTTAGATATCTGAAAAGAAACAGTCACAATAAACACTAAACATATGAACCCATTATAAAGGCAAGTGTTCAATTTAATTTTAGGAAGAAAAATATCTAAAATAGTCTATTGATTATTTACATGTTGCTAATTAAGGTTTCATTTGAGATGGCTTTCTTATCATTTTTTAAAACAACTTTTTAGTACTAAAAAACTGCTTTGAGAAGCAGTAAGAAAGCCGTCACAACCAAAGCTTTATTCTTACAGTAACGTTCTTAAATTTAGTCTCTTAGTTATACAAAATTGATCTCGATTTGTTCCCTTGACTATACAAAATTGATCCTAATTTATTTCATGAGAGAAAAATTGAGATTAATTATGTATAATTTAAGAATTAAATTGGAGAAATATGATATTCTTGAACTAAAATAACCACATGCAAATTATTGCAATTTTTTTGAATTTTTTTTCTCAAATTATAGGTCATTTCAAAGGTCATGACCTTATGAAATGCAAGTTCTATGCTTCAAGTTGATCTTGTGAGACCTACTATTTGAATGTTTTATGCTTGAAACTGCTGGTTATTCTGTAAAGTTTGCATTAAGAGAATTCCTAAACCCTAAACAAAATACTTTATTTAAACCCAAATCATAATAACTTTTCACCAGGTGGACCATTAAATTTATTTAGTATTTGACACTAAGGCTTTGTTTGGAACAATTATTACGTCCTCTGATCGGACGTAGAGCTACGTTCGGCCGCCAATAACATGTCGCCACATGCTCTTACTCTTTACCGCCCGACCCAACGACTTGACCCGGACCGGAACCCGAGAATGCTATGCTCGCGTATTGCGAGGTATTATTCGGTATTTGCTCGGTATTGCTAGGTATTACTTAGCAATAACGAGAAATACCGCTCTGTGAAGACTAATACCGAGCAATGCCGAGTTGTACCGAGTTTCTCTAGAAAAACTCGGTACAACTCGGTATTCCTCGGTATTACTCGGTATTTGCTCGGTATTCCTCGGTATTTGCTCGGTATTCCTCGGTATTTGCTCGGTATTGGTTATTGCCGAGCAAAATTGACCAATACCTAACAATACCGAGTAATATCAAGCAATACCTAGCAAAATCGAGAAATACCGAGCCATTCTAGGTCTGTTCCGGGTCGAGTTGTCGGGGCGGGCGGTAAATAATGAAAACGCTTAACGCGATTTTACAGGAGGTCGAACGTAGAGCTACGTCCTGTGACCGGACCAAATAAAAGTTTCTTTATTTGGGACGACTTTTTTGTTGCTCTTAAAGCAGCTTTCTAATATAAAAATTTTAAATTTTGTACTTAAAAAGCTGCTTTAAGAAGCAACAAAAACGCTGTTCTAAACGAAGACTAATTCTAATATCATAAAAAGTGATTTCTAATAATCTTGAAGTGCATTCCAGAACTTGCGTTGGCACAGCTATTGATCTTGAAATCTTTTAAAACAAATTCTGGCCAGTTGGAATTCAATGTCGGCTTGAGCTTCGATAGAAGGCAAAGCAGCTTTCTGGTTCTGCTATTCCCAATTGCTTCACTAGATATCAAACTGAATGTCGAAAGCCTCCTTTCCATGATGCATATTTTATTACTAATTAATGCCTTTCTAGGGACATAAATGGCTTGATTTAATTTCTTGGCTCTGTAATATTTTTCTTCTGTAATAGCAAAGATTGCTCCTTTTCTTTGCTTATTTGTAATTTGTTCTTCACCGACAAACTTTCAATTAGATGTTATAGGCTAAGATTGAGCGATGGGACCAATGTTAGAAAAGAAATGCTGTCGAGTAAGATTCATTCCTCGCATTGTCAGCCTAATGATTGCGTTGACTTACAAGAGTCTAACCTAAGGATTGTTGTTGAAAGATTCATCTTTTTGGTCCACCTTAGCCTTATTAGTTTTGATATATCATCAAATAGTTTTTTATTATGGGCACGAATCTCAAGAAATTTTTTAATTTGAAACATCTGAAATTAAATATAGATCCATCCGAACTCTGATTTTAATAAACTTATAGTTGAACTGAACGTCTCGAAAAGTCAAACCCAATGACACCAATTTGACTCAATCTGAGCCAAATGGGTCCAAATCAAGGACTTGAAACACATTTGGAAGATTCAAACTATAAATTGGATGATAAAATGTTTTCAAATGTCACATGCTTATAGTCAAATAGAGCGGCTCGACGCAAACGAGACGAATCCAATGAGCACAAGATTGTCAAATTACTACATCATTAAGGCACCCAAATACTCAATAAATGGTCCACGATCATGGGAATCAAATATTGACCGTCCATTCAAAACACTTCTAACATGCCTTTGAAAGTCATATAGGAGAATTTTGTGGAGGCCATTACCTTTTGATTATTGAAGGGCCTCTTGATGGACAAAGAAGGGGGAGATCATTTTATGTAAGGGAGAGCATTTGGAGACAACAGAGGAAGAAGGGAGAGAGTGGATCTCATAAGAGAAAGAGAATGCCGCATCGTTCTCAATGAAAGAGGATGCATCAAAAAGGGAATCCAAAACAAGAAAAATCACAATCCCACCACGCACACCCTAATCTATTCTTTTGTAAAGAAGAAACTCTCAACTATTAATATATTGTCCTTTTTGGTCTAGCTCATGATTTTATCCTATTGGTATAACTTCACAGTATGTTACAAACCAAAAAGTGCGCTCATATAAGAGCATGCTTGCTTAACTTTAAATTTTCTTATAAATTTTAATCGTTATATCGAAAGATATATCGATTTTTTAGAATTTAAATTTTTTTGTATTATTTAAAGGAGTTTCACATCTGTGAATAACATCCTCTCTACTACGACACCTTATATTCAGTGGAGCAAAGCAAGTGTGTGTCTGATGTTGGTGAGTGGTCTCGTTAAGTTTTACTAAAGGATTAGTTATGCTGTCAAGCGCTCCCTTTGAAGTGTGAGCGAATATTTATCCTCGTTCCAAGAAAAAAAAGAAAAAAAAAACATTCAATGATTTTTATTGGGAAATAAACATTCAATAATCATTGCAATATGAGTTAATTTTGACATTCTCCGCACGTTATTCCTGATTAGTCGTGCAATATCGTCGTTGCAAGTCTTCCAAGGAAAATAAATATATTCTTCTACCTAATTCTACCGCCTGCCAACAAATTCCTTTTAAAAATATTAGCCCTTCGCAAACCTATCAGAGACTCCCTCCTATTCTAATAACCAATCGCCATCCCCCACCATACTCAGCTTCTCTCTTTCTCTTCTCTGTATTCTCCTCGCAAGCACAGAAATGGCGAAGAACCACCGCTTCGTCTTCTCCGAGCAGCACTCAATCCCCGCTTCCGCCGATTACTCCGGCAACCGCAAGGCGCCATCCCCTCTCCTCCGCTTTTTCTTTTTATCCTTCTTTGCAGTAACCTTCATTATCCTCTGCTCTTCCACCATCCTCCACCCTTTCTTCTGTAAGTATATATATACGAATACGTATCCCTCTCAAGAAAAACAGCTTTTTTTTTTGGGAATTGGAAAACAGCATTTTGATTCTCCTCTGCTTTCCTTGTAGATTTTCCCGTGACAGAGGCGGAATCGCAGATACTGAACAGAGCGTCCTCGTCTCTGTGCTCCTTCGTCATCAACAATTCCATTTGCTGCGACCGCTCCGCCTTTCGCACCGACATCTGCTTCCTGCACGGCGACGTCCGCACCCACTCGCTCTCCAACACCATCTTCTTCCAGTCCGTCGTCGTCCGCCAGGAAACGATTCGGCCGTATACTCGCAAATGGGAAAAAAACATAATGGCCATCGTATCGGAGCTCCGCCTCCGTGCCATCGCCGGCCCCACCGTCTCCTGCGACATCGTCCATCCCTTCCCCGTCGTAGTCTTCTCCACCGGTGGCTACACTGGCAACGTATTCCACGAATTCAATGACGGTATTATCCCTCTGTACCTCACCGCCCATCACCACAACCGGGACGTTGTCCTCCTCATCCTCGATCACCACAACTGGTGGGTCTCCAGATACGCCGAAATCCTCTCTCGTATTTCCCGATTCCCTCCAATCAACTTCTCCAACGACTCCCGCACTCACTGCTTCCCCTCCGCCACCGTCGGCCTCCACATCCACGACGATCTCACCATCGATCCAACCCAAACCCCTCTCAATAACTCTATCATCGGATTCCGGCAGTTACTCGACGACGCCTACGCCCCTCGACTCCGTTGGCTCGAAGTCGTGGAGAAACCAAACCTGGTTCTTGTTCTGAGAAATGGGTCTCGAACTGTGGAAAACGAGGGGGATTTGGTGGCGATGGCGACGGAAATGGGGTTTCGAGTGGGTATTCTAAGGCCGGAGAAGACGACGGAGCTAGCAAGCATTTACAGAGTTATGAACGGGAGCGATGTGATGATCGGAGTGCACGGAGCAGCGATGACGCATTTCCTGTTTATGAGGCCTGGAGCGGTGTTCGTACAGATAATTCCATTGGGAACAGATTGGGCGGCGGAGACCTATTACGGAGCTCCGGCGAGGAGGATGGGGTTGAGTTATGTGGCGTATAAGGTGAGGGTGGAGGAAAGCTCGCTGTGGAGGGAGTATGGCAGAGAGCATCCGGTGGTTAGGGAGCCGGGGAAGATTAATGCGAGGGGGTGGGAGGAGACCAAGAGGGTTTATTTGGATAGGCAGAATGTGAGCTTGGATTTGGGGCGGTTCAGGAGAACGCTGGAGGGGGTTCGCCGGTATTTGGACGGAGGAAGGCTTCGGCGACCGGAGGAGGCGGAGGAAGAGACGGAGAAGAGGCAGAAGTGAAAATCTTTGTATATAATAAGTCTCGGTAGTTATTTTGTCCCTTTCCATAAGCGAGAAAATATTTGTACTATATATAAATTAATCATTAAATTATTTATTAAATTTTATTTAAAAAAATCTTCATATAATTATTTAAATTTGATAAATTTATTATAGTTTGGTAAGGTTTTTTATGAATTATTTTGGTCTTTAAAACACAAATAATTTATCAAAATTCTAAACAAAGCATTAAGTGTTGATAAAGTTATTCTATAATAATAATACTAATGAATTTATTAGTATTTATATAAATTTAATAATCAACAACATATCGAACAACAAATCAAAGAATGAGATCTTCACAAGCAGAAGTTTGGCGACGACTGGTGGTCGGGCAGTAGTCCGACAACGACTGGTGGCCGGGCAGAAGTCCCACGATGGTCGGCGGCTGGGCAAAAATTTGACGACTTTCGGTGGTAGTATAAAATGAAATACCTATTGAAAAATTAGTATGCATGTCAATATGATCACAATAATTAACTTTATAACATATTAAAAATCACAAGATAAAAAGAAGCATATCATAATTCTAATTTGTTACGACTAGTTTTCATATTCTTAAATAGTTGAATCATTACTTAATTATCAATACAATTAAATATTTAATTTTCAATCTAAGTGACTAAATTATCATTGATCTCCAATTCTATTTTGTAGATACATTTTATAATAGTTATAACAAAAAAAATCTACTTATAGCTAGATTGATTTTGAAACAAATTTAATCATCTTTTAACTTATCACAATAAAATTTTGATTGTAATATCTAAACTCAATCTATTTATATATATATATGAATGAAAAAATAAAAATTATTGACTATGTTTCTATTTTCAATAAACAATTAATAATAACAATATAAAATTTACAAATTAAAAAGAATTTAAAAACTTTTACATATTTATTTTTATCTAAGTTGTAATTAATTATTTAATAATATTTTATATAAACATTTAAAATAAATGTTATATAACTAAAATATTTATATAAATATTATTAACCTGAATATAACATTTTAAAATAAATTTTATATTAATTAAATTATTTATATAACATTTTAATAATATTTTATTAAAATAGTTATATAAAAAATTTTAAAATTTGGCCTTTTCAAAATCGAATTTTTATTGTCACGTAGAGATACATCAGGTAGCCTATAATATATCGTTACGTGCTCTTACTCTTTAGTCTTTACAGCGTGGCCCGACGACCCAACCTGGAACGAGTCCGGGATTACTATGTTCGCGTATTGCTCGGTATTTGCTCGGTATTGATAGTTACTACTCGATTATTTGCTTGTTATTGCTCGGTATTTGCTCGGTACTTGCTCGGTAATGCTCGGTATTTGCTCGGAGGAGGCAGGTTCTCGGTATTGCTCGGTATTTGCTCGGTACTTGCTCGGTATTTGCTCGGAGGAGGCAGAGGACCTGCTGTATTCAGGAGGAGGGATCGGAAATGGGAGGAAGATGGGCGGTGGTAGCGGCGGCAAAAGGGGTGGTGAAGCGAATCGCGAAGAGGATTCGAGGAAGAAGGCTTCTTTGTAAAGCAAAGCTTAAAAGGAAAGGGACGGGTGAAGGCGTGAGCTGTAGTTTTTGTTTGGGTCATGGTCGTGAGGTAGAAACAGAGGCGTGAAAGATTTCGGCTCCAAAAGGAAGTCTGATGTTTGCTTGGTTGAAGGTATGGGTGAAAGAGTCTGAGCCGATCTTCTAATGGCTGAAGTCTATTGAGCAGATAAACCTTCACAATGATGATTGTTGGATGGATCCCAGCTTGCGAACAGGAGGAACCACTATCGATTGGGATTTGTGTGAAGTAGAGATGGCGAAAGGCTTATGGTTTGCTTGAGGCAGGGTCGGACAGAGGTGTTTGGCGTATGGGCTGGCTGACGAAGGGAAGGCTGGAGGTGTTGTTGACAGATTGTGAGGAATTGGAGGCGGTGGCTGCGTGGATTTGAACGGAGCACTGAAGAGGCGGGATGAGAAGATGGACGGGTGCTGGAAGACGAAGCAAAGCATTTCAGTGGTTTACGTGAAGCTTGGTTGATGAGAGGGAGAAGAGACGGACAGAGCTTGGAGGAAGAAGGGTTGAGAGGGGCTGCCATTTCTTCCTTTTCCGAGCAAATATGGAGCAAATACCGAGTATACCGAGTAGTAACTAGCAATACCGAGCAAATACCGCGCATATTCGTTTCGGGTTGGATCGTCGGGCCGCGCGGTAAAGAGAAAGAGCACGTGGCGATATATTATAAGCTACATGATGAATCTCTACGTCAGGTAACCTGAGACAATAAAAATTCTGAATTGTATATCTAAATAATATGAAATTTAGGAAAATAAAATATCAAAAATTACGGGAGAGTTGAAATTTTAACTATTGTAAATGCCGCCTATATTGAGCGAACAATTTTTTGCAAACTTGCTCGATACACAAAATCTGCGAGCTCTAAGACCTCCATTTCCAAGAGATTATTATGTGCAGAATCCGAACGAAGAGAATCGTTCAATTTTGTGACTCTGAAAAGTAAAAGTACAATGATGAACAATAACTGCACTTTTATTGCTCACAATTACAAAACCAATGATTCTCTACTTTCAGACTCTGCACATAACAATCTCTCATATTTCCAAGCTCTCTCTTCTCTCTCCCTCTATATTTTTAAAATTTCATTTGGGACAACTTTATATCACTATTTATTCTTTGCTTACAAGATATTTTTATACTAGAAGATAATTTAATAAAATAATAAAACAATCATCTCAAAGGAAGCTTAAATCTCTTATGATAGATGCCCCCGTTCCGAAAAAACAAAAACATCCCTCTATGCTTTAGCTTATTCATATGTGCTTTTAGTTGTGAAATTTTTATGACTGAGATAAAATACAAGTAAAAATTTTGGACTAATACACTTCCACATTATCACCATTATCACAGACCTTTTCTTCAGATCTAAGAACATCAATGTCCATGCAAACCTTTACATCCGCACTTTCAAACTTTACAATATTAGCTTGACGAAAATCAGAGGATGGTTCCTCTATGATTCTTGAACAATAAGCAACACCGTTCCCATGATAAGCAGGATCATTTAATCCATTAGCATCACAAAAACTATCATCCAAAGTTGAAGAAATCTCAGTCTTCTCATCACCAATGCTATGGCTTTCTGCGACTACAATGGAAGCTGACGGCTTACTTGGTGCACAACTATCATCCACATCTGTTCTTCTTTCATGAACATCAGAGAAGTTCCTGCCACATTTGTCCTTTGCAAGTCCTTCTGTAACTCCATATTCTGTAACTGATTGAAAGCATTCTATGGAGCTTTGATCAGCTTTCTTCATTTTCTTAGTGATTGCAACTTCATTAATATTATCATCTACTGTATCTCTTGAATGTAGCTGCTGGTACACACGAGAATCCAAGCTTGGCTCCTCGCTGGGCAAACTTTCACTAGCCTTACCAGCAGAGATTTGTTCCTCAGCAGCCATGAAACCGTCTGAAGATTTCTCAGTAGGCTGAATTGAAGCTCCAGCAATGCTGAAATTCTCAAGAGGAGCTTCTTGATTCTTATTCAACACATCATTAACATTATTAGGTGCTTTGTTTGAAGTAGAAGTGGGTTCAACTGTTACTCTCTCTTCCAAGGGAACTGATTTGCCTGTGCGGGAAGCACAAAATTCCTGGGCGAACAGTGAATTCAACTGAGCCTGAACAGATGCAGCTAATGAAATAGCATGATCACGCATCAGAGAATTATGAGGGGGGCATTTAAGTAGATTCATCAAAGTCCTCTTGTATTCAAACATGCTAGTTGAGAGTGAGTTAGATCGGTTGTCGCGATAGATCTTACTTGATTTGATCACATGCTCACAGAGGTTCCCCATCTTTGACCAGTTGCAGTCACATATTGCAAATTCAGAGCCTGGATTCAGGACAAGATGAACGTGTCGAGGATTCGCAGGATGAACAACTGTAGCAGAGTTGCCATCAAAAACAACATCGGAATCAAGAATATCCAAAGCCCGACGCCAAGCGGTCAAGCCACATTTCCACTCATCTTTCCAGTATCTGGCAAAGTTATCCTTACCACTATATTCATCCAACCAGTAATAAGAATGCACCTTGGTCCCTAATTTATCAACCAGCCAATCAGCACGTTGGTAAATGTTTGAATCATTTTCATTCAACAATCGAAGTTTGAGTTGATTATGGTAACACTCAATGGCAGAAGAAACCTCTGTGCTAGCAAGTGGAAGTGATTTCAAGATATTAGTCCACGCTCCTGCACAAAAAGAAAAAAAAAATTAACGAAGAGGAAAGGGAAATGAGGTTGATGAACAACGGACACTATAATTGATATTTTAATTGGAACGTCCAATTTCCACCATTAGGGTCGATAGGATGGATTTGGGGTGCAAATGAGTCGAGTCGAGCTCGATTGCCAAATACCGAGCTCGAAAGATGAGCTCGAGCTCGACTCGTCTCACAAAACGAGTCGAGTCAAGCGACTCGTCGAACTCCTTCCCAACCTGCGTCGTCCCAAGCTACGTCGACCGTCGTCCCGTCGTCGAAGCTGCAAGCTCTTCCTCCCAAGCCATGAGCTCCGTCGAAGCCCGCTCTCGCCTGTGAAATCTGATTCTTGAATCCCACTCCCGCCTGCGAATCCCGCTCCCTCCCGCCTACGTAATATGATTCCTAAATCCCACTCCAGGCTGTGAATCCTGCTCCCGCCTGCGTCATTTTCTCTTACGCGAGCTACTCGACAAACTCTCGAGTCGAGCAGCGCAGTATTCGAACTTGGGCTCGTTAAGCCTTCGAGCTCGAAATTGTGTTCAAGCTCGACTCGTCGAGCCCGAGCCTGATCACGAACCAACTTGACTTGGTTGCACCCCTAGGATGGACTCAAAATATACAATATGGCCTTGGAAAGATGGGAGAATTGATCCCACCTCCGTCAAAAGTGAATGTTGACCACCGGATACAGAGCCAAAACCCAGCTTAAAACTCGCTGAAAAATCCCAGAAATCCCGTGTACCTGACACCATTCAGCGTCGACGCCGTTAGACTCACGTCTCTTCCCGAAAAAATTGCCCAAATCGTGTGTCAACAAGACTCCTTTCTCGTCGTTAAATACCAAACGAATGAAGCCTTCGGGCTTCTTCCATCTCTTCTCGGTAGATCCCTCAACCTCTTCTTCCAACCACCACAGCAAGCAGAACCCACGAGCTCCCTGTCGCCTCTCTAACTTGCGGTCGAACCTCACCCAGCCGATGCCAACAGATCTCCTTCTCTTCCACGACCTCTTCACCCAAGCAGGCCCGACGCTTCTTCCCCTCTAGCTTCTCTGTGCCAACTTCACAGAGAGAGAGAGAGAGAGAGAGAGAGAGAGAGAGAGAGAGAGAGAGAGAGAGTTTTCTACCTACCTAGATGTTTCCTCCAATCTCCAAACCCAATCGAAGCCCCTACCTTGCCGCTCAACTTCGCCTCCTCCGACGTTCTCTTCCTGTCGATTTGGAAGTTACGACATTTTTTATCGGAAGTAACTGCAGGAGCTCGCTTGTTGTGTAGGTAACATTCTCCCCTACACGCGCTTCTTCGGCTGGACCTTGTGAAACAAAGAGGAAGAGAGCTTTATTTTTGTTTTTAATTAATAATTAATCATTATAATTAGGTATTACTAATTATAATTAATCCTTTTTTTATATATACTTATAGTTAATTATAAATTATAACTAATTAGTTAGTATTAATTAATTACTAATTACAATTAATTAATCATAATTAATTAATTATTAATTACAATTTGTTAATTATTCAACAACAACAACAAAAAGGAAGAGAGCTTTATATTTGTTAATTATTAATGAGTAATTATTTATAGTTAATTATTTTCAATTATAATTAATTATTATTAAATAATTATAATTAGTTTATTAATTATCTGTTATTAATTCTATTAATTATAATTAATCATTATTAATTATAATTAATTAATTATTATTAATCATAATTAACTATAATTAATTATGGTTATTTATGATTAATAATTATTAATTGTTAAAAAAAGAAGAAGAGAGAAAGTGCCCCCGATCCATGTGTTAACCCCACCGGCACTCCTCGCGAAGGTATAACCCCTCGATCCCTAAAAATCCGAGAGCTTGTTTTAGTTGGTTGTGGCGGACCGGAAAATCGCCCATACACGCCTTTATTGCACCCCGGTGCGGCACCTACGACGAGGTGGGTAATCACCTTAAACTCCATTTCGACGTTAGCAGTGCATCGGAAAACCGCATATACACGCCTTTATTGCACATGGTGGGATGGGACCTCGGTGCGACGCCTACGACGAGGCGGGGTTATTTATAAGTACCCCTGAGTGGAGGGAAAACAAATTGCATTTTCAAACAGGTACCCTCGAATACACCATACACGCCTTTATTACGCGATGTGGAAAGGAAGATCATGGCCGCGGTGTCCTCGTCCGAGGACACCTACCATACACGCCTTTATTGCGCGTGGTAGGGAGGCCCAAATTCTCTTAGTTTTCCCCTATACAGGGAAGACGTCGGGAGACTGCCGAAATTTCGGGTGAACACGAGGCTTACTTGGACTTGATTGAACTTAAAAGGACAATGGGAGACCTGTGAACTTGGACTTGGATTGATTTGAACCTCAAATGAACTTAACTCGAATTTGAATACAACTAAGATGGAGCAATAATGAAACTTCATTTGAACATTAAACAAGGTGAACTCGAATTGAACTCAAAACTTGTAGACATAGAACTTGAGCTTGCTACTTGAACTCGAGCAAGGACTTGATTTGGACAACAAGGCTTGGACTCAAGCTTGGACAAGGATTTGAACTAAATGCACTTGAACTTGATATGACGTGGACAATTTGAACTCAAATTCAAATAAACGGGACCATGCTTGGACATTGAACTTGAACCATACAATATCAAACGGGTTTAGATAATGAACTATGCTCAATTTGAATTGAATGATCTATAAAAATTCAAAGTCAAACTATGGCTCAAAGAATTCAAATGAATCATAAGAGATTTGAACTCGAATGAACAAACTATATAGAGCCAATCTCATGACAACATGGAGTTGGAATCAAGCATGAAGGAATTTGATATTATGCTCCCAATGAAATTATGAGCAAAGGAAGCATATGCAAAATTTGTGAATACCTTCACTCGCAAGTGACAATAGAAGTTATGCAATCAAGTTACTTGGGGTAATTGCAACAAGTACGAGCATATGTTTACATTGAACTGTACAAAAGCCAATGATAATTGTCCATCTCATTAGTAGTAATATCGTGGTAATTTCACTTGTCTACCCCTACAAGAAGAAAATAATACTGACATTGGAGAAACTAGAAAATGGTGGGCATTGGCGGCTCCTTAACAATCATGTCTTTGCTAATACAAGGAATTACAATCTTCATTGTGCCAAATTAGGACTCATTGCTAAAGGATTAGTTGAGAAGATTTCAAAATTTCCATGGAAGTAAAAGTTATATTACATTGTGCTTTACCTATAAAGGAAATGAGCAGAGTATAATCGATGTATTCGTGGAGCTACTCAAAGCACTAAGAATCCTCAGCTTGTTCTACTTATGTGCCGAGGATTTAAAAATGATATCCTAGGTGATGATACAACTCACATACGATTAGTACCTTCTGGTTATTGGCGATAATGATTTGACCCCAAGAAGAGATGTATCAATTCTTACAAATAGAAGGATTCAATGTCAATTGCAACCAGGAAGGTTTGATATGCAGTGGAAATGATGATGTGATATGTTCAGCTGTATTCAAATGAATCTCAACACATAATACATTGTACTCACTAGTATTAATGATCAACATTTAGAAAATGTGTGATGGTTTAAACTCACAATTACAAAACGTAAGATACGCTTGCTATTCCAACCTTCCCAAGAATTGCAATAATTACTTTGTGAATGGAAGCTTCATATAGCTCTTTTAGACAGTCTGAACAAGCCCCCGAAAAAGAAAAATCAAAGCAAAGCGGGCGGAGGCCGGGGCAGAATTTTTGGAGCCCACAGTGAACAGTATAATAATTACCATGGTATTGAAGAGGATCCAAGTCCAATGTAATATTGTATCGCATAGATCAATAGTTGTCAGAGAAAGAGTACAGGGTAGCAAAGGTTGAGATAGACGAGAAATTACCTAATTTTGGAAACCAAACTCCCTTAAAATAATCCAAAAAATCCAAGCAATCAACAAAGTCTTCTATAAAATCATGAAAGGAATCCAGGGAAGCCTGATCCCTGCAAATGTTTGAAACTATTTCTCCAAGTCGCGTTGACACCTCCACTTGCATTCCTATGTCTGAGCACTTGTTCATCAAATTTTTATGCCAGGAATGGCGTACACGCCAGAAACTTATCAAAATAGAACACTGAAAGACCTCCCTGCATGATATAAAATAAAGTTGGCATTTCGAGCATAATTGCTGCAAACAATAAACATATAAAAGAATAAAAGATTCACAAAAAGTTAACCTAATGACATTCACATCAGCTAAAGGATCATCAACAATGAAACCACCCAATTTCCATGTTGGATCTTTAGAATGAATCCTGTCATAAAGAGATCGCATCCATCGGTGTATCTCGCCGCTGGCAAATCTTGCTGTTATAATCCATGCTACAGGGATTGCATTCCTTTTTGAATCGAAGACCAGGAGACTATAAACGGAATACTGCAAAATAGTACAGAGATGATTAGATATCAACAAAAAGACAACAATGACACAACAGCAAGCATACAACCTCAACAAACCTTTAGCTTATTTGTGCCAAACCTTGAATCAGAGGCTATAACACTGCGATTACCAAACTGAATCATTTGTTGGAGCTGCCAATCCGTTTGAATCCCCAAAACAAAAGGTTCAGAATCAGAGAAGTCCTCATAAAAGAACACAAGATCCCGGTGCATTTCAACCCACATATTACTACTAATACCATCATTAGGGTCTAATTCATATGTGGAACGCCTAATCTTCCTTTCTAGCCTGCGTACGTACCTGTGAGTGAGAAGATCATCCCTATTGCTTGGCCCTCCCTGCTTCTCTACTGCTTCAGTATGTCTCTGCATGATAGTTTCTACGGGGACCCCAACATACAATAAGGACATAATTTGAAGACGGAGCTCATCTGAGATACATGGTGCAAACATTGCAGAGGTTCCCACAGATTTTGTATCCTGGAGTCCATGGCAAGGTAGCCCTTTCTTGTCTACATGCTTATCTTGATTGTATATGACAAGTGCAACAGACGGTTCAGCTATTAGACGCTTCACAATGAAATGGCAGACACAACCCCTTTTTGTGTTTGGCCTGCCAGCAGGAGTCTTTCTCTTTGTGCAATAGGTCCTGCTGGGGCGAACAACACCTCCCTTCCTGTGATCATCTGGTCCAAAAGAACACCAATACCTGCATCCAACCAACCCAATCACAAAAAGAGAAGAAAAAACTCTGTCAATTAAAAATAATCAGCAGTAACAACAACAACAACATGAAGCCTTTTTCCCACTATGTGGGGTTGGCTACATTAATCCTTCTCTCCATTGTGTCATGTTAAGAGTCAAATTCTCATTTAAATCTAATAAAGAAAAGTAACTTCTAATATTTTTTAACCAAGCCTTTTTAGGTCTACCTTTAACTTTCTTAATATAGGTCAAATCTAATACATCTATTCTCCTAACCAGGTCATCGGAAGGCCACCGTTTTATGTGACCAAATCATCTAAGGCGACTATCTCTAATCTTATTTGCCACTGGAGCTACTCCAACCCTTTCACATATATGCTCGTTTCGTATCCTGTCTCTAAGAGTAAAGCCACTCATCCACCTGAGCATCCTCATCTCTGTAACACTTAATATTATGCTTCTCTTTTAATGACCAAGATTTTGCGCCATAAAACATTGCAGATCACACCACCATATTATAGAATTTTCCCTTAAGTTTGAGTGGTATTTTTCTATCATTCAAAAAGCTCGATGCATTCCTCAACTTTAACCAACCAACTAGAATTATACTAATAATATCCCCATCTATTTCACCATCACTATGAACAATAGACCCAAGATATTTAAAACGTATACTCTTATTAATGAATTCATCGCTTAGAGTCACAAACCACCCACTAGATCTATTACTATGAAAATTACACTCTATATATTTGACTTTAGATCTACTAAAATGAAAACCTTTAAACTCTAAGATTGACCTCCATAATTCAAGTATACCTTCAACTCCCTCTCTAGCCTTATCAACAAGAAGAATATCATCAACAAAAAGCATACACCAGGGAACATCGTCTTGCAAATGTCTAGTAAGAACATCCATGACTAAAGCAAAAAGATATGGGCTTAAGGCTGATCCTTGATGTAATCCAACTACAGTAGGAAAATACTTGCTCAAACCACCTTGTCTTTGAACACAAGTGACAGCTCCTGCATACATATCCTTAATGGCTTGTACAAGCATTATTATCTCCTTTTTTTTCTATAACTCTCAATAGCACTTCTCTTGGAACTTCATCATATGCTTTCTCTAAATTAATAAAAATCATATGTATATCCTCCTTATTTTCTCTATATTTCTCTATCAAACCTCTCAATAAATGTATAAGTTCCATAGTAGACCTACCCAACATGAATCCAATTTGATTTTGAGAAATATTAGTATCACTGCGTAACCTATGCTCCATAATTCTCTCCATAGTTTTAAAGTATGACACATCAATTTAATTCCTTTATAATTCACACAATCTTGTGCATCACCTTTATTCTTAAAAATACAAATCAACAAACTCATTCTCCACTCATCTGATATCTTTTGTCTTCAAAATAATATTAAAAAGTTTAGTAAGTCAAGACATTCCTTTATCTCCTAAGCATTTACACACTTCTATGGGAATATCATCAAGTCCAATAGTTTTTCTACATTTTATTTTTTTTCAAAGCCTCTCTAACTTCAGTTTTACTAATACGCTGATAAAAACAAAAATCTTTATTTTCTTTTAGATTGTTAAGGTCACTAAAGTCAATCGTATTTTCACAATCTTCATTACAAAGCTTAACAAAATATCTCATCCACCTTTGTTGAATATCCTCTTCTAAAAAATCTATATTTTTTTTATTTTCGGCTTTAATGCACTTCACTTGAACTAAATTATTACTAATCCTATCTCTTTGTTTGGCTAACTTATACATATATGTTTCACACTCTTTAGTATTTTATCTATTATATAAATAATTAAAAACAAAAAAATCTTTGCATCAAAGAATGCTTTCTTAGACTCCTTACAGGTCTCTTTATATCTTTCCTAATTTTTAAATTTTTACATATAAACTAATTTTTATAACAAAGTTTTTTATTTTTTATTTTTTTTGCATATTTTGATTCCACCACCAACTATTTTTACTATTATGAGCTTTTCTTTTTTATACTCTAAACACATCCTTTGCAACATTCTTAATATTACTAACAATTTTTTTCCTACATAATATTAGCTACCTCATACATAGACAAAATTTTAATATCTCGAATCGTATTCTCAAAAATATTTTTATTAGTGTTCTTTAAATGCCCCAATCTAATCCTAGAACAATGATTTATTTTATTTTTCAAATTTTACCCATTTATTTTAAAGCCAAAACTAATAAATGGTGTTGAATACACAAAATTTCACACGGAATAACTTTACAATATTTGTAATCTAAATGATCTATTTTTTTATAAGAAAATAATCAGTCTGAGTTTTATTATATCCATTCTTATAAGTGATGAGATGCTCATCACTTTTTTTAAATAAAGTATTAACAATTATAAAATCATAAGCTAGAGCAAAATCTAATATAGTCATGCCACCTTCATTAGTCGCTCCAAACTCATAACCACCATGAATAATTTTAAAATATTATCTCTCTCTACATATTCATTTAAATCTCCTCTAATAAAAAAATTTTCTTCAAGAGGTGTATTTTATATTAATTTTTTTAAAATCATTCCAAAATTTTAATTATGAACACATCCAAATCTAATTGAGGAGCAAACACTTATAATATTACTAATCTTAGCATCAACAATAATATTCAAAGCTATAATTCTATCTTCAATTATATTAATTTTTATAATATTATCCTTCAAACTCTTATCTATAATCACACATACATCATTTCTAATATGACTCTTACCAGAATATCAAAGTTTAAATCATAAACTATCAATCACCTTAGCCTTCTCTCTAACCTATTTAATTTCCTGAATGCATTGAATATTTATCTTCATATGAATCATAATATCAATTAATTCCATTAGTTTGCTTGTAAGGGAACCTACATTCCAAAATCTTATCTCAATTATAATTTCATGGACTAGTTTCTTTGCCCACATCCATCCATAATGTGGAAACACTTGCCTATTTAACACTACACCCGGGCACCAGTGCAATGACCCTTGTATACCTCTGGCTGTATTCAGGCCATACAATGCGTCACTTCCAAGGAACGTCCTAGCATTAACACGATATTAAATGATTCATTTCATTATTATTCGAAAAGTTTTATGTTAACCGTTGACTACCTAACGCAACTCTCCAATTTTCTCATCCAAGACAGCAGCCCATGCACACTTCTCGTTGTATCCATTAAAAATAACCGCTCCTTAAAAAACTACTGAAAAAAATGGTTATAGTTGACAACATAAACTAAGGACACAATCCACCTTATATGTGTAGTTATCATTAGTGCTATTAGGTCAAAAATTAGCCAACCGCTATTGTACTGGCCCAAAAACATTATATAGACACAAACTACTGCACTCATATTACTTCCAAGTAGTTCAAGCAACCAAGCAAAGAAATTTTTTGTAAGACCCTTACAGAATATACTCGAGAATTCCATCAACCTTTAGTTTGTTGGCCATCTCTGGAGACCGTCTTCTCCTCGCTTCAACATGAAATCTGGTAGGACAATCCTTGTTGTTTGATTCACCTCGAACAAAATCATTCACTCTGGAGAATGGGATTAGTGCCAGTCTGTCCATGGTCTCACGCCAGCCTTCCACTCTGGACCACACAATGTCAGCAGCAGAGAATTCTATGTTTGGTGGACTCTGCACCGGAAGACTCAAAATTTCATCCCATCTAGCCATCTGCATTTCAATAGACAATGATCCATGTATCATCCCAAGGTTTTATCTTTTGTTCATGAAAAATAAAACCGTTAGAAATAGAAAAAAGAAGCAGAAAAATTTGAAGAAGACAGAAACAAATAAATTAATTCCCTCACTTGTTTACAACAATAATTTTAGAGAGAATTACACAAACTCTGAGTATCACATCAATGTAAACATTTCAATGTAGAAAAGATTCAGACAACCTATAATTGTATGCGAAACAAAAAATTGTTAAATATATCATATTTTCTTCTGAGCGAGCATGAAGATTATGATATTTTCCAATGATTGCAAATATTTTCACATAATCAGACCGTTGAAAATTTTGAACCCCAAGTCTAATCTGAACAAAAAATTTCATTATAAAAAAGTCCTTCAAATAAACCAAAACGGCAGAATAAACCTAAATATTAGCTAAAATCAGGAACCAGAAAACAGAAGTATCAGAATTTACTTTCAAGCACAAAACCTGATTCAACCAAAATAATTCAGTCCACAGAAAAATAATTAAATGAAGCAACCAGTAAGTAACAACCTTACCGAATTAATATACTCTTCACATGGGAATCAGTGTATGGCTCTCCATTCTCCGAAGTCCAAAGCAAAGAAGCCTTTTTCGAGTCCAATTTGAAGAAGCCTCCACCACGTAAAGAACATAAATGATAAGAAAAGAAAGAGTTACTCAGCTACCACTTACCACATGTCATCAACCTTCCATCTCTACTTTCCTAACTGCCAACCTTCTTTATCCTCTTTACCAAGAAGTCCTGAACTTTCTTTGCAATTAAAGAGGTTGAGGGGAGGAAAAAAACTAAAGGTTTATTCATGAGGCAGAAAAATGGAAGGGTTTGGAGGTTTTGAGCGATAAGCTATCCCAACTTGGGTTGGGACTAGTTGACCCATCATGATACCCACCCAATTTGCCTCAATCGGAAGGAGCTAAAACGATCTAAAGCTGAGGGAGGTAGGGTAGAGAGAGAGAGAGAGAGAGAGAGAGAGAGAGAGAGAGAGAGAGAGTCTCATGTTGTCTCCACTCTCTAAGAAGAGCTCATGTTGTCTCCACTCTCTAAGAAGAGCTCATGTTGTCTCCACTCTCTAAGAAGATATCCACTCCCTACCCCACATCTAGACCACTCTACCCCTCCTCAAGCACTTAACTTAAGTTTTGTATGTTTAAGTGTTGTGTATGTGAAAGAGAGCGAAAAGGATGGCTCACTACAAAAGAGGGAGGGGGAGGAGAATGGTGATTATTCCAAAGACAACCCATCAAGGGATGGTGAAGAGTAAAGGAATGGCAGGGGTTGACTATGGCCGCAGTGGCAAGGAGAATGGGAGTATAGAACGCAAGCAAAATAGGGAATGATAGTTGGAGAAGACAGCAATTGGGTTAGGTATGCTCAATCTTCACAAGTGACAACCGGACAAAAACAATCTTGTTTGGAAGAGATCCGCCAAAAAAGAAAAAAACTACGTAAGCTATTCAAAATACAAGGATCTTTTTTAGACTAGGAATTTTATGAGGTTATGTTCAATTCAATTTCATAAGGCACCCCAAAATTGATTGATGAGCTTTCAAATGATTTCTACTTCTTAGATAACTTCTAATAAAAAATTTTAATTAAAAAAATTTGCAGTGATGAAATTTTAATGCAAGCCAATTTTTAAAGGATTTAACAATTTAAAAAAGATAATAATAAGACTACCTAAATTGTTACTTAAAAATAAGATGAAAGATATGCTGAGTTGGGAATGATAGTTCAAGACCGTTGAACTTTTTTCAAGATGGTTGGGAGGACCTAGCAATTCGCATTTTTAAAAGAGTTGGAGAAGTCACTTCTAAGATACTTGGTTACTCAAGAGAAAAATGAAACTTCATATCCCTTGGAGTTCCAGGTAATTATGGCATAATTAAACCCCTCAAGTATTTTTTAAGAGGGAAGTGGAAATAACACTTAACGCCTTCTTAGTGAGGCAAACTGAAAATCCAGTTAATATATGTTTACAAGTGAAAGGTTACAATTGCGAACCTTTCAATGGTTTAGTTTACAACCTTGAACAATGGGATTCCTGTCCAATAATTATGATCATTCCTATTGATTAACTGATGAAATTAGAATTATTCTAGGGGATTAAAAGAGATATTTTCCCTCCTTTGGCCAACCTTCTCCACATCCTCAGTTCCATAAAGAATAGGCCAACTCAACCCTGCTTTAAATTTTGCTCTCAAGCAATCTTAAGCTTATTCTTGCAATCACTCCCTGCTTTCCTTAGATTCCTGTAAATTTTCAGTGGTCCAGGGCTTAAGGAGGTCACTTCTTAGGAGTAAAATAAGGTTTCTCTTTTTTACTTGCATCTTAATATTCAACTGAAAATGGTTTTGATTGGTTTTATCGGATGTATATTTTGAGTGTTAAAACCTTTCTATTTAAAGAGTTATTTTCTTTTGATAATTCTTCTAGCACATTCTCCGCAAAAGCATTATTGTAAAGTGGTTAATCACTAAACCTGAAAAAAGAATATAGTGCTTCCTTGTCCAAGAAAGGGAAGAAATTTGTGGGTTTAATCCTTCCTGAGAAAAGTATTGTAGAATAATCCTTGATCCAAAAGGGAGGCAACTTGAGCGCCCCCAGAAAAAGATACAAAGGTCTAATAGAAAATTTGCTAAAAGGAGCTTCAGTAGTGAATCGATCATAAATAAAGAAGTCAAACCAATAAAAAATTGCCTCTGTCGACTTAGTTTAAATTTTATTTAATTTGTGTTTAGTTGCAAATAAAAATTACTAACAGCCTTTAGCTATACAATTTTTTTTAGCTCTCTCTCAAGATCAATTGATTTTGGGTTCAAGTGTTCTACTAAGGTTAAATTTTGATTTGTTTATGATTCAACCAAAAAAACTATTTTAAGATTGCAAATTAAAACAAACTTGTCTTCCTTAAACATAGATTAACATGAGCTCATAACACAACAACGCATACAACTAACAAGACACAACAATACTTTCAACTTCAAAAAAATAACACAACCTTAGAACACAATACCTTACAACATATATAAATTATGAGAAAGATACAGATGGGGCGGGAACTGTGAATAGAGAAAAAGAGGTAGAAAACCGAGACGAATTAATAGAGAAAAAAGGGGAAAGGATGCTAGCTCGCAAGCTAAATAAAACCCGCAGGTTATATTCCAAAAATTAGTCACACACCCTAAAACTGCAGCAAAAACAACCCTGTTTATAGGGAAAAAAAAGGAGAAAAGAGCAATAAATGCATGTAATTATAACACCTCCCTTTCAGCCAATAAGAGCACCTCAAAACTGCAGCAAATAGGGACCGAGGGGATAGCCGCCACGGGGGAAATCGAAGCACCAAGGGGAGGGGGCGGACCGAAGCATCAACATAGCTTTTAATGAGCAGGGAAAAAACTACAGCAAGACCGAAGGGACAACTAGCTTGCCTAAATCAAATCTCCCCATGTGGAGAAATCTCATCCCTTGATGAGATAATTTTAGAACCTCCATTATATGTTGATTGAACCATATCTAATTCCTGAATTAAATCATCATACTTCCTTTTGATTATCTTTTTTTCTTGTTTAAACTTGGCTTGAAGTAGACACTTCCTATTTTTATATCGTTCAGCACATAAATACATCTTGTCTTGTACTTTGTAAAGTTCATTCTGAAGTGGATTAATAATCCTTATGGAGAAATCCATCTGGATGTTCGAATTTTCACTTATGAAATAGTTAACATAGAATGCTGACTTTTAAAATCCGCAAGATCAAATTCATCTTGAGACTCCTTTACATCATGATTTGAAACTTCGGCTTGTCGATGATTGTCCATATTTTTAACTTTTTTCTAAATAAAAAGAAACGAAGATCCACAAAAAACCAAAGCTCTGATACAAAATTGATTAAACAAAAAAAACTATTTAAGATTGCAAACTAAAACAAACTTGTCTTCCTTAAACATAGATGAACATGAGGAAGGAAAAAACTACACGGGGGACCGAAGGGACAATCGCCACAAGGGACCGAAGGGACAATCGCCACGAGGGACCGAAGGGACAATCGCCACGAGGGACCGAAGGGACAATCGCCACGGGGGAAATCAAAGCACCAAAAGGGGAGGGGGGGGGGGAACTGAAACATCAACACAACTTTTAATGAGCAAGGAAAAACTACAGCAAGACCAAAGGGACAGGTAGCTTGCCTACATCACTTTAAGACACCCGATTCACCTCATTTGATTGTGCATGAGCATCATCACGTTAGGATTGGATGTGTGCCCTAAAAAGAACAAACAACATTTGAAGATTTATGTTAGCTCCACCGCAATAGGAATTGAAATCTAACAAACTATCGTGCCATTGTTGATAGACACGAATTTCTCAAGGGGCTTTTGAGATGTTTATTTAGTCACGATTGAAGCTCATAACTAAAGGAAAAGTGATATCAATCTTAAAAGCCAAGTATCTCTTTCTTTTGGACATCAATATTGCATTGCCTAACTGAGCGTACAAATTTTGATAGTTTAACAAGTAGATGGAGATATTTCCCACTTAACAACCACATGTATTCAATACACTAATTATAAGGGCATCTAAAAGCTTGATAACCACATAGTAATATCCAACATAAGTAACTAGATGCCTTATTATAACAATCCTTCACGACAAAAAAAAAAGTCCATAGATACACATTAATTATTTGCTAATAGTGAAATCAAATAAACCTAATTGTTGCACGATATACAACTAACAACTGACCAACAAAATTACAAGGAAGTGCGAAGCTTTGGAAGATCAAAATTATTTTAATAAAAATGGGAACGATAACGAGGCCATTTCTATGGAACCAATGATAGTATGAACTACCACACAACACATATGACATGAGTTATAAGAGATGCATTCACTATGTAAACGAAAAAAAAAACTAAGAATGAATCATCAATAGTAGTGTCATGAAATTACTAACAATACACTGTCATAATTAATTCAAATGAAATATTGTAAGGATGTATCAATATAATAATATCATAATAAACCAATATAAGAAAAATCATTAGGAATGTATAGGCAAAGCCAACAATGGATGAGGTCATCACCTCATAGTTGAAACCATTAGTTTCACTGATGTCTTGCCAGCCTTGACACATGAATGGACCCATTGGCCCATGCTCATCAGTGAAAATAATAACATACTAGCCACATATATTGGTAAAGGTAAAATCACAAGGAGCATCACTGCATCATCAAATACTTAGATAGTATTTCCATATAGTTGCTATCAAGAATGCAATAATATGGAAGATTTATGTTTATAACATGATCAATAGGCCCAATCTTTCAAAAACTTGTTTACAAAATTATATACAAACATGAGAAGCATGCCACAAACATTATACCAATACAATGATGCCAACATACAATCAAATGAAGTTGTTTCATGGTAGTAGTCATAATTTTAAAAATCGGATCGGATCAGCCGGTTCAACTAAGAATTAGCCAGTCGGCTAGTTTGATCTTTCCACATGACCGGATTCGCACGACGCCAGATATCGCCCCCTCGAACCGGCAGTTCGACCACTAAACAGGCAAACTGGTGCCGATTTTGAATAAACGGGCGTTTCAAAAGCAATGAATATTGAATCGTTAATTTTAGATCAAACAGTCTAAATTAAAGCTTAAAATATAAAATAAAAAACTAAAAAATTTTATTAAACAATAAAAACTAAAAAAGTTTAAAGTTAACACCTAAGTTAACATAACATCAACTAGACAAAGACATAACAAGTTGATAATTAAATGATTCGTTTGAATAAAATCTAAAATGAAATCTTATTTTATATTTATTACTTGTTCATAAAGGTGATTTAGATAATAGAAATGGATATGAAAAAACTGGATACGATGATCTGGATGTATTTGGGATAGAAGATTTTGGTGAAACAAAACTTGGATACTCAATCTATGAGTAATGTTTAAAATTGCGCAATTGGGTATTGAGGCGTTTTTTGTTCATGAGGCGAGGCGTAAGCCTCAAAATCAAAAAAATGCATGAAGTGATAATAAATGTCAAAAGTGTTTTTTATATAATATCTAAATAATATGTTAAATGATGATATATTAACTTTATATTGAATTATGAATTAACAAATTGACATACACATGAAATAAAAAATTGCACAAAATTTAAAGTGACAAGTAATAAATTGCATGAAATAGAATTAAAATCCAAATATTATAAAAGGAAAATAATATTAAATATAGAAATTGCATAAAAGTATCATATAACATCAAGTTCAACTCCAATTTTTTTATCAATTCTCTATTAATTTACATTTAATTCTTAATAAAAGTTGACATAGTTGGCAACAACTTAGGAATTATCTGCACTGTCATCACTGAGGTGGTCTTTATTTGAGTTTTTGCATAACAAATTGGTCTATTCCCTGTCTCCAAAATTTTTAGGGTGGTTGTGTACAGCTTTCAAGTGATGTTTGGTGACGACTATGACGATGTTGGTTACGGCGAAGGCCGCGGAATGGAGGTAGAGGCAATTGAGATGAAGTTGTTGCATTTGAATGTGCATTGAGACGTGATTTATGTTAGTTTTAACAAAAAAATTATATAAATAAGATGAGGCGTAAGCCTCACGCTGAGGCCCGCCTCAAGTTGAGGCGCAAGCCTCATAAAAAAACTAGAGGCGTAAGCCTCGAGGCGTTTTTCATTAGAATTGTGTTGATGCGGGCCTCAAGGTGAGCCTCATATTGCGTAATTTTAAACAATGCCTACGAGGATAGCTTTGATGATATAAATTTAGGTGATTTTGATTTTCTATATTTGAACTTATTTGAACTAAGAAAGAAGACATTGTTAACTTTGTCTCTATATCATGACTGTGTATTTTTATGGTATCAATTAGTATAAAGTGAACAAGTATTTTTATAATTTCATTGAATTTTTATGTGAAATCTATTAATGCATTTTGATTTTTTATTCTATATAAGTGCAATTATACTAACTATTTTATCTTTATTTCATTTTTAATGAACTTCATTTGTTGGAGAAAAAAATTATAAAATCTCATGAGAAATTTGGATTTCATCTTGCAAGTTACAACTAAAAGCAATGTTTAAAATTGCGTATTCGGGTATTGAGGCGTTTTTCATTCGTGAGGCGAGGCGTATGCCTCAAGGCGTTTTGAGGCGTAAGCCTCAAAATCAAAAGATTGCGTAAATATAAAATGATAAATTTTTTATATACTAATGAGTGAATAATATAAAACATAAAAAAGCATAAGATATGAAGTGAACTCAAAATATCCCAACGCCAGTGTGGCGAGGCGGGCCTCAACCAAGTTAAGGCCTATGTTGCACCGATACACCTATTTATGAAGGTGTGTTGTATTTGATACACCGATACACGGATACGCCTCCGATACTCTACCGATACGTGTCGGATACGCCAAAGCCGTATCCAATTAAAATACTGTTTAATTTCAAAAGGACACGCGTATTGGATACGCGTGTCTGTTGAAAAACAAAAAGAAATCCGAAAAAAGACGTGTCGTATTTACTTCCGCATTTGTGAGCAAGTTTCTCTCATTTCTGAGATGGATTTGAGTCTCTTCATGATATTAAAATATTAAAAATTACTAATCTTTCACTTGATGAGCATGAATTAGAAGCTATGATATTTATTGAAGATGATATAGAAGTTCAAAGACAAACCAATGAAGAAGATAATTATATCATTCCTTCTATTGAATAGTTAAAACTTCATGTGCTAGATAATTTAAGTTTATGCTTTTGTTGTTGTACTAGACATTTAATGCTTACTTATATTTTGATATTATAAGCTACAAGGTTACAAATGATGTTGTTGTCAATTTTTTTTGTAATTTCAAATATTATGCTTTGACTGTTTTCTTATATGTATGATTTATAAATTATAATGCCGTGTTCGCACCGTACTGGTATCCTGTATTTTTAAAAATTGACGTGTCCCGTATCCGTATCGTGTCGTATCCGTGTTGCCGTATCCGTATCGGTGCAACATAGGTTGAGGCGCAAGCCTCATAAAAAAATTCAAGGCATAAGCATTGAGATGTTTTTTATTGGAATTGCGCAAAGGTGGGCCTCAAGGCGAGCCTCATATTGCGTAATTTTAAACCATGACTAAAAGGAGTTCAATTGCTCAAAAAAATGAATGTTACTTATAAAATTACTGAATTCATTTATTCTAAATGTTCTATACTTCATAATATGATTTTGTTCAATTTTTTATTACATACATTAGAAATTTAGAATTCATCTTGCAAGTTACGACTACAAAGAGATCATTTACTAAAAAAAATGAATTTATTTAATTGAACCAAACACTTTTTTTAACTGGCGCCCGTTCCACAGTCCGACCACCGGGCCAAATAGTTTCCGACTAGTTCTTTGCGAGCCCGGGTCTATAATGAAACCGAACTAGCCAACCGATACAGTCTTAAAAACTACGGTTAAAATAAAAGAGAGATGACTTAGCTGAAGTTTATTTAGGCGATATATTTTTAAAATTAAGATTAATTATTCATGACAAAAGGTATTAGATATGTGTGTTTGTTAAATTTTTATTTCTTTAAATTAGACTCATATATGGTGGTGTGACCCATGTCGAGCAAGTGCATGTATTAGATACTACGGCATGCCTCATTATTATGAAGTGTCAGTACATCATATGTTAAAGTTAATAACAATAAGAACTCACACAATATCTTATCCTACATTTATAAATGCTAAAATCCCTAATCACAAGGCTCAAACTAAGCAACTTAATATAATAATCTTATGGCATGAACCAATCTTCATTCCCTAATAGAAATAATCATTCAGGTTAGGGTTTACCTAAACCTTACGCCTTGAGGAATAAGAAATGCTAAAAAGGCCGGCGATAAAACCTACAAGGCCTCAAAGTGCTTATATCACTACCAGAAAACCACCAGTCAACGTCAAAATCTAAAAATGACACCTCGTCTTGCTCCCCAAGTAAGGAATTTGTGAGGTGGATGGAGAAGATGGAGAAGGGAAGAGGAGGAAGCTAGGGCCTCGCAGAAGTGTGCCACATATATAGACATCAACCATCGTACGGCTTCACGGCTCGCGATGCTCCTCCTCGCCCGCTCGCCTGGTCTCTGCTCTCTCTAGCATTAGGTCACTCCCAGGTCCCTCCAGGCCCCTATCATCTACTTTGCTCTGTTTAGCTCACGGTTGCTCCCAAGTCCCTGTCACGCTACTTTGTTCGCGTGTCTTCTGCGCCATCGCTCATCTCTTGCCGTTAGTCTCTCGCCCTATTCCGATTCAAGGAAAATTGGTCTGCTAATTTGTATTATTTTGGATAAATTTATAAAAAGGATAATATTTGAATTATAATTTAGGCCTCGTTTGAGATGGCTTAATTTTGACCTTTTTCATTTCGAAACGGGCAAAATTATTTTTAGTTGTTGTTTGTTTTTGTCACTTTTGTAGAAATGTTTTTTCCTGGTGTTGACATTCTAAAAAAATGATAATAGCATGAGAATTGAAAATCTAATTTACATCTAAAAATTAATTCTAATTTTTTTGAAATGCAAGTAAGAGAATCAAAGAACTAATATAAATCTAATTTACATCTAAAAACTAATTCTCATATTTTTTAAATGCAAGTAAGAGAATCAAAGAATTAATACACATCCAAATATACATCTAAAATAGCACTACGGTCATAATTGAAGGCATCTATCAAAAAAACTACTACAACTACCAAAACTCTCAGCAAAAATTGTGAAAACTGTGAAAGAGCAAAAATATAATTGTCAGCGGCCAAAAGAAAGCCTCCTCTAAGCCAAGAATCGGATATATTTGAGATAAGCTTTAGAAACTTTCAGAAACAAGGAAGGGGCGATTCCCCTGTTTGCCAAAATGGCCGTTCAAGAGGAAATGGTCTAGAATTAGGGGATTATCATCATTGTCCAATGAAAAATATAAATCTCATCAGACCACAAAAAAAAATTCAGGAGCATCAACATATGTCAGCCCACAAGTAACCAGCAGAGAAATAATCCAAACATTAGGCCACATATCAGAAGAAAAACCACGTCAGAAACAAGAAGCTCTGAGAGATACAGCATAGACAGCATAAAAAGGAAAGAAACATAACCACTAATAACCAATATAGAAGCATCCGAAATAAACAAGAAACCACCAACCAGATATAACATAACTGGTAAAGAAAATTGCACCAATAAGTAAAATATCAGAGATTAATAACATCATTGATATGCTGCCAGTTTTTCCACCTTGAAATGAAGCTCCTTTTTAATAATGATGGCAACCATGTCAATGCTCGAAGAATAAGAGCCAAATTTTTGCACACAACCGTCACTTTGCTGATTTAAGAAATTAACATAGAAAGAAAAAGGAAGGAGAAGAACTAGAGAAAGAAGAGGAGGAAATAAAACCACTAAAAGAAACGAGAATACGGAAGGGAAGAAATTACCTGTAGTCGGCTCACCGCTGCAGTCGCGTGAGATAGGGCCGGACCTAGGAGGTGTCTTCGCGCGCTCTGTCTCCGATCGGATGGGAGGACGACGGAGGAATTACGGCGGGTAAAACTAATATAGCAATCATCTTTATATAATCAACTAACAAAATTTTTTGAGTAAATTAAAACTATATTAAAGTCTAAGGAGCTGTTTAGTATCGGATTTATGTTGGGATTTAAGTCAGATTTACGCTAAATCCAGGATTTTATAAATCCGGAATTTAGGGATTTACGGCTTAAATCCCGGATTTACTAAATCCCTCGGTTCGGTGGATTTAACGGGATTTAGCCGAAGAAGCGCGCGAAAGGGAGAAAGTTACCTTCACAACTAGCGAGCTCCTGTTCTTGCTTCCGATCAAAATGTCGTAACTTCCAATCGGACAGGAAGGGAAAGTCGTAAGAGGAGCGAAGTCGAATAGCCAGGAAGGAGCCGAAGAAGCGACGCGTGCAATCTATACACCTCCTACAAAGCAACGAAGCCGAGCAGCAACGGCGAAAAGAGAAGATGAAAGGCAAACCTAGACGCCTTATGTTATTATTGATTAACTTAATTAATATAATTTAAATTATTAACAAATAAGTAAATTAATTAAATAACTAATTGGATAATTAGTGCATAAATTAATTATCTAATTTAACTTAATTGTATAATTAGTAATTAATATTAATAAAATTAGCTTAATTAATATAACTTAAAATATATATTATTAAGTATATAATTAATAGTGTAATTAATAATTAATAAGTACTTTGAACATAACATGTTATTAAATTTATAACAAATTAATTTTTATTTTTAATTATACATTTGTTTTTAAATTTTATAATTATTTTCTTTTCTCAGAATTTAATAGGATCTAACATTTGACATACCAAACAATTTTCAGGATTTAACTCATTTCGGATTTACTAAATATATATTTACAGGATTTACTAAATCCTACTAAAGTTAAATCCCACTTGTTGCCAAACAGCCCCTAAATAAATTATATCATTTACTAAATAAAAATATTACGTTCTTAACATATTTATTTTTATGATAAAAAAATTAAATTGAAGATATTATAAATTCATTTGTATAAATTTTTATTAAGTATGTATATATTTTATTTTATTTAGAGAAAATATTAAAGCATGTATTAAATTATTTAGCAACTTCAAATTCTCTTACATTCAGACCTCAAAAGTATATTTTATAGCTTGGAGGAGTATTATTCATACTAAACTCCTTAAAATTACTCCAATATAGACTCCTACACTAGAGGTGCCATCAACATAAAGAGTTCACATTAGGTCTTCTTTTATAACCACCTATGCCTCAGTAATGGCTACAATAAAGTTGATCAAAACATTTGTTATTGCATGTGCATTGATAGCAATTCTTCCTATGTATGTTATTTGGAACTTGCTAAGTTGTACAACCTATTTATTTGTCGTTAGAGTGGTATGGCTTCGCTAAGATTGACTTTAACAGATGGCCAGTAACAACATGAATTAAATAAGCAAAAAAAGTATGGATGAATTCACCGCAAAAGAAATGATAAAAATCAAAGCGATTTCTTCATAATCAGATAGCACAACTCAACCCCTCATAGAATTTTACTAGTTTAGTAAATCAACCATTGTTTCTTCCTTTCTTTAAGGATGAGGATCGAGCTCACTACATCTTTATCGACTCTGGGATATAAGAATAAGTCCTCCCTAAGTTGTGGACTTTGAAGTTGAGACTGTAAAGAGAGGAGCAATTTCAACAGTTTAAAGTTGAGTTCATGTTCTTATTATCTGTGAAGTTATTAGCACTTCCTCGAATCATGTTGAATGGTAAGCACTTGTTGCCTAGCTCTAAAATGAATCGATTAAGTCCAACAATTCACCTTGTTAGCATCTACAACTCCTTCGCCTTTCAAGAATTTATGTAACATTTTAACTTTCATTTTAACACCTTTTGAAGTTTATAAGAAGCTCAAGAATTTGCCAGATCCAACTCCAAAGGTACACTTCAAGGTTCTGTTTCATATTGTACTTTTTCATAGTAGAAACATTTTCATTTAAATCAAGGAAATGTTGTTGTTACTTCTAATCAAGAGATTATCAACCCAAACTTAAACATTTCACTCTTTCATGATTGTTGCGTCCAGGAGTATTCGCGGCGGTAGAGAAATATAAGATTCATCGTCTTAGCATTGTACGAAAATCCGGCACGCAATCAGATAAGTGAGAGAGGGTCTAGCATTTATGAGACACCAAGATTTTTACGTGGAAAACCCCTGTAAAAGGGGGAAAAACCACGGGGCCTTGCCCAGTTTGAACGAATCCACTAGTATTTGCAGTCGATTACAAATGAGGCCCTTCCTTGGTGGAAGACCTTAGCTTGATGTACATCTTATGGAGTACATTACATGATGTAAATACAAAGAATCACTATTGACATGTTCGCTTTGTTAGAAGAACTGCAGTCGGCGGGCGACATAGGTCAGAAGGACCGTAGTCAGCTGGCGACGGAAGATTGTAGTCGGCGGGCGACGTAAGTCAGGAGGACCGTAGTCGGTGGGCGACGGAAGATTGTAGTCGGCGGGCGACGTAAGTCAGGAGGACCGTAGTCGGCGGGCGACGGAGGTCGGAAAGACTGTAGTCGGCGGGTGACATAAGTTAGGAGAACCGTATTCAACGGGCAACGGATGTCGGAAAGACTGTAGTCGGCGAGCGACGTAAGTCAGGAGGACCGTAGTCGGCTGGCGACGGGGGTCGGAAGGACTGTAGTCTGACGACGAAGATCAGTAGGACAGCGTCAGGTAGAAGTCCAACAATGGAAAGAAATGCATCTTCGCATAGACATCCAACGAAGTCCGATAACCGGTAGAAGTCCGGCGTCGGGTAGAAACTTAGCGAAGAGTGAAGGTCCGACGTTGGGTAGAAGTCCGACGTCTTTGGTGGCAGAGGAGAACTCCGTCTTCACTTGGGCGGAGTTTCGGCGTCAGGAGGGAACTCTCTTGTAAATTGGGAAGAATTTCAGCATCTCATGGAAGTTCTGCAGAATTCCTGCGTTTCCTGAAAATTCGGCAGAGTTCCGGCATCTTTAGGCGGCAGGAAGAGCTCCGGCGGTGGTCGAGGAGGTGAGGAATCTCCTTTTCCCCTTTCTCCTCTTCTTCTTCTCTCTCTTCCCTCCTCTTTCTTTGGTGTAGAATGAGGGCTCTATTTATAGTTTTTCTGGAGTGGCATAGCCCGTAAATAGGCGTGAGATCAAGGGCGAACATGGAGTGGTTTGAATGGACGGCCGATATTGAATCCTTTGATCATGCACCGTTCGTTGGATATTTGAAGACCTTAATGATGTCGGAATTTGATGATCTTGGGCTCGTTGGATTCGTCTCGTCGAGCCGCTCGATTCGAGTATAAGCTCATCAAAATCGGAGACCGTTTGGTAACTCAAATTGTGGTTTGAACCTTACAACAGCGCTTTGAACCCATGATTCGGACTCATTTGGGCTCGGATTGGGTTGATCTTGGTGTCGTTAGGTTCGTATTTCTGAGACGCTCAGTTCGACTGTAAGATCGCTGAAATCGGAGTTCATATGCTCCCGAAATTAATTTTTGAAGTTTGCGGATTGATTTTGCCTCGAGATTCGTGCTCAATCAAGATTATTTTGAGATGACGTATCAGTTGCCCCCCTATTTTCGGACGTCGAAGCCCCAGGAGTCCGAAAATACATGTGTTGACAATTTGCATTGGTCTAAACACCAAAAAATACGTTCCAAAAATTAACATATTGCTCGAACTTCACCATAGAGGCCCCGTTGAGTTCCGAAAGTGTCGTAATCGAGTCCGGAACGTCGAAAAATGTGTCCGGAGACCCAAAAAACGTCCGAATCGGACCGTCCGGCCCAAGAATCGGGCCCGGAAACGCATAGGCGGCCGAACCGGCCGGACCGGCCGGCCGCCGCCGCCGCCGCCGCGCCGCCGCGGAACAGCTGCCGCCGTCCACCCCGCGCGGTACCGCGGACCGCTCACGCGGTCCGCTCGCGCGAGCGCGCGCGCGAGTTGCGCGCGGATGGCTCCGCGGTCCTCTTGTGCGGACCGCTCCGCGGTCTGTGCCGCCGCTGGGCCTCCGCGGTTCATCCGCTGCAGCCGCAAGGCTGCCTCCGTTGGCCAGCCAAAGGCTGGCCGCGATCCGCGTGAAACGCACGCGGATCTGTGCGTTGTCCGCGCAATTTTGATGAGAAAAGGTGTGTCGGTTCGGCCCACCGACATTGTGGGCCCCTCATGCACGAAAATAGTTATTTTTTGTCATTTTTGAGTCCAAAAAATTCCCAAAAAATTCCAAAAATTCGGAAAAAATTTAGAAAAATAGGGAAACTTAAAAATGGCAATAACTTCCCTCCTTTCTCTCCAAAACCTATAAATAGGCTTCCAAAATCTTTAGGAAACTTGCACCTTCTCCTTCTTTCTCCCTCCGGTTTACTGGCGATAGAAACCTACGGGATTTCTTCCTCCCCCTCCGGTTTACTGGCGATAGAAACCTACGGGATTTCTTCCTCCCCCTCCGGTTTACTGGTGATAGAAACCTACGGGATTTCTTCATCTCCCTCCGGTTTACTGGCGATAGAAACCTACGGGATTTCTTTTCCATCTGAGCAGAGGTTTGCTGGCGATGGACGATCGAGTTGAAGCCCGTTAGTAGTCAACGATCGAGTGTGGAGCCAAAGGGGAGAGTTCGAGAATGCGTTGCGAGAAGTAGATGACGCGTAGTAGTCTGCTGACAAGCAGAAGTCCGACGACAAGTAGGAGTCCGCTGACGAGCAGAAGTCCGACGACGAGTAGGAGTTCGCTGACGAGCAGAAGTCCGATGTCGCGTAGAAGTTCAACGCCGGGTAGAAGACCGACGAAGATTCGTCGACGAGCAGAAGTCTGACGACGAGTAGAAGTCCGCTGACGAGCAGAAGTCCGACGACGAGTAGGAGTCCGCTGACGAGCAGAAGTCCGATGTCGGGTAGAAGTTCAACGCCGGGTAGAAGACCGACGAAGATTCATCGACGAGTAGAAGTCTGACGACGAGTAGAAGTCCGCTGACGAGCAGAAGTACGATGTCGAGTAAGAGTCCGCTGACGAGCAGAAGTCCGATGTCGGATAGAAGTTCAACGCCGGGTAGAAGACTGACGAAGATTCGTCGACGAGCAGAAGTCTGACGACGAGTAGAAGTCTGACGACGAGTAGAAGTCCGCTGACGAGCAGAAGTCCGACGACGAGTAGGAGTCCGCTGACGAGCAGAAGTCCGATGTCGGGTAGAAGTTCAACGCCGGGTAGAAGACCGACGAAGATTCGTCGACGAGCAGAAGTCTGACGACGAGTAGGAGTCCGCTGACGAGCAGAAGTCCGACGACGAGTAGGAGTCCGCTGACGAGCAGAAGTCCGATGTCGGGTAGAAGTTCAACGCCGGGTAAAAGACCGACGAAGATTCATCGACGAGCAGAAGTCTGACGACGAGTAGGAGTCCGCTGACGAGCAGAAGTCCGATGTCGGGTAGGAGTCCGCTGACGAGCAGAAGTCCGACGACGAGTAGGAGTCCGCTGACGAGCAGAAGTCCGATGTCAGGTAGGAGTCCGCTGACGAGCAGAAGTCCGACGACGAGTAGGAGTCCGCTGACGAGCAGAAGTCCGACGACGAGTAGGAGTCCGCTGACGAGCAGAAGTCCGACGACGAGTAGGAGTCCGCTGACGAGCAGAAGTCCGACGACGAGTAGGAGTCCGCTGACGAGCAGAAGTCCGATGTCGGATAGAAGTTCAACGCCGGGTAGAAGACTGACGAAGATTCGTCGACGAGCAGAAGTCTGACGACGAGTAGAAGTCTGACGACGAGTAGAAGTCCGCTGACGAGCAGAAGTCCGACGACGAGTAGGAGTCCGCTGACGAGCAGAAGTCCGATGTCGGGTAGAAGTTCAACGCCGGGTAGAAGACCGACGAAGATTCGTCGACGAGCAGAAGTCTGACGACGAGTAGGAGTCCGCTGACGAGCAGAAGTCCGACGACGAGTAGGAGTCCGCTGACGAGCAGAAGTCCGATGTCGGGTAGAAGTTCAACGCCGGGTAAAAGACCGACGAAGATTCATCGACGAGCAGAAGTCTGACGACGAGTAGGAGTCCGCTGACGAGCAGAAGTCCGATGTCGGGTAGGAGTCCGCTGACGAGCAGAAGTCCGACGACGAGTAGGAGTCCGCTGACGAGCAGAAGTCCGATGTCAGGTAGGAGTCCGCTGACGAGCAGAAGTCCGACGACGAGTAGGAGTCCGCTGACGAGCAGAAGTCCGACGACGAGTAGGAGTCCGCTGACGAGCAGAAGTCCGACGACGAGTAGGAGTCCGCTGACGAGCAGAAGTCCGACGACGAGTAGGAGTCCGCTGACGAGCAGAAGTCCGATGTCGGGTAGAAGTTCAACGTCGGGTAGAAGTCCGACGAAGATTCGTCGACGAGCAGAAGTCCGACGACGAGTAGGAGTCCGCTGACGAGCAGAAGTCCGACGACGAGTAGGAGTCCGCTGACAAGCAGAAGTCCGACGACGAGTAGGAGTCCGCTGACGAGCAGAAGTCCGACGACGAGTAGGAGTCCGCTGACGAGCAGAAGTCCGACGACGAGTAGGAGTCCGCTGACGAGCAGAAGTCCGATGTCGGGTAGAAGTTCAACGTCGGGTAGAAGTCCGACGAAGATTCATCGACGAGCAGAAGTCTGACGACGAGTAGGAGTCCGCTGACGAGCAGAAGTCCGACGACGAGTAGGAGTCCGCTGACGAGCAGAAGTCCGACGACGAGTAGGAGTCCGCTGACGAGCAGAAGTCCGATGTCGGGTAGAAGTTCAACGTCGGGTAGAAGTCCGACGAAGATTCATCGACGAGCAGAAGTCCGACGACGAGTAGAAGTCCGCTGACGAGCAGAACTCCGACGTCTGGTATTAGTCCGTTGAAAGTCCTGCAAGGCAAAAGTTCAGCGACAAGAGGAGATTCAACATCGGGTAGAAATTTAACTTTGTGGAGAAGTTAAATGAAAGTCCCTTGACGACATTCTGGCGACGTTAACCAAGGATGTAAGACCTATCCGAGGTTGTATGTTAGAACATTTGTTTGATGACATTAACCTGTGTGGAAAAGGTCGAGAGAATCCACCTAGGATGTGAGACCTTTCCAAGGTTGTATGCCGGAGCCCTGCTCGACGACGTTAACCTGTGTGGAAGAGGTCTGGAGAATCCACCAAGGATGTAGGACCTTTCCGAGGTTGTATGTCGGAGCCTTTGCTCGACGACGTTAACCTGTGTGGAAGAGGTCGGGAGAATCCACCAAGGATTTAAGACCTTTCCGAGGTTGTATGTCGGAGCCTTTGCTCGACGACGTTAACCTGTGTGGAAGAGGCCGAGAGAATCCACCAAGGATGTGAGACCTTTCCGAGGTTGTATGTCGGAGCCTTTGCTCGACGACGTTAACCTGTGTGGAAGAGGTCAAATCGGATCCCCCTGGGATCGATTTTACCTTGATTGGGAGGGGGCGAATGCCGCGTGTATCCCGAATCAAAGGTGAAGGATGATCTATTTTTAGACCGTTACTGCCTTTTTGAGGTCGAGGTTAAGACCTTGCTCGAGGAGTAGAAGTCCAACAATGGACTGTATAAAGCTTGTAATTGATTTGAAGTATCCTTGCATTTGCTCGGATATTCCTGAAATATCAACTTGATGTTGAAGATATTTGAGGATCTATTTGACCATGGTTTGAGTCAAAGTTGCCCCCCCAGTCCGCATCTGCTTCTTATGATATTGATGCTATGTGTGATCTTTTGAGATTGGAGCAAAAGTTGCCCCCCAGTCGGGAACCACGTTTCCCACAGACGGCGCCAAACTGTTGCGTCCAGGAGTATTCGCGGCGGTAGAGAAATATAAGATTCATCGTCTTAGCATTGTACGAAAATCCGGCACGCAATCAGATAAGTGAGAGAGGGTCTAGCATTTATGAGACACCAAGATTTTTACGTGGAAAACCCCTGTAAAAGGGGGAAAAACCACGGGGCCTTGCCCAGTTTGAACGAATCCACTAGTATTTGCAGTCGATTACAAATGAGGCCCTTCCTTGGTGGAAGACCTTAGCTTGATGTACATCTTATGGAGTACATTACATGATGTAAATACAAAGAATCACTATTGACATGTTCGCTTTGTTAGAAGAACTGCAGTCGGCGGGCGACATAGGTCAGAAGGACCGTAGTCAGCTGGCGACGGAAGATTGTAGTCGGCGGGCGACGTAAGTCAGGAGGACCGTAGTCGGTGGGCGACGGAAGATTGTAGTCGGCGGGCGACGTAAGTCAGGAGGACCGTAGTCGGCGGGCGACGGAGGTCGGAAAGACTGTAGTCGGCGGGTGACATAAGTTAGGAGAACCGTATTCAACGGGCAACGGATGTCGGAAAGACTGTAGTCGGCGAGCGACGTAAGTCAGGAGGACCGTAGTCGGCTGGCGACGGGGGTCGGAAGGACTGTAGTCTGACGACGAAGATCAGTAGGACAGCGTCAGGTAGAAGTCCAACAATGGAAAGAAATGCATCTTCGCATAGACATCCAACGAAGTCCGATAACCGGTAGAAGTCCGGCGTCGGGTAGAAACTTAGCGAAGAGTGAAGGTCCGACGTTGGGTAGAAGTCCGACGTCTTTGGTGGCAGAGGAGAACTCCGTCTTCACTTGGGCGGAGTTTCGGCGTCAGGAGGGAACTCTCTTGTAAATTGGGAAGAATTTCAGCATCTCATGGAAGTTCTGCAGAATTCCTGCGTTTCCTGAAAATTCGGCAGAGTTCCGGCATCTTTAGGCGGCAGGAAGAGCTCCGGCGGTGGTCGAGGAGGTGAGGAATCTCCTTTTCCCCTTTCTCCTCTTCTTCTTCTCTCTCTTCCCTCCTCTTTCTTTGGTGTAGAATGAGGGCTCTATTTATAGTTTTTCTGGAGTGGCATAGCCCGTAAATAGGCGTGAGATCAAGGGCGAACATGGAGTGGTTTGAATGGACGGCCGATATTGAATCCTTTGATCATGCACCGTTCGTTGGATATTTGAAGACCTTAATGATGTCGGAATTTGATGATCTTGGGCTCGTTGGATTCGTCTCGTCGAGCCGCTCGATTCGAGTATAAGCTCATCAAAATCGGAGACCGTTTGGTAACTCAAATTGTGGTTTGAACCTTACAACAGCGCTTTGAACCCATGATTCGGACTCATTTGGGCTCGGATTGGGTTGATCTTGGTGTCGTTAGGTTCGTATTTCTGAGACGCTCAGTTCGACTGTAAGATCGCTGAAATCGGAGTTCATATGCTCCCGAAATTAATTTTTGAAGTTTGCGGATTGATTTTGCCTCGAGATTCGTGCTCAATCAAGATTATTTTGAGATGACGTATCAATGATATCGAAAAATATAATTCATCATGCTTTGATATATTGCACGGTTTGCACCTATATTTTTTTAATCAATGGGCATTACATTATAGCAATAACTCACAGCATGTGATGAAGGTGGTATTCTCATAATATTTTGAATGCATTTTAATTTGGCAACCTTGAGAAGGCATCCAAGAAGCTCATCACAAGATAACTAACTGCAAAGTCTACTAATACCATTTGTGGCAACATATAACTATATTTGGGATAATTTGAATTTAGATTTGTAAAATTTGATGCACATTCTCCTTTTTGCCATTTGTCTATTATATTATAACCTCATTTGAAATCCATTATGGATGTCACACTTCCCTGATGAATTCAACTTCTAATAGCTTTTGAACATCATTGCAGATTGGCTCAACTAATATAGTTGCAACTAGTTGAATTTTTTGCTTAATTGGTTTGCCTTCTCGTTAATATTGAGCCTACATGATACAACAATGAAATCTATGTCTGGCATCTTGTCTGCAAACCTTGCTAATATATCCACATACTTCGTTAGAGTTGTAATCAACTTGTTTGTCCTTTCTTCATTGAATGTAGTGCAAATTTAAAATATGTGATTTTGATTTTCTCCAGAGATCGACACTTCCTGAATGACTAAATTGCAATAATTCACCTATGCTATTATTCAAAAGCTCCAACTAAGAACTTCATGGCATCACGATATGCATAGAGGATTGTCAAAAATACGATTAGCAGTGGTTGACTAAAGATGACATTATATGTAGTTAATGTGTTAACTAACAGAAGTTATCTCTAATAATAAATTATTTTTCTCCTTCTCCCCAAGAGACCAACAAAGCAATCACTCATTTTACCTCCATGCACTCCCTAGAAAATAAAAAGAGAGGACTATAAGTAGGGGTGTCAATTTCGGGTCACGGGTCGGGTTCGGATCGAACCCGGAACTGACCCGGGTTCAAACGGGTCGACCCTAATCCGACCAGGGTAAATAAACGGGTCTGAAATGTGAACCCTAACCCGACCCGGCGGGTTGCCGGGTTGACCTGACCAGACCCGGGAAGGCTAGCTGCCTGGCGCGCTGGCACGGTTCGCAGGGTGAGTGCACGCAGGCGGGCGTGGTCGCGCGGGGCGGGTGCGTAGGGCGGGCGGGGTCGTGCGGGCTTGCTGGCAAGGGGCGAGTAGGGTTTCAAACGGGTTTCCCGGTTGACCCGACAACCCGTCAGGTCAACCCGAACCCGACCCATTTTTTAAACGGGTCGAATCCGAGAACCCGAACCCGACCCGTTAGGGTTAGGTCTAACCCGAAAATTCCAGGTTGGGCTCGGATCAGTTTTCGTGTCGTGTCAAATATTGACACCACTAACTATAAGTTAGTGTTAGGTGAGAAGCACCAAAGTCCATCTTCTCATAAAAAATCTTTACAATAATGTTCACCATATGCTACCTAAAGCGATCAATATGCTACTTATTTGATAATTTGTGATTAACACCATGAAGACCACCACATCATTATAGGGGTTATCATTTGCTGGCTATCAACTTCAATGAAAGTGAAGGGGGGAACACCTCGACAGTAAGTGCCCTTATGTTACTCATTGAGTTCACCTCTCCTATTCAAAGTCATTTAAGGATAGTCAGTGAGTCAGTGGGAAGCCTCTTCACCAACTTCTTACTCCTTCATGAATTGAAAGAGCCACCTCGGCGAAATGAACCACATATGCTTGAAAGAGCCACCTCGGCAAAATGAACCACATATTCATCCTTCTTTAAATTTATCTTCATTTCGTACTTGCCTCTCAATGAGTTCAATAATTGAATTAACCTCTTAATGTCTTTATGTATGAAGGATGAATTAACCTCAAATTTCTTCTCCCTAGAAATGAATTACAGGAATTCAATAAGTCAATATGATTTCTATCTCATAAATGAGTTCAAAAATTGAAAGTCTTAGATTTAGGCTTTGTTTGGGGCGGTTTTGTTAATGCATTATAAAGCAGCTTTTTTTTAGTATAAAAATTTCTATTTCAAAATTTTTTTGTATTAAAATATTGCTTTAGAAAGCAGCGAAAAAGGCATCTCAAACAAGCCTTAAGCTTCGTTTGGTACAATTTTTTTACTATTTTACTTTTCAGACCACAATATCATAATTTTTATTTGATCACTACTTTTTTTTACTATATTAAACAAATTTTACATTCGAAATTTTTTTTCTGCAACAGTTTTAAAAAGTTACTTCATTAACATCACCTTTGCAAAACAATACAAAAATCACCCCAGACGAATCCTTAATTTCTTGCTACCATTGATCATAATAAAGTAAAACATAAGTTTTAATACTGGCATTAGAAAAAGTTCACAAAAACAATAAATCATATGACTGATATATATTATATTGAAAAAAGGGATAAACTTTAAAATAGTCCTCTAACAATGGAAGAATTATTACGTCATCCGACCGGATGCAGAAGAACATTCGGTCTTAGGCAAAATCGTGCCTATACTGAGGTGTACCGAGTTTCAAAAAACTCGGTACACCTCGGTATAGGCGCGATTTTGCCTACGACCGAATGTTCCTCTGCATCCTTACACTTTGAAACTCAGTACACCTCGGTATAGACGCGATTTTGCCTATGACCGAGTGTTCCTCTGCATTCTTACACCGAACCAAATAAAAGTTCCAACCACCTTGCTTTAATTTAGTCTTTCAATAATATAAAATTGATCCAAAATAATTTTTTTGGGATTAAATTTGTATCAATTTTATATAGTAAAAAAAATTGAATTGAGATTAATTTTATATCATAATCAAGCTTGAAAAATCATTTTAGATCAATTTTAAATTATTAAAGGATTAAATTAGAATTATGTTAGATTCAGAGACTAAATTAGCCACACATCAAACAGTCTAGAGACTTTTGAGATTTTTCTAATTCCAGACTTATTTTTTAATAAAAAATACAAAACAAACAATCAAAATAGGGCAGTTAAGAAAAGTAATAATAAAGTTGTGTGATAACAGAAAGAAAACCTTTTTGCTACACAAAACAATAACCAAAGTCAATATTTATCATAAGATAAAATTACATTGCCATATATTTCTAATTAAGGCTTCGTTTGAGACGAATTTCTTACTACTTTTCAAACCATTTTCTTAATATAAAAAAATTTTAAACTAAAAAATTTTATACTAAAAAACTACTTCAAAAAGCAATAAAAAATTGTCCAAAATGAAGCCCAAGTTTTCATTTGGGACTGTTTTCTTATAATTTTGCTTTTCAAACTACAACAACAATTTTTATTTAATCACTATTTTTTCATTATATATATATATATATATATATATATATATATATATATATATATATATATATATATATATATATATATATATATTAGAAAACTTTTTTTATTATTAAAAAAATCACTTTCTCTATAATAATTTTATAAAATAGTAAAAAAAAAATCTCAAATGAAGCCTAAATGTTATTCCATTTTAATTAATTGAATGGTGGTTACATAAGAAACTCCCAGTACATTTCTTTTTTGGCTAGTAAATCCACCCATGCTGCTTTGAAAAAATGTACAAACAAAAAGCAGGCAATTTTTAGGTTTCATTTGGGACGGTTTTTTTATTGCTTCTCAAAACTATTTTCTAGTACAAAAATTAAAATTTTGTACTAAAAAATAGCTTTAAAAAGTAGTAAAAAAGCCATTCCAAATGAAGCCTTAGACGATCTAAGCCATACAGGTATCAGTTACTCATTCAAATTCACATATGAAAAAAAAAATTACAGATTGAAATGTTCAATGTAGTTCGCTTGCTTTTGTTTCAGGAAATCAATGATACTTGGAACATCACCATGCGTAACAATACGTCCATTTTCCATATAAAAAGCACCATCTGCATACTTCAGTTCTTCTAGCCGGTGTGTTACCCATAATGCAGCAACTTCTCCATTACAAGAAACACAGTTCTTAACTGCTTTGATAACTCCCAGCTGGTGCAGAATGCAAATAAAAATAAGTTTAATGATCGTTTGGTTGCTTGTGAATAGAAGATATGTGCTAGAAAATACTGTAAACTTTTAGGTATTTTAAAGGTATTTGGAAAGTTAAAATTAATGTTAATTGCTAACTATATCCAACTAAGGCTTTGTTTGGGACAACTTTTTTACCACTTCTTAAAGCAGCTTTTTAGTATATAAATTAAAATTTTTGTACTAGAAAGCTGTTTTAAGAAGTTGTAAAAAATCATCTCAAATGAAGCCTAAACGATGGAATCTAAGATATTTATGATTTTTCTAAGCATAATTTGTAACTTCAGGCAATCAAAGGAACCTTCAATATTGTTGCAGAATAGAATATATGCGGCGATAGAGTTAGAAAATTTTCATCTCAGCATTGTACGGATATCCAGCACAAAAACAAGAGAAAAATAATAACACCAGGATTTTTATATGGAAAATTCTGGAAAGGAAAAGAACTACGGGGCTACGCCCAGTTGAAATAATTCCACTAGTGTTTGCTTGAGATACAAGAGGTTGACTTGTCCTTAAAATTTAGGACGATCAGATTACAATGATTTACTTCCAGATTTAAGTCCAGTTACAAACAAGTTGTGTATTCGAGCTGAATTCAGAGTCACTTAGAATTCCGGTGTCACTTGGAAATCGGGCGAAGTTTCGGCGTTACTGGAAAGTTGGGCGGAATTCCGGTGTCACTTGAACGTCAGGCAAAATTCCGACGCCACTTGGCATCGGGCAGAATTCCGACGGTGGTCAAGGAGTTTCTTCCCTCCTATCCTTCTCTTCTTCTTCTTGCTTGGGTCCCCTCTCAAGAAAAATGAGGGGCTATTTATAATTTTTTGATAATGGCATGACCCGTAAATAGGAGGATGATCAAGGGCAAAGTTGGAGTAGTTCGGATGGACGACCGATATTGAATCCTTTGATCGTGGACCGTTCGTCAGACATTTGAAGATCTTAATGATGTCGGAATTCGGTGATCTTGGGCTCGTTGGATTTGTCTCGTCGAGCCGCTCGATTTGACTATAAGCACCTTATATTTGGAAACCGTTTGGTAACCCAAATTGTGGTTCGAACCTTCCAACAGCACTTTGGGTCCTTGATTTGGACTCGGATTAAGTCGAATTTGGTGTCGTTAGGTTTGTATTTTCGAGACGCTCAGTTCGACTGTAAGTTTGCTGAAATCGGAGTTCAGGTGATCCCGGATTTAATTTTTGAAGCTTCCTCTTGATTTTGCCTCGAGAATCGTGCCCGTTCAAGATAATTTTTTGATGATATATCAAGTATAAAAGTAAAATTACTTTTGAGGAAATTTTGAGAAAGTTTTTACAGTTTGAAATTAATATTGATGTTCAATCACATACAATTGAATGATAATGTAACAAAGTTAATCGTTGTAAGCTCAAGCAACCAACTGATGAGAAACTGAATATTTTCTTGTACAAGGAAAGGATCTTGCAGATAAAAACTAAGAAAAATGAAATGCTTAATATGACTAAAACGTTTTCCAAAAAAGTTCCAAAGGTTAAGTGCGTTTGTGAGGAGAAAACTAGAGATTGAATTTCAAGTTGTTTTTCTTGCTTGTAGATAAAGATAACAAAAACATTAGTAACCATTGCATTGCATAACATCTCAATGGATGTTTCATACAAGCTTAAGGAAGGGTCATAACACAAGCTTTTTGCACATTAGACAGAAGCATCAGGTAACAGTGGAAGGATTCAGTTATCTACCTGGTGGTTAGTGGTGCATAGTTGAAGAGAAATAAATATTTCCATGATTAAGAAAAATGGCAAAGGCCAAGGAAATGAAACACACCAAACCAATAAACAAAAAGAAAATTGATTGCTCAGAAGATAGATCAAATGACTACCTGGTCATACTCATCCAAAAAAGTTGTCAACTCATCCAATAGTAGAACTTTGCATGCTTCAGCTAGAGCACCAGCAATAGCAACTCTTTGCTTCTGACCGCCACTGAGAGTCTGAATCGGCCTCTGTAAATAGAAACAAAAAATGCTAATCTATATTGTCGCCAAACGGCGGAAAGCTTCAGTTATTTTATTTCAGAAACATACTTGCGAGTATTTCAACATGCCAACAGCATCCAAAGCAACTGAGACTCTTGATTTTACTTCATCTGGTGTCAAATGAAATTTGCCAAGACCAAATGCTACATCTGCTTCTACTGTGGGCATTACAACCTACAAAATGTATTGAATTTTAATTTCCATTTTCTAGACAAAGATAGCAAACAGGCAATGATGCTATACCTTATGCCATCAAAACCAACAACAATAGCCTTATCTCAACTATGTGGAGTCGGCTTTATGAATCATCATTTTTCATTCATTCCATATGGGGTCATTTGAGATGTTAAACCAATTGTTTGTAGTTCTTTTTGAAAAAAACTACTATCCATGACATCTTGGGTTTACTCATTTTAATGCATAAACATTTGACATTAATTTTGTGTCCTTTATTGGACATATAAATCACTTAAAATTATCCATATCTTGTAGATGCCACTCATATATACCATTCATCGAATATAATCAACCTTTAATTTAACATTCATAACTTTGTCAAAAATTAATCTAAATATTCTCATTTTTATTCGCACTCAACTTAGCCATTAATAACTTTTTACAATCCAATACTTGTTGTATTTATAAAACAAACTAGCCTAATTGTAGTTTATCACCACAATATCTACCTATCACGTGATGCTCATGAGTCACTTCTCACTTTTACTTACCCAACCCTAACTCTAAAAGTTACATTTTCATTTCTTCCTTAGTGCTCATCAAATTATTTTTTATGATACTTGAACATTTGCCTTCTCATAATAACAAAATTCATATAAAACTTCATTCTCTGCCCCCTCTAATTTTTCATTAATTGTCTTAACACCAAAATTGTTGCCATAATAGATCTTACTAATATGAAAATAAATTGACTATCTGAAATTGACTAATTTTTCATATTGCAATGCGCTCTCTTATAGCTTCATTGTTTGAATCCCAAGTTTCATTCCTATATAATTAACAGATGGTCATCTTTATTCTTAAATACTATTACAAAAAAATTATTCTCCAATCATTTAGCACTATTATAGTCATCAAAGTTCTATTAAAATGATTTGTTAACCGCATCTTAGTAGATATCAGATCAGAACAAAAAGCTTTACCTTTAAGCATCTACTTCAAAGAGAATGTCATTTTAACTTTTTTTAAATCAATCTATAGCATACCTTATTATTTTGTGTATTATATTATTCCAAAATAATTTATTATTTAAACACTCATTGATAGTTTATGGAAGTATTCATTTTTGCATGTCTCATCTTTAACTAAGATCTTATCATCTATGTTTTCTGTGCATCTAAGTTCATAGTCTCTAGATCTATTACAACAAAAACAACAACAACATCAACCCTTTATCCCACTAACGTGGGTTCGGCTACATGAATCTTTTTTCTTCATTGTGTCATATTAAAAGTCAAATTTCATTTAAATCTAATAAAGAAAGATCATTTCTAATATTTTATAACCAAGTCTTTTTAGGTCTTCCTCTACCATGAATATTTTCAAGTCTCTAGATCTATTATCAATTAAAAATACATAGTACAAATTGAACCTTGAATCATTAATTGTTAACACAATCGAAACAATAGTTTCTAAAAATATTCAATGCAGGAATCCAAAGTAATATTAGATGAACCTCCAACAAGAACCATGTTAAGAACATAGGAGAAGAAACATGGCCTACCTTCACAGAATAATATGGAAGTATCTAAACTGACAAGCTCAATAAAGTACTTTAGCATCTATGAGTAAAACTGTAAAAGCACATTCTTTTTCACATTTCATTAAAGCTACTAGCTTAAAAGTTTGAAGTCATCTTTCAAACACCACACGATAGGGAAATATTTATGCTTGGTTCAATTACCAACCGATAAGAAAATCTTTATGCTTGGTTCAAGCTGTAATATCCTTAAAAATAATTGTTCAACCCGATTTGATTGAAATGACTGCATCGTTTCTATTATTAGAATGGGAGATATAGTCAAAAGGGTGTTTGTACCTTTAAAATTGAGAAATGGGGAGACGAATGGGAACCATGAGAGATAGCGAGATAGATCAAAGAATTCAATGACCGAGTGAGTTTGAGATTGAGAGAGAGAAACTGTAAGTAATTGAGTGAGGAAAATGAGAACGTTCAGTGTCTTCAGGCAGAGTCGTGCGTGAGGCCTACCGTGTAAGCATCTCGCAAGTTGTGTCAAAGAGAGGGAATACACAAGTGACAAAAGGTTAGTGAAGATGCACGGGGAAGATTAGTTTTTTTTTTTTTTATATATGATAAATTTATTTATCATTTTATTATTAGAAAAAAAATAGTTTTTAAGAAGGAATTTATATTAAGATTTAAAAGGGAGAAAAGAGAAGAAGATAATTGAAAATTTTATAGTATTAAATTATATTCTTAATTAATAAAGAAAATATGAAGTTGAATTTAAATGATAATTTAATTTTAGAATTCTTTTTTCAAATAGAAAATAATAATAGTAAAATTGTAAATTCATATCAAATGATAAAATAAAATAATAAGCACAAAATTATATGTTAAAAAATAAAATTAATTGATTATTATGTATTTATATTTTAAAAAGACTAGATTAGAAAGTATTCTGTTACGCCTGGACCGGTCCCAGCTGGACCGGTCCGGTTCTACACCCGACGGCCCAAAGTCGGGCGGAACCAGGCGGAACGCGCGCAGGAGCGGGATTCGCTGGGCCCAAACAGCGGCTAAAACGCATGGGGGGAGGGAAAATTTTTGAATGAGAGGCTGTTTTAGGAAGTCCATTATGGTCCTTTATGATTAATTTGTATAATTAGGAGTTTTGGGGGGATTGGCTCCTCATCTTGAATTTTGAATTTTTATTTGAGATCTAGGTTTCGTTTTGGGCTCTTGGCATCGCCGGAGATTGTGGAGAGTACGTTCTTCCTCTCGGATCGAAGAACAATTGTATCTTGATTATCTTACTTTGCACCTAGTGGAATACAAGTCTTTACTTGTGTTTTCTCTCAATTTATCCCGCTTTCTTGCTGTTTTCTCGCTGTGGACAGCAGTTTTACTATTGGTTGTTTACTGATTTGGGATAGGATTACTTGTGACATAAGTACTCCCTATCAAATTGGTATCAGAGCATCGATTCGGAACCACCGGCGGCTGAAATTCTGAAATTTCAGCAAGTTTATCTTTTCCGTTAGAAGAAAGATGGCCGGAAAGAAGGTGGAAGCATTAGAAGGCGAGTTCGGACAACTGAAGGCAGATCTGGAGGGAAAGTTCCTGGAAATCTCCACCAACAATGACAGGTTGGAAGGGAGGTTCGCGGCTATGGAAGAAATGATGAAGAAACTATTGGAGATGAAGACCAATCCGGAGACATCGGAAGTGAGAGAGACTACTGATGGCGTAGGAGGAAATCCAAACCCAATCCGGGGGAGGAGGAATCCGGAGGTGGAGATTCTTGAAGGGGACGACGACATGCCACCTCTAGAGCCACTCTCTAGAGAGGAGATGAGCATGGAAAATGACCGCCGAGGTGCTGATTTTCAGCGTCGAGGTGTTGATTTCGGAGGCAGGCGGGGGGAATATGAAGGTAGTGCAGATTTTGGAGAAAGGAGAGAAGAGTATCAGCATCGAGGTGCTGAATTTCAGCGTCGAGGTGCTGATTTTGAAAGAGGAAGGGGGGATTATGACGGCGAACTCGGATACCAGCGTCGGAGGGAAGACCGGGACGCTTGGGGAGCATTTCCTTTGCGAGGAATGGGAGGTTATGGAGGATACCGGGGAGATCCCAAGGTGAGGAAATTGAAGATGCCTGTGTTCGAGGGGGAAGACGGCCATGGCTGGATCTACAAGGTGGAGCGTTACTTTGCTGTCAACGGGTTGACGGAGGATGAGAAGCTGACGGCGGCAGGATTGTGTCTGGAAGGAAAGGCTTTGGCATGGTACCAGTGGCGTGATAGGAGGGAGCCCATCCGGAGTTGGAGGGAGTTCAAGGACTTCCTATTAGAACGTTTCCGAGCCAATGGGGGAGGAGATTTCTACGAGCAGTTATTTGCCCTGACTCAGGAGGGGACGGTGGCGGATTATCGGGACAGATTTGAGTACTTGGCTAGCCGAGTGGATCACATCTCAGAGTCGGCCATGGAGGGAAACTTCATGAAAGGGCTTAAGCCTGAGATACGAACCGCTGTTAGAGTCTTGGAGCCGAGGAACCTAGGGAGGGCTATGGAGTTAGCCCAGTTGGTGGAGGATCAGAAGAAATCTGAAAGAGGAGCTCGGGGAAACTATTCGGGAGGGTCGCACAGGATGACGACTACTATCTTGCCTTCAAAGGTGGGATCCTCAGGGAGTCTGAAGGAGGCACCAAAGGAGAGAACGAGAGGAGGAGGAAACATGGGACAGTTCAAACGACTGACCGAGAAGGAGATGCAGGAGAAGAGGGCAAAGGGGTTATGTTTTCGATGTGATGAGAAGTACATGCCCGGACACCGGTGCAAGGATAGAACTCTTCAGGTTCTCCTCGTGTGTGAAGACGAGGAAGACGAAGAGGGAGGTGGGAGCGGGTCAGAAGGAGAGGAGAAGCTACACTTGGATGTGGCAGAAGTCTCTCTGAACTCAGTAGTGGGATTCACTCCGAGTCACACTATGAAAGTAAGAGGAGAGATAGCTGACCGCGAAGTGTTGGTGTTGATCGATAGTGGTGCAACCCACAATTTCATTTCTGCTCAGATCGTGGATCAGTTAGGGATGGAGCTAGTCGACACAGGAGGCTATGGGGTGATGATGGGCACGGGGAAGGTGGAGATGGGGAGAGGAATTTGCAGGGGAGTGGTCCTGACCATCCAAGGGCTACAGGTCAGGGAGGATTTCCTCCCCTTAGAATTGGGAAGTACAGATGTCATCCTGGGGATGAAATGGCTACAGACTCTGGGGGAGACCAAGGTCAACTGGGGTGCTCTGAGGATGGAGCTAATGATAGAAGGGCAGAGGAAGGTGATCCAGGGGGATGCAGGGCTGACAAGAGCAGTCGTATCTCTCAAATCCATGATCAAATCCATACAGAAGGTGGGAGGAGGATTTTTGGTGGAGCTTCAACGTTTGGAGAGGGTCAGTGTGGGGGAAGAAGGAGACATTCCACAGGTGGTGCAACCGCTCATACAGCAGTACAGGGAGGTGTTCCAGCCACCCCAGGGATTGCCACCCCTTAGAGAGCAGGAGCATGCCATTCTTCTGAAAGAGGGAGTGTCACCAATCAGTGTTAGACCATATCGCTACCCCCAGATTCAGAAAGATGAAATTGAGAAGTTGATCAAGGAGATGTTGGAGGCAGGAATCGTCAGACCCAGTGTGAGTCCTTTCTCCAGTCCAGTCTTACTAGTCAAAAAGAAGGATGGGAGCTGGAGGTTTTGCGTGGACTACAGAGCCCTGAACAAGGAGACAATACCGGACAAATTCCCCATTCCAGTGATTGATGAGTTATTAGATGAGCTGCAAGGAGCGGTGGTGTTTTCAAAAATGGACCTTAAGTCTGGCTACCACCAAATCAGAATGAAGGAAGGGGACATTCAGAAGACTGCGTTCAGAACACACGAGGGGCACTATGAGTTCTTAGTGATGCCATTTGGGCTCACTAACGCCCCCGCTACCTTTCAGTCCTTGATGAACAGGGTGTTCAGGCAACACTTGAGGAAGTTTGTGCTGGTCTTCTTTGATGATAATTTGGTGTACAGCCAGACCGAGGAGGAACATTTAGAGCATCTAAAGGAGGTTTTGGGGATCCTACAGGCACATCAGCTGAGAGCGAATTTAAAGAAGTGCAGTTTTGCCAAATCAAGGGTGGAATATTTGGGACATATAGTGTCTCAAGAGGGAGTTGCAGCCGACCAGTCCAAAATTGAAGCAATGCAGAAATGGCCCATACCTAAGAACATCAGGGGGTTGAGAGGTTTCTTGGGACTGACAGGATACTATAGGAGGTTTGTGAAGGGGTACAGTTCCATCGCCTGGCCATTGACGGAGCAGTTGAAGAAAGACAACTTCTCCTGGGGTGATGCAGCGACCTAGGCCTTCGAGAGGTTAAAGAAAGCCATGACCACTGTACCAGTTCTAGCACTCCCAGATTTCAGCCAGGTATTCGTGGTAGAGACTGATGCGTCAGGGTATGGCTTAGGAGCAGTATTGATGCAGAATCACCGACCTATAGCATATTTCAGTCAGGTGCTATCGACTAGGGCTAGATTGAAATCAGTGTATGAGAGAGAGCTGATGGCCATAGTCTTGGCCATTCAGAAATGGCGCCCTTATCTTTTGGGACGACATTTCATTGTTCGGACCGATCAGAGGAGTCTGAAATACCTGCTGGAGCAAAGGATGGTTACTGAGGAACATCAGAGGTGGTTGTCAAAGTTGTTAGGCTATGATTTTGAGATCCAGTATCGGCCGGGGGTGGAGAATAAGGCAGCTGATGCCTTGTCTAGGTGTGTGGGGGAACTTCAGGAGGCGGCAGTTTCAGTCCCTTTGATGATTGATTGGGGGGCCATCCAGGAAGAGAGTATACAGAATGAAGAATTGAAGAAGGTCAGGGAAGGCTTGGTGAAGGGCAGTAGCAATCATTCAGGGTACTATCTGGAGGGAGAGAGGCTACTCTATCAGGGAAGGTTTGTGATGCCACGAACATCAGTACACATCCCTCACATATTGCAGGAATTCCACGGCAGTGCAGTTGGGGGTCATTCAGGAGTACATAAGACATATAGGAGGTTGGCATCGGAGCTCTACTGGAAGGGGATGTATAAGGATGTTGAGGAGATGGTGGCAAGGTGTGAGGTGTGCAGAGAAATAAATACATGGCCATGGCACCAGGGGGACTGCTCCAACCATTAGCACTTCCAAACAAAGTATGGGAGGAAGTCTCTATGAATTTTATTGACGTCCTACCTCGTTCAGAAGGGTTCACAGTCATTTTTGTTGTGGTAGATCAACTCAGTAAATATGCACATTTTATCCTCCTACGACATCCTTACACCGCAGTGTCAGTGGCGGCAGCATTTATCAGGGAAGTGGTTCGGTTACACGGGATTCCATAATCTATTGTGTTGGACAGAGACAAAGTGTTCCTCAGTCAGTTTTGGAGAGAACTGTTCAGAATGCAGGGCACAACTCTCAAGAGGAGCACCGCGTACCACCCACAGACAGAAGTGGTTAACCGGAGTTTGGAGACATATTTGAGGTGTTTTGCCTCTGAAACACCCAGGAAATGGGCTAAATGGTTACCGTGGGCGGAGTACTGGTATAACACTTCGTACCATTCGGCATCCCAGATGACCCCTTTCAAGGTGCTCTATGGAAGAGACCCCCCACACTTAGTACATTATGGGAAGGGACATACACCTGTCTCTTCAGTCGAACAGTACTTAGAGGAGAGAGACCAGGTGTTGGAAGAGTTGAAGAAACATCTGGAGAGGGCACAACAAATAATGAAGAAGCGAGCAGATACCCACAGAAGAGACATACAATATGAAGTGGGGGAGAAAGTGTTTTTAAAGCTAAGACCCTACAGACAGAGATCAGTGGCTAGCAGGAGGAACGAGAAGCTGGCCCCGAGATACTTTGGCCCCTATGAGATCTTGGGGAAGGTTGGAGCAGTAGCGTATCGTCTGAAGTTACCTCCCTATGCTACTATACATCCGGTATTCCATGTGTCACAGCTGAGGAGAGCCCTCGGGGAGCACGCAATTAGCGCCGTATTACCAGCAACAATGACAGAGGATTGGGAAGTGATATTGGAGCCCCTCGAGCTTATGGGGGTAAGATCAGATCAAGAAGGCAACAAGGAAGTGTTGATTCAATGGAAGGACCTCCCTGAGTTCGACGCGACTTGGGAGCCATTTGAAAGAGTGAAAGAGCAATTCCCCTCTTTTCACCTTGAGGACAAGGTGAGGTTTTGGGAGGGGAGTAATGTTACGCCTGGACCGGTCCCAGCTGGACCGGTCCGGTTCTACACCCGACGACCCAAAGTCGGGCGGAACCAAGCGGAACGCGCGCAGGAGCGGGATTCGCTGGGCCCAAACAGCGGCTAAAACGCGTGGGGGGAGGGAAAATTTTTGAATGAGAGGCTGTTTTAGGAAGTCCATTATGGTCCTTTATGATTAATTTGTATAATTAGGAGTTTTGGGGGGATTGGCTCCTCATCTTGAATTTTGAATTTTTATTTGAGATCTAGGTTTCGTTTTGGGCTCTTGGCATCGCCGGAGATTGTGGAGAGTACGTTCTTCCTCTCGGATCGAAGAACAATTGTATCTTGATTATCTTACTTTGCACCTAGTGGAATACAAGTCTTTACTTGTGTTTTCTCTCAATTTATCCCGCTTTCTTGCTGTTTTCTCGTTGTGGACAGCAGTTTTACTATTGGTTGTTTACTGATTTGGGATAGGATTACTTGTGACATAAGTACTCCCTATCATATTCAAAATGACTTTTTTTATTAGATTTAAATGAGAATTTGACTCTCAAAAGGACACAATAGAGAAAAAAGATTAAATGTAACTAGCTTCCAGTAATGGGATAAAGGTTTGTTGTTGTTGTATGTCTAAAAGTAAGAATGCGTCTTGTTTAAAAATCTCACTATATTACTATAATTTTGAAATATGATGCACTCACTGAGTTATGCTAATAATCGCTCATATTATTTAACAAATATACACATGCATCACATGGAGAAATTTAAATGTGTAGAAAGAGAAAAATATACAGCAAGCTAGATTGTGACACAATGAATGCTTATTATGGTAGGACGGAAGCCCATTTTTTTCAAGAAAAAAAAAAAGTTGAAGTTGTTTGGTAGTTAAACAAGAATATCGATAAGACATAAGATTTTGAGTTTAATCCACCATTGGATACTTGAAAAATGTGATATAAAAAATACCAACTGATTAGCCTTCAATTATAGGCTTAAGCTTTTGAGTTAAAAATGATTTTGACCATTATACACTCATATTAGCCTAGGTCCAATTAATCAAGTCAGCATAAGAATTTGAATCAGGTTAATTCGCTGATTATGAACTAGCTTGAATCGCCTACAACATGATGCTTGTCAAGCCTTAAGTCACTCAAAGCTTTCTTGAGTCGCCCGGAGCTGAATCTCATCGAGACACCCAATAATCAGTTCTAACTAGGCCCTCAATATTGAGCTACTAACTCGTTTGAAGGACTCACGTAACTTGTCCATTAGTTAAGGCTATTCTCCATAAAAAAACAAAAATCTCTTAGATTACTCACCAACTGATTATATGTTTTTGCTAAAAATGATTGCCAAAGGTAGCCTCCCTCAATGCAAAACTCACCCAAGGTTCTAGGCTACAAATTTACTACTAGCATAATTCACTCATTATAAAGCTAACTACATCTAGTTCCATCTATGTAATTATGTTATTTAGTCAATTCTGTAATTTAACCATCAACACTCATACATAAATAGGAGATTATTGGTTGTGTGCAGGAAAATGAAACAGTATACCATGAAACTATATCACAAAAAAGTTCTATTTAGAATCTATAAAAAATTAACTTCATAATATCTCTTTTCAGTGGATTTTCTCTTTATAACTCAGTTTAACTCACCTTTGTCTGTTAAAGGGGATATCAATTCACTTAGAGAATTGTTGAGGCCTAGTTTCTCTCTTTCCCTATGCTCTTTGGATTTGATTTATTTGTTTAGAAAAATCTTGATATTTTTCCTAGAATAAAATTGAATCAAACATCAACTTTGATGTGGTACGTATGGAAAATTTATAATGAACCTTGGATTTATAAGCGTCTATGCTAATGTGTCAAACATATATCAAAGATCTATGCAATCTATAGAGCCATATCAGCTCAAGGCACCCAAGTTGAATTGGGTTAATCAGAACTTTTACACTAGCTATTCTCGATTTTAAGAAGGGAATTCAACCTCAATCTAAAACTCACCTGAGGTTCAACAAGTGAATACTCATATTTGCCAAGGTTAAGTGAATTAAGTTATCGCGAGAACCTAAACTGGTTTCAACAAGTTGTTGATTGTGAACCGTCTTGAACTACATACAACTTAAAACTCGATAAGCTAGAAGTAGCCTAAAGCCTTGAGTCAACTAGTGTTGAATTTCATTAAGTTGTCCAAGAAATAATTCTAATTCAACCCTCAATATTAACCTACTGAAGTCACATGAAAGACTCACAAAGTCTCCCATCATTCAAGGCTATTCACTCAAAGAACTCAGGAACTTGTCCAGAAAATTCACAAATCAATTAGAGGTTCACACTAATAAACTACTCCATCTATTACATTATAAACCTTACGCTTATATATTTAAATAAAATAAAATTAAAATTTAAAATAAAATATTAAAATTAATAAATAATTAAAATAAGTTATTAAATTAACAATTAATTAAACTTAGTTAATAAATTAATAATTAATTAAAATAAATTATTAAATTAATAATGAATTAAAATAAGCTATAAAACTATTAATTAATTAAATTACAAATATATGATTTTTTTCATAAGTTATTAAAATCTGCCGAAAAATCTTTTTGAAAATTAGTCGGAAATATTTCAAGTAATCCATTGGAAATCCGTCGGAAAATATTTTGTCGGAAAGCCGCCGGAAAATTCGTCGGTAACGGGCAATTTTCCTGTAGTAAATGCACCATTACATTTAATACATAGTGATGTCTGGGGACCATCCCCCATTTTATCTACACACGTTTTAAATATTATGTTACATTCATCGACAAGTCTTCAAAATTATGTCGATTATATTTAATGCGCTCAAAGAAATTATTAAAGCCGGAAAATCTGTTTGAAAATTAGTCGGAAATATTTCAAGTAATCCATCGAAAATCCATCAGAAAATATTCCGTCAGAAAGCCACCAGAAAATCCGTCGGTAATGGACGATTTACTTGTAGTAAATGCACCTCTACATTTAATACATAGTGATGTTTGGGGAACATCCCCCATTTTATCTACACACATTTTAAAATATTATTTTACATTCATTGACGATTCTTCGAAATTTTGTTGGTTATATTTAATGCGCTCAACGAAAATATTAAAATCCGCCGGAAACAAATCTACCGGAAAATCTGTTTGAAAATTAGATGGAAATATTTCAAGTAACCCATAGAAAATCCGTTGGAACATATTCCGTCAGAAAGCCGCTGGAAAATCAGTAGGTAATGGGCGATTTTCCTGTAGTAAATGCAACTCTACATTTAATACATAGTGATGTTTGGGGACCATCCCCCATTTTATCTATACATGTTTTTAAATATTATGTTATATTCATCGACAATTTTTCAAAATTCTTTTGGTTATATTTAATGCACTCAAAGGATGAAACATTCCACAAATTCTTTCACTTTCTAAACATGATAGAAAATATTCATAACACCAAAGTTAAATACCTTTGCTTAGATAATGGCGATGGATATGAATCCAATCAATTCCAACATTTCTTACTCCAGAAAGGCATCCAACACCAACCATCATGCCCCTATCAACCAGCAGACATTCTCACTAAGGCCCTCTCTCCCACTCGGTTCCAACAAATTCGCTCCAAACTAACTCTCCAGCATCTGGATACTTAGTTCGAAGGGCGGTGATAAACCACTCCACCTATCACAATATGCAAGCAGCCTGCTCTCTGTCTTCTTAGATAATACCTCAACCATGATCAGGGCTATGCTCAACCTTTCCAGTAAAACAAATTATTGCAAGATTTGCTTAACCGGAAGCAATGCAGAACTGTCGGCTCCTTCCTCTCCTTTGCTCTTCAGCCTTGACCCATTCTCCAATAATGTCTTGGTATATTTCCACATACAATATTGGATCCAAGAACCACTAATATTTGAACCAAGTTTGATCCTCCTTTGGTTTATCCTTCTCAACATAAATGGCCTTCTAAAGAAAATTATGCATGAAGTTCAAGTTAAAACTAATGGCATTACTCGCATAAATCTACTTTAAAACTGTTTTAAATATTTCGCAGCTCCTCTCTCTCTGCTGAATATCATAACGAAGCCTACAATACTCCATGGAACAAAGGTTCTTTCAAGTAAATGCAATAAGTTCTTCGACCAAAATGAATACTCTTCATTACAATATGTTCAGGCATCCTAAGAACCACTAAATGTACCCTATAGAAAATTATAAAATTCTAGTTTACTTCAAAGCTCAAATAGAACAACTAACAAGAAAAATATTCCAAATAAAGTAAGAAATAGGAAGAAAGAAAGAAACCTGGTGATCTGGATTCTGGAACACAAAGCTTTTTGGCTTATTCACACGCAAGGTGCCTTCTGTTGGTTTAAGGAGCCCGGCTAAGACCTGTTAAATAAAACCAATAGCTAAAGAGTCTACACAGCTGCAGAAAATCTCAACTACTCTTACCATAGAAAAAGCCAATAGGTTGATACCACTAGGCTATTAAATAAATGAATCCTACATTCTTTGTATGGGCACTACTCAGTTTCATGCCAATCTTATAAATGTTATCTTCATTATCTTTAGCTTTATACCGACCATTTGGAATCACTTTTATGAATCTTCAATATTCATTCATTCTTCGTTAAACTATTGTTTACAAAAATAAATAAATAATTTATACATGTTATCGTGGGTCTACCCATTTTCTTTTGTAATGCTCAAACACTAAATATATTTAGCCATTTAAGTGGTGCATTTGTTACCCTTGGACATGACCAAAACTATTATTAATTAACTTATCTTCAATGGATGTTATGCCAACAATTTCTCTAATATAAAAATTCTCGTAGTTATATTTTCAAACTTTACAAACCATTTAATATTCTTATTTCTACTATGCCCAACTTAGTAAAAAACTATAGAGAAAATGATCAAAATGATCCATTGATTTTTCATGAAGGACTAAAATGATCTCCAATTATATAAAATGACCATTTTGGTCCCTCAACTCTTTAAGAAGAATCAAGATAGTCTCACAAACTAAACTAATGGATGTTGGACACTACAGGAAATTCTACTATTACCGGCGGCTATTATCGGTGGTCCTATAGCCGCCGATAATTACCGGTGAAAACCCGCAGGTTTAGCCACTTGTAATACCTGCGATTCTGACAGCCGTTCGGCGGCAATTTGGCGGTTTGGACGACGGCAAAACCAACAGTTTTGACGACTGATGCGCCGCCGGTGATTAACCGCGGTCACCGACGTTATGACCGCCGGAAATTACCGGCCTTCTGTACCGCCGGAGCCGCTGGTGATTATAACCTCCAAAAATAGACCGTCGGAAACAGTTTCCTTGTGAACCGCCAAAAAACCGTCGGTACTAAACTGCCGGAAATCTTAGGCTAACCGCTGGAAAAAACCGCCGGTAATGCCTGAATTTCCTGTAGTGGGACTTAAAAGGTGTTAAAATTAGAGGTAGTTTTGATTTTTTTTTAATTAAGCTATTTGCTAAATGTAATTTTCAAGTACTTATATTTTTTTCGTATCCAATAGAAACTTTCGTATATAAGCGATTGACATCTTTCAACTCAACAAAAAGGTCCTCACATATTCGACCGCCACCCGTTTAGTTGAGATCCATTGAGCAGCCACCCGCCCAGTCGATCAAGCAGCCCAATTTACTCTCGCTTATATACGAAAGTTTTTAAGTTAAAGATGGAAAAATATTGTAACTTGAAAATTATATTTAATAAATAGCCAAATAAAAATAATTCCAAAACTACCACTAATTTTAACATCGTTAAGTCTAACATTCATTAGTTTGGATGGCACAACTATCTTGATTCCTCTTTAAAGAGTTAAAGAGACCAAAATGATCCCTAACTACATTAAAGGATTATTTTGGTCCTTCATAGACAGTTAAAAGTCATGTTGGTGTTTTTCTCATAAACTATATGTTAATACCCAACACTCAAATTTGAATATTAAAAATTACCTGTAACAAATATCCAAGATAATAGTAATCACTAAGCACTTCTCCATTGTAATCACTCAACCTTAAGATCCTTAATAATATACCAATAACTTCAGTCCATTGAATGATTTAAACATTTCATAACACAAAAAGAATTAAATAAGAAACAAAGTAAATCATGCGTATGGATATTTATTTTATGAAGGTTTACGCTAGTATATGTTCAAACCACCTAAATCTATTTTTAACTAACTAATTTTCAATAGATATCACTCCAACTATTTCTATAATATAATTATTCCTTGACTTATCTTTTCAAAATTTAAATTCATAATAAAATCCTTATTTATCCAAGCCTCAACAATCAACTATTTTTTACCACCCATCACTCAAATTCTTACAACATCATTGGCAATTTGATAAAATTTACCTTAATAATTCTCCAAGATAATAAAATTCCGAACAGTTATTTGTTTTAACCTTCCAACCTTAGAACGACTTTAAAATACAACAATAACTACAGTCCATTGGAAGACTCAAACTAGTCACGGCACAATAGAAATTAAACCAGGAATGAGGTAAACAAAGCGCAGGGAGGTGCGAAAAAGACCTTTAGAAGGGTAGATTTGCCACATCCATTAAGGCCGAGAAGCATCCAGAGCTGCCCCGCGGGAACACGAAGTGAACAGTCCTTCAGAATAGGCAACGCCGCGCTGTGCTTCGACGCCACAGAGAAGCTCAGGCGATGCCCCTCGATAGATATGGCTTGGGCCGTAGTATCGAGGAGCCTGTCGCCTCCAACCCCGAGTCGACATCGCCAGCTGCAAAAGAAAGAGCTCGTTGGCGATCAGTGAGTGTGTGTGAGAGAGAGAGAGAGAGGAGCGCTGCTACTGTACTAACCTTGATGCTGCGAGCGCCCCGGCGGCTGCTGGGGAGGAGAACAGCGCCGCCGGCATCGCCAAATCGAGGAGAAATTAGCTGCGAAAGTTTGGGCGAAGAATTGGGGGCCATTTCCTCCAATCGGAATTAAATTCGACGTAGGCGTGCAAGTCAGCCGAGCAGGCTCGTGAGACAGCTCGAGCTTTATCGGCCTCTAATAAACGAGTTCCAGTCTGATGAGGCTCCGCTTGCCGGCTGCCTCTTAATATAACAGCTGAGGAATTTTTTTACAAACAAAACTGATAGAGATTTTTTCTGTAAAAAAATTAGCTATGTTTTTTTTTTTTTTTTTTTTTTTTTGTAAAAAAAAAAAACTGATACGAAAGATAAATAAATAAATCAATTTCTTCTTTTCATTTATTCTTCTCCGACAGCAGGCCTTCTAGACATCTCGAACTGCTCACGAGCTTATTTTTTATACAACGAGTCAATATCATGCTTGACTTTTAAGCTCTGAGTTAAAGCTCGTGATTTGTCCAGTGAGTCAAACTTGAGTTAGCCATGACTCGAACTCGACTCAACTCGTTTACTCCTAATTCCATGCATTCTCATCCATTTATATATTTGATTCATAAATTTTGCTGTTTTCAAAATATAGTACTTAATTTTTATTAACGAACTAAATTATATATTAGGAAGGAAGGGCAATGAGATCTTTTGGTTTTGAAACTATACTGATTGGATGAGAAAGCCATGATAAAAGATAGAGACTGTGAGAATGATGATATATATTTAATGTTTTGGGTCTTATGTGTGTAAATAATAAAATTTATGTGCTAAATGTGTAAAAAAAGTAAATTTTAGGTGCTATTTATGTAAATCCTCTAAAAATTAACAAAAATTAGCATTATGTAATTTACCTAATTTAATATTGTTGCGTGTTAGAAAATACGCGGCGGTAGAGTTTTATGAATTTGCGTCCGAGCGTTGCACGTAAGTTTAACACACAAACAGGAAAAGAGAGTGAACACCGAGAGTTTTTACGTGGAAAACCCAAAAATGGGAAAAACCACGGGGCCTCGCCCAGTTGCAAATTTCCACTAGTGTTTTCGCAGATTACAAATGGCGGATTTCGTCCCACAAGTCAGGATAATCCAAATACAACTTGTTTCTTCCACGGAATTCACAAAGTCCTGCGAATTCCTAGCGTTTCCTGAAAATCCGGCAGAGTTCCGGCGTCTTCAGGCGGCAGGAAGAGCTTCCGGCGGCGGTGGTCGAGGAGGTTAGGAATCTCCTATTCCCCTTTCTCCTTCTCCTTCTCTTCTTCTGCGAATTCTTGGCGTTTCCTGAAAATCCGGCAGAGTTCCGGCGTCTTCAGGCGGCAGGAAAAGCTCCGGCGGCGGTGGTCGAGGAGGTGAGGAATCTCCTATTCCCCTTTCTCCTTCTCCTTCTCTTCTTCTTCTCTCTCTTCACTTGAGTCCCTTGGTGTAGAATGAGGGCTCTATTTATAGTTTTTCTGGAGTGGCACAGCCCGTAAATAGGCGTGAGATCAAGGGCGAATTGGGAGTGATCCGAATGGACGGCCGATATCGAATCCTTCGATCATGCACCGTTCGTTGGACATTTGAAGACCTTAATGATTTCGGAATTTGATGATCTTGGGCTCGTTGGATTCGTCTCGTCGAGCCGTTCGATTCGAGTATAAGCTCGTCAAAATCGGAGACCGTTTGGTAACTCAAATTGCAGTTTGAACCTCCCAACAGCGCTTCGAACCTTTGATTCAGACTCATTTGGGCTCGGATTGGGTTGATCTTGGTGTCGTTGGGTTTGTATTTCCGAGACGCTCAGTTTGACTGTAAGCTCGCTGAAATCGGAGTTCATATGCTCCCGAAATTAATTTTTGAAGTTTCCAACTAGGTTTTGCCTCGAGATTCGTGCTCAATCAAGATTATTTTGTGATGACGTATCAGTTGCCCCCCCTATTTTCGGACGTCGAAGCATTAGGAGTCTGAAAATATGTGTTTCAAATTTTGTATCAGCTAGAACGCCAAAAATTGCGTTCCGAATATCAACATCTCGCTCGAACTTCAACATAGAGGCCCCATTGAGTTCCGAAAGTGTCAAAATTGAGTCCGGAACGTCGAAAAACGTGTCCGGGGACCCAAAAAACGTCCGAATCGGACCGTCCGGGCCGAAAATCGGGCATGGACACGCCTAGGCGGCCGAACTGGCCGGCTGGCCGCCGCATGCCACCGCTCGCCGGCGGCGGCGCCCGCGCGGCGCGCAAACAGCGGTCGCGCGGAACAGCGGCCGCACCTGCGGCCACGCGGCCAGGGGCTTGCCGCGCCCAAGCGACTGGGGCCTTGCCGCGCCCGAGCCCGCAGCCTGGGCTGCCGCGCCAGCGGATGGTCTCCCGCGGGCGCCTGCGCGCTGCTGCCGCGCGTGCTGCGGCCGCGCGTGCTGCTGTCGCGCAGCGTTGGATCCACGTGGATCCGATGGCTGCGCGCGATCCGCGCGCTGCGGGTCGCGATCCGCGTGCTGCGCACGCGGATTTTTGGTGGCAATTCGCTGCCACCGCCTTAAGCGGGCCCCACGAGTCGAAAAGATGCATTTTTTGGCTATTTTTGGGTCCAAAAAATTCCCTAAAAATCCCAAAAAATTTGAAAAATTTCAAGAAAATTTCTAAAAATAGAAAAATTTGTAACTTCCCCTCATTCTCTCAAAAACCTGTAAATAGGCCTCCTAGGCCCTTAGGAAACTTGCAACTCCTCCTTCTTTCTCCCTCCGGTTTACTGGCGATAGAAACCTACGGGATTTCTTCCTCCCCCTCCGGTTTACTGGCGATAGAAACCTACGGGATTTCCTCTTCCCCCTCCGGTTTACTGACGTTGAGGCTACCGCTGTTTTGTGCGTGGGAAATGTCCCTAGCTTGAATTAGCGCTCCCTCTCTGGTGCAGGAGTTACCGGATTTCTTCTTCTCCCTCTGGCTCTCTGACATTGAGGCTACCGCTATTTTGCGAGTGGGAAATATCCCTTGCTCGAATTAGCGCTCCCTCTCTGGTGCAGGAGTTACCGGATTTCTTCTTCTCCCTCTGGCTCTCTGACATTGAGGCTACCGCTATTTTGCGAGTGGGAAAAATCCCTTGCTCGAATTAGCGCTCCCTCTCTCGCGTGCAGAAGCTTACGGGATCTCTTTTCCATATGAGCGGAGGTTTGTTGGCGATGGACGATCGAGTTGAAGCCCGTTGACGAGCAGAAGTCCGATGTCGGGTAGAAGACCGATGAAAATTCGTCGATGAGCAGAAGTCCGACGTCGGGTAGAAGTCCGCTGACGAGCAGAAGTCCGACGATGAGTAGGAGTCCGCTGACGAGCAGAAGTCCGATGTCGAGTAGGAGTCCGCTAACGAGCAGAAATCCGACGACGAGTAGGAGACCGCTGACAAGCAGAAGTCCGATGTCGGGTAGAAGTCCGCTGACGAGCAGAAATCCGACGACAGGGAGAAGTTCAACGTCGAGTAAAAGACCGACGAAAGTTTGTCGACGAGCAGAAGTCCGACGACGAGCAGGAGTCCGCTGTCGAGCAGAAGTCCGCTGACAGGCAGAAATCCAACGACAGGGAGAAGTACGACGTCGGGTAGGAGTCCGCTAACGAGCAGAAGTTCGACGACGAGTAGGAGTCCACTGACGAACAGAAATCCGACGAAAAGTAGGAGTCCGCTGACGAGCAGAAGTCCGATGTCGAGTAGGAGTCTGCTGACGATCAGAAGTTCGACGACGAGTAGGAGTCCGCTGACGAGCAGAAATCCAACGAAAAGTAGGAGTCCGCTGACGAGCAGAAGTCCGACGACGAGTAGGAGTCCGCTGACGAGCAGAAGTTCGACGACGAGTAGGAGTCCGCTGACGAGCAGAAATCCAACGAAAAGTAGGAGTCCGCTGACGAGCAAAAGTCCGACGACGAGTAGGAGTCCGCTGACGAGCAGAAATCCAACGAAAAGTAGGAGTCCGCTGACGAGCAGAAGTCCGATGTCGAGTAGGAGTCCGCTGACGATCAGAAGTCCGACGTCGGGTATAAGTCCGCTCTGCTGACGAACAGAAGTCTGATGTCGGGTAGAAGTTCAACGACGGGTAGAAGACCGACGAGAATTCATCGACGAGCAGGAGTCTGACGATGAGTAGGAGTCCGCTGTCGGGTAGAAGTCTGCTGACAGGCAGAAATCCGACGACAGGGAGAAGTACGACGTCGGGTAGGAGTCCGCTAACGAGCAGAAGTTCGACGACGAGTAGAGGTCCTATCCAAGGTTGTATGTCAGAATATTTGTTCGATGATATTAACCTGTATGGAAGAGATCGAGAGAATCCACCAAGGATGTAAGACCTATCCGAGGTTGTATGTCGGAGCCCTGCTCGACGACGTTAACCTGTGTGGATGAGGTCAGGAGAATCCACCAAGAATGTGAGACCTATCCGATGTTGTATGTCAGAATATTTGTTCGATGACATTAACATGTGTGGAAGAGGTCGAGAGAATCCACCAAGGATGTAAGACCTATCCGAGGTTGTATGTCGGAGCCCTGCTCGACGACGTTAACCTGTGTGGAAGAGGTCGAGAGAATCCACCAAGGATGTAAGACCTATCTGAGGTTGTATGTCGGAGCCCTGCTCGACGACGTTAACCTGTGTGGATGAGGTCAGGATCAAATCCCCCTGGGATTGATCGTCCGGTGATTGAGATACAATATGAATTGTGTATTCCTCGAATCACGGAGAAAGAGTTTGAGAAGTTTTTTCTTATCTTTCATAAGAGGAAAAATCATATCACAACAACATGAACATTCTATTACTGCATTACGTAAGCATAGTACAATAGTTCCCTGGTACGACTTACAAATTACAAAGTACTCAACACACAAGATCTTCGCACGGTGACAATACGACAACATTCAGCTTGAAAGAAGATATTAGAGATATCAAAGTAACACTCTACTCAATATAAGAGTGACAACAAGACAAGTAATATTGCTAATACAAATACACAAAGTGTGTGATCATTCAATCTCTCCAACCATTTGAATATTATTCAATGGTTGTCTTTGTTGTTGACTTTGCCCCCCAGCGGGACAAGCTTCCTCTCTGGTTGGCGCATTCTTGATGAATTGTTGGAGATATCCTTGCTGGATTAGTCTCTCAACTTCTTCCTTGAGTTGCCAATATGCTTCAGTAGTGTGCCCACGGCTACGGTGGAAGTGGCAATATTGCTCCTGATTTCCGACGTTGGGCTTCAAAGGGTGTGGCCATTTCACATTCTCCTGATCCCGGATGGCCATTAATACATTTGATTGGGATGTATTAAGTGGTGTGTACTCCTTTTCTTGGCGAGGTCCTCGTCGTGGTGACGGAGACTTATGAGGTAGATTATTCTTCTCATGCTTTTTCTGCTGTGAGAAAGAATTATCCATCCCAGGTGCACCTTTGCGCTTCCCGCTGATTTGCTCAAACTGTTTCCTGTGAGCATTTATAGCTTCATCCGCAGAGATTTGTGCCTCCACGCGATGGATCAAGTCGGCGTACGAATGGACGGTGTCTCGCATAAGGGCCGAATAGAAGGGGCCAGGACGAAGACCTCCAAGAAAGACCCCTCTGAGTAATTCAGGGTCTACTCCTGGAATTTGTCGTGCTTCAGTGGAAAATCGTTGAAAATACTCCTTCAACGATTCTCCCTCATTTTGGCGAATCCCGGAAAGGTGGGAAGAATCCTTTGCATCGATTGGCCACAAATTGTTCGACGAATACTTTGGCCAATTTGACAAAAGAGGGGATCGTTCCAGGTGGAAGCGAGTAGAACCATGTTCGGGCTTGTCCTTTAAGGGTGGCGGGAAAGACCTGGCAGAGGAGCGCGTCTGATGCTCGTTGAATATGCATGATGGTTTTGTAGTAGTCGATATGCTCATATGGGGGTCGGTCGTCCCGTCGTAGGACTCAACATTTGGCACTTTGAATCCTACTGGAATGGGGTGCTGAAGAATGGCTTCCGTTAGAGGTGATGATTCCTGGAAATTCCTCTGTCGGAGAGCATGCCTCACATCTCCTCGGGGGAACTCTTCCCGTACCAATTTTTGCAGTTCACGACGCAGGACATTGTGAGGGAATCCCGCGATGTGTGGTTGGGGAGAGCCTTCGGGGAGATCCGAAAAAATGCGAGGATGTGTTGAACTCGCTGTATCGGCAAGTTCATCTTCCTGTTGTGATTGAGGATGTGGAGGAAGACGAATTTGTTCTTGTCGACGCTCGAATTGAATATCTTCAACCCTTGGTGGATCCCGAGGGGAAGGATCTCCTCCAACGTCGGCTGTCGATCATCTCGTAGGAGTTGGAGGATCTCGTTTTGCGATTCTTCCATCTTCCGGATTCTTTCTTCTAAAGAATGTCCCAAAGTCCCTTCTCTGGCAGCATTCTGCCCCCTAGGGTGAAAAGATGCTGACATTAGTCGTCTATGGTTAATAGACGGATTTCTGGACTGATGAGAGTTGGAGCGAGAAGCTCCAACTAAACGACTGCTGCGCCTATTCACCATCGTAGCAGTACTCGAAGTAGTGGGATAGTTGTTCCCACAGACGGCGCCAAACTGTTGCGTGTTAGAAAATACGCGGCGGTAGAGTTTTATGAATTTGCGTCCGAGCGTTGCACGTAAGTTTAACACACAAACAGGAAAAGAGAGTGAACAACGAGAGTTTTTACGTGGAAAACCCAAAAATGGGAAAAACCACGGGGGGCCTCGCCCAGTTGCAAATTTCAACTAGTGTTTTCGCAGATTACAAATGGCGGATTTCGTCCCACAAGTCGGGATAATCCAAATACAACTTGTTTCTTCCACGGAATTCACAAAGTCCTGCGAATTCCTAGCGTTTCCTGAAAATCCGGCAGAGTTCTGGCGTCTTCAGGCGGCAGGAAGAGCTTCCGGCGGCGGTGGTCGAGGAGGTGAGGAATCTCCTATTCCCCTTTCTCCTTCTCCTTCTCTTCTTCTGCGAATTCTTGGCGTTTCCTGAAAATCCGGCAGAGTTCCGGCGTCTTCAGGCGGCAGGAAAAGCTCCGGCGGCGGTGGTCGAGGAGGTGAGGAATCTCCTATTCCCCTTTCTCCTTCTCCTTCTCCTTCTCTTCTTCTTCTCTCTCTTCACTTGAGTCCCTTGGTGTAGAATGAGGGCTCTATTTATAGTTTTTCTGGAGTGGCACAGCCCGTAAATAGGCGTGAGATCAAGGGCGAATTGGGAGTGATCCGAATGGACGGCCGATATCGAATCCTTCGATCATGCACCGTTCGTTGGACATTTGAAGACCTTAATGATTTCGAAATTTGATGATCTTGGGCTCGTTGGATTCGTCTCGTCGAGCCGTTCGATTCGAGTATAAGCTCGGCAAAATCGGAGACCGTTTGGTAACTCAAATTGCGGTTTGAACCTCCCAACAGCGCTTCGAACCTTTGATTCGGACTCATTTGGGCTCGGATTGGGTTGATCTTGGTGTCGTTGTGTTTGTATTTCCGAGACGCTCAGTTTGACTGTAAGCTCGCTGAAATCGGAGTTCATATGCTCCCGAAATTAATTTTTGAAGTTTCCAACTAGGTTTTGCCTCGAGATTCGTGCTCAATCAAGATTATTTTGTGATGACGTATCAAATATGTAAATAAAAAAATGTATCATATATTTCACATATTTATGCTACCATCTCTTTGGGACTTTATATTCTCTCATTTTGTTGAATTTATATTTTCTTAAAGATAATTTATGAAAATTAGCTTTAAGTCCACAGACTTTATTTGTAGCTGAAACAGAAATACTATTTTTGATAGCAAATGGTGAAAAATATAAATCATTAAAGTTGTATGACTGCTAAAAATTAGGTAAAAATAATATCATATTTAATTTTCAGATTTGCAAGGCCTTCACCAAAACAATCGAGTAAAGCTTCGTCGGGGTGGACATCAAAATAAATGTTCAAAAGTTAATATTGTTAGATCCAAATGTATTCGTAGATGACACTCGATATTACTAACAAGCAATTTTATAAGATAAAAATTTGAGAACTTAGAGTGAGTATGAAAACTAAAAAAGAGGATTCAAAGAATCTAGAAAAAAAAAAAATAAGAAACCTAAAAAAAATTCTAATAGATCAATAAGTTCTTGTCCCATCTTGTTAAACATTGCGATATGTGACATATCATTTTAACTATATAATACATGATGAAAATTTACTTAAGAAATAGACTTTTTTTTTTAATCTATTTGCTTTGATATGTAAGTTGATAGAAGTTTTTTTTATATTAATTAGGTTTTGTTGGGGATAATTTTATTACTATTTTATAAAGTAACTTTTTATTACATATTTTTTTAGTTTAAAAAATTTTGGTGCTAAAAAATAGCTTTAAAAAACAATAATAAAATCATCCCAAATTAAGCTGTAGTCTGATCAATAGGCCTATAGAATGACATGTCTATAAAAAAATCATTGAAATATATATATATATATATATATATATATATATATATATATATATATATATATATATTGAATTCAAAATAACTAATGTCAAAATGTTAGAAACCATTTTATAATAGATGAAACTTATTTATGCAATGCAATACCACTTTAACTTGATGATACGTTATGACACCTATCACATTACATAATCACTCATATATATTGCTATCCATATTATATGATCCAATGATTTGCAATTTATGATTTAATAGACATCTTACTTATTGAATTTGAATATTCAATAAGTTATATTACATTATTACTCAAACTTTTCTCTTTTGAATACAATATAAATTATCACATATATTTTATCAAAGCATACCAAATTCTGCCCCCGGAATTTATAATTCTCCGCTACATTCACAAGGGCTCAACACTCATAACTCATGACCTCATCTTTCTATTATGTGCAGTCACCGGACGCTGTCCGGAAGCAAATCAGAACGCGCCACATTACTTTTTTGCTATGTACCACTATATCCCGGATGACGTGACGTATTCTAATACGCCTCCGAACCGCACAGAATAATTTCCCTTGCCATCTACTGGCCCGAAGATTCCCCTCATATTTCAATATATTTTAGATACATGATAACAAACACAAATAATTCAATGCATTCTTATTGCATTAAGGTACATATTAAAGAACAAAATAGTGAATTGAAAATGCAACAATGAAAAAAAAAAAAAAACAATGAAAAAAAAAAAAAACAAAATTTCTACCACAGCAATATTAACAAATAGCATTGATTTCCAAGGAATTCCTGGAAATTTTCCACCAGTTCGTACCTAGCAGGTAAGGACATCTGCTAATACCTCTATGATGCACAAATAAATTCGGCAAACATTCTAAGTAGGTTAGCAAACCAGCATGTCAAGCTAGCCCGATGCTTGAGTCATCTAAGGCTACAAGAATACAATTTTTTTTTTTAAAGTTGGGAACGGGGTATTCACTCGTTGTCACCCTCGAAAAGGCGCTTGGCGGCGTAACTAATCATCGTCTGACCTAGAAGAGGCACCCACCCCAGAACATCCGGGCCCGCACTTGATTGAGCCCCACATAAGAAGCGCTGCCGCTTGAGGGGAATCAAGCACAGGTTGGAAGGTTCCCAACCGTACTCGCCCACCAACCAAGCTAAGCATCAGTGGGTAGAATACATTTAATAACAAAGATCCTGCAAAGTATGGCACTATAATAAAATAGCAAAACATGCACACTGTAACCGTTAGGGAGCATAAACCGAGGGAGATCAATCAAATGAACAAGCCCTTGGGTGTTTCTACATCAACATTGTAACTACCTAATCAACAACTAAAGCAAACCTCCCGTGTGCCTTAATAAAAGCCCCTCTCACGCAAAAGCTCTTCACATTAGACATCACTTCTCTTCAATCAGAAGTTTTTTACATCAAGTTTTATGAACAAAGAGTCCATTGAACCTTTAGAATTGTCGTGGGAGTCCTCCATCTTTGAAAACTTGACGCATAGCCCAGAAAGATAATTTAACAACTAAAGCTATATCAAGCTTAAAACAAAACAAAGAATAAGGAGGAAGATAAATAAAAGGTACTTCCTATCTGCTTTACCCATTTCTGCAACAACTACGAATATAATTCTTATACAGCATACAAGAAAGTCAGAGCTGGAAAAAGACAGATCATTGATCCTTGAACGCCAGGAACGTTTTTCAACGGTTAAAAAGAAAGAAAATCATGACAAATTAACTAGGAGCAGGATGCAACTAGCTATAAACCTGAGGGAGAGGAAAAAGGAATTTTTCGCAGAGATGTACCTTCCTGGGGTCCTTGTTGCTTGCTAGATAGGCGGCGTTTGTAGCGCTTGAGCACAGATGCTAAGTTCTCCTTTCCTTTTGGAAAGGCAACGTCGCCAGCAGCTGTGCCTGTACGACCTTTGCGATTGGATACGGCAGATTCTACCTCCTTGATGAGGTCAAGGACCATAGATGCACTAGTTAATGATTTTGGCTGTCTTTTTCCCTGGCAAATGGAACGCCATTCGTTGAGGAAGAACTGAAGTTTGTAAGGGATTTTATAGATATATCAAGACAAGTACAGCTCCGGAGAGATAATCGTCGTTGGGAAAATGCAGGCTCAATTATTCCCTGTGCAGCATATGGACAAATTTAGTCGACTGGTTTGCTGGAGAAATACAAAATCAACTTAAAGAACCACAGAAACCGGCCAAACATCTTATTAGTTGCGCATATATGGGCAAGTGCATGCCTGGGTGCACACCCTACTTAAGGTTTGTTTTTGGTTCCGCTTATTAAAATTAACTTTTGATGAGAAAAAAAGTTATGATTTACAAAAAATAT